>OZ026817.1:7278926-7774925 GCA_964023185.1 Macaria liturata | reverse complement strand
CCAACCTACGTGTCAGGTATACTAGGTATACGCATCCGCGGTAGGATATGTAGCACGTGGGCGAAGTAACCCAGCTCCTACTCCACCCCGGTCTTAGACCCCGGCGGTTCGGACGGATCACTTCGCCGGAGCAATATCACGCGGTCTTGTATTGGTGTAGCCAAATTGTAGGAGGTTCGGTTAGCACACCTCACGGCAACTGGTTTGCCAGTAAAGTGCAAATAAATTCGCTTTTAACGAGTTTGGAATCAACGATCTCTTTGACTCCTTGTATCTATTTGTTATGTTGTCTTTATTAGAAATAAAAAAAATATAAAGATGCATAGAAATTATTGAACTAAACTGCACGTTGACGCTGCTTCGCCCACGTATGATATAGGGTAACCGGCTTCAGCTTCTAAATCTGGCTTGAATGACTACGGTCCGAATTGTTGAGTGTTTGTGAATAGACAGTTTCGTGAAAGCTGATTACAGCCGCATAGATTGTAAGGACATGTCCATCGATATCATCACTTTCATCAGTCTCATTGAATCATTCCCGAATATCCGCCACCGAGATGAAACCACCAATATACATATATGTACATTCATTTTAGGGATCTTGTCTTCGATTGCTGTTGGAATGAGTTTCATAATTCCAAAAAGTGTCTTAAAGCATGAAGCTGATTTGAGCAGTGATAGTGACTTGATTTTTGTTCAGGCCGTAGTCAAAGAGCATGTTAGGACTTAGAAGCATCAGCCGACATGAGCGAGGTAGATATAGCCCGACCCTGTTTATCCGACTGCGTAGGCTAAGTGAGTGACTCGCTCTATAGACTGACGTATTTTAATGTACTCGTGCGATTCGAATGTGTCTCTAGATTTAGCATATGTCGGCTGTTCTGTGAAGAAGCTAGTATTCTAGACCTTTAGTTTTCATTGATACCATTCTGCCCAAATTTGTTTTGTCTTCGTCAGAGTTTTAAATTGTTTCACAATTGAGTTCAAATATGATTTTAAGAACTGTTAGTATCTTATGTTTTTAGCTTCTTAACAGAATGATCCGATGTGTGAAGTAGTTGGTAAGAACGGTCGGCCGCGCGACGGCAAGTTTCGATCGGCTTTACTTCGTACTGAACGGCGTTGAATATACTTACCCACCGGTATTTTTATTGGTTATAATGATTACACGAAATTTTTATAGGCGCATTACATCTGATATTACAGACAATTTTCAGTTTACCAAATTATACATTGGCTAAGACATAGCTACAAGTACTGACGCAATAAATTTCATTTGTCGTTCAAAAAATATGTCAGTTTATTAAATCCATGTCTTTATTCATAGGTATGCTATATTCTAAAGATGCTATCAGTTAATGAAATGATTTGGTAACTTGAAAATAGTTTTACTGACTCTTATAGTATTTTAGTAAATAAGCTCGATCGCTCGAGCGTTGCAATATAAAGTAGGTGCGAGCGCGGTCGATATAAGATGTGCCATATTTTCTTAAATGTAAATATAAATTTAATAACTACTTATGTGCATATTTATTTACGTTTCTAATTACATACGGACACACCCGTAGGAAATTGTGGAAACCGTCATACATTATGGTAATGAAGGCCTTGTTTGTGCATTTGCTTTTAGATTTGTATATCGTATTTAGTACCATACAACTGTAATTTAAACCTAACCTGAATCGTTTATTACCTACGCTTTATTTTTAGTTCTAGTGTAAAACCTGTGTTGGAATAAGATGTATTTATATATCATTTGATGTAGGAACAAATTGATTGCAAGCATGAGTTACTGCCCCAGGGTTGCCCTTTAGGCCCTCTTTAAATTCTATTAGATGTTAATGATCGTTTCACGCTTCGTTTTGCAGCTAGGATTTTATTTAAAATAGTTACTATTGTAACTCATATTTGTAATTGCGTTACATATACGACAATGCGATTGTCGTCAAGATGAATAATTGTAAATAGTAAACATATTTTGTTATAGTAACTTTTGTTTTAACTTTGTATACTTTACGCAGTTAATATTACGGATTGTACCGTTGATATAAAACGTAATTATGGTTTACATTTAAGTGTAGTTAAAAGCAGATTTCGTGACTAGTTTTTTTTAATTACTAGTGTAACGGTATAGTTAGGTAATTAAGGAAGCTAGTCCAAATGTTTCGATGTGATGGAAATGAATGCCATGTAACTAGCAATACGTCTCTTGGTTTTAAGAATCGATTCTTTATCGAAGACCTCATCTAAGTTGGAGGCGAAACTAAAAAGGTATTATTAGGAAATGTAAGTCAAAAATGTTAATATGTATAAACAAAGGGGAAGGCGTTTTTGTCTGAAGACTGGACGTCTTTAAAGATGAGGTCTGATGGTTATTTAATTTATTTATTTGTAAAGAAAATAATATCAGGGAATTGAAGATTGTTTCGAAGAGCATTGCCAAAAATTTGTAAACCTTATATAGATAAAATTTGCGTTTCGTTGTGGGTTCTAGTCCATCAAAATTGTGAGGAGTTATTTATAGTATAAAATATTGGCTATAAGATATAATGATGCTGTATGAAAACTTGAGTAAGCGCAAGATTTATCTTGATTTAATATTTTTTTGTATACTCTAACAATAGAAATTTAGTCACCTATGGCTTGCGAATAACAGAACTAATGGCCATTATAATATGAATACTTATGAACTCGCTTGTATTGCATTGTTTTTTTTTATTTTAGAAATCATTATGCCTAATGTAGGATTTTACGGAATTATATAATTCTTCATAGATAATTTGATTATCGACTCTAAATTCCTGACACATATCAATTATTTGATGAAAATGTACAACCTATGCATAATTTGGATAATGTGCATCCAGTAAATAGTTTGTAAACACACAACAATAATATGAAATAAATGACCTGTGAACACAATCATGTTTAATTAATGAAACATAAGTTAATTGATATTTAGTTAGTTTAATCGGGTAGAAAAATGCTAGTGAATTCAATAAATGACATAAAATAATAGTTTCTGTTATCTATTGAATTAACTAGAACCATGATGTATAGTCCGTTCTTCTTTAACTGGTGTTTTTGCATGGAACGATTACATTTGTTTTTGTAGATATAAACAATAGGTAGTTTTAATATAATCCCATACATTTATAAAGACTAGCTGTTGCAACATTAGTATGCACTATATGCTACTAAAATGAGTTAATCGAGCACTAATAGTGAGTGAAATGGCAATATGTATGTATTGTGTGTGCGATAGAGACCAAATTCTTCAGGTTCCAAGACCAGGATGTTATCTAAGATTAGACAAAAGATTTCCTCATGAGCGTCCGAAGGGTATCTCCCATAGCATCTGCGACTTGATCTGCTATTTCTGTGGTAGAGTTCACTCCCATCAGACCGATGCGGAGAGCCATGCCCACTGTTGGACCCAGACCGGGGAAGATGAGGATGTTGTGGCTGTAATATAAAAGGTACAAATAAGTACTATATTATAACTAGCTAAAGACCAAAGGATAATGACAAATTCTTTAATGGAGCGTTTAATGGCTCTAGTCTTATAGTAGAAACCGATTATTAAGATCTAGGCCAAAGATGACAAAAAGGAGTTCAAGCATAAAAAGTAAAAGATTTAAATCGGTCTTTACATTCAACATCGGATTTTTCGTTGCAATATATCGAATTTACGCTAAAATCTTTCGGTAAAATATCCTGGCTTAGATAACAACAGCTGAAAACTGTTGCCGAACATACTACTTACTAAAAGTTATTAGAAAGAAAGCATCTTAGGACGAAAAAAATGCATTAGATTAATCATTATTAAGTACCTAACTAAACGAAACGACAATATAATGAAGCCAAACTGTTACTGAGTGGTGGCCAAGAACAGGCAGACGAGGACTAGGTCATCCGGCAGCGAGATGGGTCGACGACATTATTCGAGTCGTGGGTTCTTTATAGATGAGGTCTGCACAAGATTGACGCTGGCACATACAATGAAAGGCCTATGCCCAGCAGTGGGATAGAAAAAGCTGCGGATGATGATGATGATGAAGTACCTAAAAATCTGGCAACTTACGTAGCCCTCATTTTCTGTGAAAATTCATTATAGTCGTATCCTTTCGGCAGCACCACAGTCGTCACCGTTGAAAGTCGATCCTGGGGTTTAGGAACCATCAGTTTGAAGGACAGTTGTTCTAGACGTCTATTGAAATGGGCTATGGTGGTGGCGTGTCTAGCCCAAGCAGTGGGCAGGGTTTCCTTGCAGACTTCCTTGATGCAAGCGTGCAGAGCCCAGAGCATGGGCGGGCTGAGAGTGTGGTGGTATCTGGAAATAAGTGATAAAATTTGATTAATTAAACGGACTACAAATATACGTGGATTATAATGACCACAATACTAAAAACTGTTCCCTTTGTTGAATGATTTCTTATTTAAACGAAGTATATAATAGGTAAGTACCTAAAATAGTTTTAATATTACTTGAACTTTGGAAGTCACTTCAACAAAATTCTGTTCGTTGCGTTTGCTTTTAAAATATAACTCGATGATATCGCGTATCAGTAGGTACCCAATATAATAGTCACACTCGATCGCAGTTTGAGAAAGTTAATCAGTAAAATAATGTCTCATGATTAATTAAATAAAAAACAATTATACTTCGGGTCAACCGAAGACGATTATACTCCCACCCACCCTAAATTTTGAACCCTTTAAAGCAAAAATGTTTATTGTAAGGCATATATAACTGGGTATGCGTGTACTATGTCTCTAAACATAATGGCGAGTTGCAGGCGCCTTCCCACGTGGTGATCCTAGTGGAGCGGATACGGAAACGAGTGAAGTTGAATTTTGCTTTTTAAAGTAGTTAACTATCTAAATGTGTGACAGTGGCAGCACAATCCCACAGACTGCTGCTTAGTAAACAATATAATCGTCTTCGGTTGAACCTCGCATAATTGGAATCAAACATCAAACAGGTAAGTTTTCGTTTTATTCTTAATTATAAATTACTTACAGTCTGGTATTGCCGTAGCAGTTCCACTGTTGCGCCAACAATTTGATGTCCAGATAGAAAGGAGGGTCGTGAGTGTTAGAATTCATTTTTAGTCTGAAAGACAATTACACCATTATTTCAAAAGCAACTGAATTTTTGGATTGTTTTACTGTTTGTTGGTAATATGATACTTTTATCGTGCTGCGGCTAACATAACATAGAAAAGTATTATCCAATATTCACAGTAGGTGGTCCCTAGTTCTCAGAGCTATACTTACTCTGCATGAGAACTGAAGGCCACAGCAGAGATCCCAGCCGGTCCACTGAGAGCCTTCTGTGTAGAAGTGTAGACTGCATCCACTCCCCACCGGTCCATGAAGAATGGTTCCGCCACTAGAGATACCACCGTGTCTACTAACAGCAGGGTTCCGTATCTGAAAGTATCATACTAATATACGAGTTTGTATAGACAGACACATCAACTAACTATTATAACCCAGGGGTCTTCAAATCCAGAGTAAATAGGTTTCTCCTAGGCAAACATCTTAGACTACAATGGTGCTTAACATCAGGCAGTTTATAGTCAAACGTTTGCATATCCCATGTTAAAAAAAATCTAAGTGTTGTAGGTTCTGACTATTTGTCACAATGTAGCAATCAAGACTCTGATAGACTTTTCTCAACTTTCAATGCTAGAATTTCCCTGTCTTATATGCCATAAATGTAGGTTCGTAACCTTTTCTAAATACATTAACATGTCACCGGGTGAATTAATTTAGATGAAATTTGGTATAGAAGTAACGATACTGAACCCTAGCTGCCTAGTACGACTACTTTATCTCAAAGAAACACTTTTTTAGTTATTGCCCATTTATAAATCCACTTATCGTTGTTTGTGCCTATCTTCCAGTAGACGAAAAAGTTTTAACTAAAACCTTAAAGCCACTTTACGAGTTGGTGTGATAGCAAAAACTGAAGGGTGTTGTTTGCGTCGCGTGATTTAATTCGAACCCTGATAATGATTTTATTACTAGCCTCTTTATAGCTGTCGTTAAACTGAGTACTATCAAGTTCAAAGTTCGTAAAATTAATTTGTATCATAATTTATTTTAAGTAAGTTAATTCGTTTCAGAGTGCCTTGCTCTGGTGTTAGGATTTCAAATTGCTCTAGGCATCTCTGACATAGATTTACCACTGACTGGCATGCAATATAACAGACTAGACTTCTAAGATCGTATGTATATGAGTGTACAAACACAATATATTTTCGACAAGTAAATATTATAACGACATGTTTCTTATTCTTCCACTTGGGTTTATGTATATTGAAGTCAGTTTTTTTTCCAATGTTTGTTGCTCGGCATTAAAAAACTGACTGCTCAAACTTCATAAAACGAACTTTTATCATAATTTATTTTAATCAGCGCCAAAAAGTTGTAACTTTCACTGCCGCTATTTTCAGCTGCATGCTAATTGCGGACTCCTTCAGGATGTAATTAAAGAGTTCTCAACTTGAACCGTATTCTGAGAGACCTAGATCTGCAGAAAGCTGGGTTTTGGAGCATAGCGATAAGGGACTACTCTGTTATGAAGCATAGCGATGGAAAGTACTTACTTATAAGTTATGAATTCTTAAAATCATTTTTTTTGTACTTTATGTTAGTCTGTCTGTTCCTATCTTACGCTGCAACGAAAGAACAGCCCCCTTAGACAAGAGATATATTTTAGTGAGCGTACTGACGCATACTGTAGGTTTAGCGTCTCGAGAGTGATGGTTTACGTTTCAACCCGAAATAATGCGAAAGAAGATGCAAATTTCAGCTGCAATAACTGCATAAGTTTTGTATAAATGAGCTTAAAGCCTTTTGCGACGAGAACCTAGCCGTATTTCTATACCCTTTGCTACTGCTTGGTACTTCATTACTGACATACATACGACCTTTCTCCAGTCAGCAACTTCACAAAGGACCTTCTGCTATATATTGTAAACAACTTATTATCGCTTATCGCTCTGCTCTCTACCTCCCCGCTCCGCTTACAACCAAGCCCTCACCTAATCATGTGCTAAAAAGCCAAGTCACGAGCGAAAGAGACGGCGAATGTAATTAAATTGTTCGACTCTCGTGTCTGGGTCCCGGTATTCTTGGGGCAATCAAATAGTTTTTCTGCTAAAGTTCCTTGCTTTTACTTTGGAACTGAAAAGAGCTTAATGGTTCCAACCGTTTTAACGTTGTCATGACATGACAACCGAAGAAACTGTTTTTCTGCAGGGTTTTGTTTGCAGATTTTCTTTTTCGTCCAGTAAAGAGCAAGTAACCTATTGACTTTGTATATATACATATAATAATACTGAAGAGGGTCGAAAGTCTGAACATTGAAGGTACTTAGAATTGATAACAGAACACGTTCCAACATTTTTTTAGAAATTTTGTCTTTTTATCTGTGTATCTGTTTATTTAAACGCTCATCACGCAAAAACGGATCATCACAATTTTTGGTATGCAGATAGTATGAGGACTTAGGAGTGTCATAGGCTACTTTTTATCCCGAAATAATGCGAGCGAAGCCACGGGCGTCCACTTGTATCTAATATAGACGTTCATTAATTTAAGAAGTCTTGAATAGAAGACAGCGAGACGGTAAATGAATATTGTATAATTCAAGGGTTTTTAATAGTCTTGTTAGACAAGAATTCTGGTAATACTTTTGGAACAGAATTTTCAAGAAGGCACTGAGACAGCACTTAAGGAAATTCTGGGAAACGATTGTCATCTCTGTCAATTAAGAATTAAGTGAACGACATCTTAACATTGAAGAGTTATGATATAAAAAACGAGTATTTCTTTTCATATTTGCCTGACAGATTGTTAAAAAAAGTCTTGACTTCTTGGCAAACTTAATCGATTTGATAACCAATCACAATTTCATCGCAGGTTTCTAGTTATTAATTAATAAAGATCATTCGTTTATGAAGTAATTGAAGGAGTCTCCTTCGACCCTCAGGAATGGGAAATACGCTCAAAGAGGAGGAGGAACATCTCTTACTTGTGACACAAGTCTCCCAGCCCCTTCAGACTCTGCACGGTTCCAGTCGAGGAGTCCCCATGAGTGATGAACAGTGCTTGAGGACGGACCTTCTTGAGTTCTCTCTCGATTTGGTCTAGTTCGAACGTGGTGTTCATGGGCACTCGGGCTATGGCTGCTTTTATACCTGGAACGGACATAATTCATGGTATCCTATAAAACTACCACTACTATACATAATTTGAAAGTATATGTATAGAATTTGTCACTAATTGGGTAAAATTAGAATCGTCTGATCATGCAATTGATTGACTTAAAAATAAATAGAAAAGCGACGGAACCTTTTCCTACAATCAAATCGTCCGAAAGCAATCTAATGTTTGGTGTCCGAAAAGCGTGAGTATTGGGAAGGGCTTCTTAATAAATTATCAACAAACATCATCTGCAATTTTTAACTGACTTCAAAAAAGGAGGTTGTCAAGTCTTCTGAAAGTTTTTTTTTATATTTGTCTTAATCAACACTTACCATGTCTCTTAGTGATCTCCAGCGCACGTTCGTCCCACATCCCCCTAGCGGCGATGAGCATGGTCTCTCCAGGCTGCACCAAGTTGGTGATGATGGCCTCCATGCCAGCATGCCCTGAACCACTCAGTGCTAGCACCAGCTTGCTGCTGGTTTGAAATATGTACTGGAAACCTGTTCGGATGTCTTCACACACCTGGAAAAATAAGACTTTGGATTTGATTGATATTTATAGAGGAGACAAGATAGTGTAAAGACATAAAGGATTTGATAATAAAAGACTATTGAAAGAGTTAACAATTTGCTTGTTGCATGTCAAATGTTCTCTGTGTAATTTCAGAAGCAGTGACTCAAGTTTGGAATTAAAAATGTAATGTCGCTGCACTATGTTTACTCAATTGATTCATTATTATCACCAGTATAATACCAGTACCAGTATATGTAACGAAGAAGTTATTATATCATTACTTGGTATAAAATAGAATAAATAGGAAAATAATCAATATTTAGTAAGCTGTTACAAGCACAACGACTGAACGTTTAGACAAAAATATCATTTTATGGTACAACTACGACCAAGCTTACCATTCCCTTCATCATATTCTTTTCATTCGGTCGCTCTATATCATCATTACAAACGCTTATTACTCGACATAAAATATGACAATATTCGAGATAATCTAATTCTAATGCCCATAAAGCTTCCCGAAGCCATTAAGATCCGAGACCGAGAACATATTAAAGAAATGGCAACATAATTTCAGATATAATCCAAATAATATCTTGGGACGGAAAGTCCGATGCAATGCACGAAGGGAAAGTTTAAAACGGGATCTATCTAAGCGATCAATGTGAACACAAAGTTTAATACTCTATCCTTTATTTTCAAATGTTTACTTATATTTTCCTTTTGATATAAATTTATAGTTTTTTAATAGAAGTAGGTAGTAACTGATTCCAACAATAGCAACGATTTCATTAAAATTATAGATTGTAATAAATTTATTTGCTACTCGTAACTTTACAAACGAAGCAAAGTTATTTGGTTAGCATAATAAAAAAAATAGCATGGCATATTAGATCTTCAACTAAATCTCATTAAATTATTTGTTTTCGTGGTATGCATATAAGATGTTATTTTAACATCAAATTCTTCTACTAACATTTAGAATCAAGCAGCCCACATCTTCTTTATAAATAAAAATGAATTGTTGTTCGTTAGTCTGATTAAAACTCGAGAACGGCTGAACGGATTTATCTTATCTTAGTCTTGAAATGTTCGTGGAGGTCTAGGGAAGGTTTAAAAGGGAAAAAAATAAAAAATAAAAATGAAATTAATTTTATACAAAAGTTTAGGTCGCAGTACGAAGTCTGCCGGGACAGCTAGTTTTAAATAAAACCTTAAATTTGTCTTCTAACTAAGGTTGTACTCTGTATTCTGTGCTTGAGGACACTTATTTAAATAAAATATCATAATCACAACTAGCTAAGTCCAGCGCATCACACTTGCGTAGATATGACCGGATTTTAAAGCGTATCTCCCGAGAAATCACTGGATTGACCTCGCAAGGTCGAATAACGTATGAGTCCACTACCCCCGGCTTGTTTGCGGTTTGAATATACCAGATTCAGTAGACACCGACGTAATGAGAAATAGACGTCTTTGTAACGTTTAAAAAAAACAGTCTGGTATTAAGTAGTTAACATGTAGCACGTTTGCTAAAAAATTACCTACCTTACTATTTATACGTTTTTTTCTTAGACTACAATGCTGACCCAACGGTCGCTGATAGATCCAGAGGAATTGTGGTCAGCCGTTAACGCATTTAGTTAAAAATATAATAGTGAGGGCCCGGTCCTTTATATCTTACTTTATTGACATATTTTCACTTGTTATGATAGAAAATAAAAACAAACAAATGATAAAACGGAACTACATTTTGGTATTCACATAAAATGTAACTAGAAATAACAAAAACCAATCAATATGTTTGGTGACTGAATGCTGATTTATGAAACGATACGGACATGTTGATTTGAGTCTTCCTACTGTTTTTATGTTTGTAGAAAATAGTTAAGTATTTAGGTCTCTCTAGGCTATATTGTCTATGACCATACCAGATTCAGTGGCAGCTGTAGAATTTATTACTTTGATCTGAGACTGGCGAGATGTATGTGCGATTCACATGGTAATGCAATGCTTTATTACAGTTTTCTTGTTTAGCGCATAGCCGGGGTCGGCGTTTTCTCAAAGGTGGAAATTTTGCTTCTTTTGCGTGGAGAAAAATAGATCAAAAGTTCGCTATTATTGTGTGATGTTATAACTGGGTTTAGAATAACAAAATTTTAATAATATTTATTATTTCAACTTGTAGGAACTATACCTAATTTATTTCACGAAAGTCGAACAAAAGGTTAATGAAACTGTATTTGCGACTACCATTTCTCTTTGGGTGGTAATGCGACTGTATTATATCTATGCCTTTGCTTACCATCAAGAATAAGAATAAGAATAAAATACATTTATTGGGACACGAAACAACAAGATATCAGGCAAACTATGGCGAAGTGCAAACCCGTTTTAGTTTAAAAAAAACTCTTTTACCAATTTATTCTTAGTCTGACAAACAAAGTTAGCATACATCAGTAGATATAATATAGACAGGTGTATATGGTGATTGGTGATCTTCTTCACGTTATCTCATAAGAAAGTTAGCCAAGTTACGAGTTTTTTACGGTATCTAACATGGCTTAACGTCTGTCGTACTATAGATTTAGATTCAGATTCGTTTATATCATATTGTATTACAAGTGGTTTACAAATAATAAATTTCATAACGACGTGTCAAGTTGGTTGTACATTTATACTACACCACATTCACTAATTAATGATTTTTATACATTAGTAATAATTCTAATAATAAAGGAGTAACACGCATTGTAAATAAAACAATACGTCAAGGAGCTGTAAAGGAGCTTTGGCAAAAATGGTACGTGATGTACTCGTAGCTAATGTCATCTACCTATATATACCTATATAGGTATATAACTCAAAGGTGACTGACTGATTGACTGACTGATTATAGTGATCTATCAACGCACAGCCCAAACCACTGGACGGATTGGGCTGAAATCTGGAATGAAGGTAGATGTTATGACGTAGGCATCCGCTAATAAAGGATATTTGCAAATTCCACTTTTAAAGGGGTGAAATAGGGGATGCAAGTTTAACTTCTTAATGCGAGCGAAGCCGCGAGCACCCACTAGTTCATAAATAATAAGAAACATTGTCGGCAATTTATCAAATATATAAAAAGTTCAAACAGTGTAGAAGATAAGGATAATAAATAGCTTACATTGTAGTATTCATCACACTTCGGAGACAGCACCGGCTTACTGTACGCCTCCTGTACGGAAGGCCACACGTCGCAAGGACCAGGGCCGCAGAATAACGGCTTTTTGAAGGGACGGTCTTCGATCTTTGGTACTGGCAGCATTTTGAAGTATAGCTTCTGAAACAAATAGAATAAAATATATGTATTTATAACAAACACAGTAACACAAAACATTACAAAATAGCGATCAACATTATCATGTGCTGGATGCAACCAACCAGCGTTGGTCTTCCGCAATAAAAGAAGACAAACAATCTGATAAATAATTTCAATTATCAAGGCTGTTAGTTAAAACTTAGTTAATCTAATTAGTTAAGAAAAAAAAAACATGTAACAGGGTTTTAGTAATTTAACCTAATAAGTTATTGAGCATAATTATCGTATGTTATGTAAGCTTATCAATTGAGCTAGTTTTTAAAAAAGTGTAGGGTTACTTTGCTCGGATGTCAAAGTGTGTCACCGTTAGTTTCAAAATAATGGTATGGTATTCAAACACCTCATCACGCATTAAAAAAAAAACAATAACTCAATATTTCTCATCTCTCATTACACCGCCGCGAGAGGGCGTCGAGTGAAGCGAACCCCTGACCGACATTCGCGTGAAGTTTGGTTACGGAACCGGGTTAATGTTTAGATTTAGTGCTAATAGGGTGGCTGTAAATTTGCAACAATGTTCTGCCGCTATCGGCTGGCACATTTGGCAAGTGTACCCCGCCCGGGGCTCGACGCTGTGCCAGCCAATGACAGCTCGCCTGATAGACAGGTCTTTATGACCTAAAAATCCAACACACACAAATGTCTATTCATTCTATGTACTCATATGTTTGGTATGCTAATGTACGATTAAGATCAAGTTAAAAAAACCATTAACCACCTGGGGATTTAGAAGAATTCACTCAATAAAAAAATGTTCGTACCTAATTCGGTAGTATAATAATTCACCACGGACACATGACTACTTGACAAACTGACTATTCACTATAATATCGCATCGTTGTGTCATGTAAATGGAACAAAAAACGCAACAAATACAGTTATCCAAACACAATTAGTCTCAGTCAAACCATAAAATCTACACTCTTAATGTCCTTTTAATTTTAATATTTTAATTTAAGAATAAATTGGTCTTGATACATTCAATTTGACTAGATTTTGAAATAAACTTCAATAAATACTTATAATAATGTATGTATGTTGCTAATGTACGATATTAATTAAGATTATCTATCTTTATCTTTAATAAATCTCAGTATATAGTTGGATGTCTTTAATATCTATTGTCTATGTACAGAACCAGCCATATTTGTTTCGCATGCTATCGTTCCGCTGCGGTTTAACAATTGTTTTATGCCTGGAACATTTTTATTGCGAACAACTTAACTGTTAAGGCTGTTCGATTTGGTTGTGGGAATTTTATCAGTCATAAATGGTAGGACCTGAAGATGGTCGTTGATGTTGATTTTATGCTATGTTTGGTCCGTTACAGCATGATAATTTTAATAGCCGTTAACTTCATATATTTTACATCAAATTCGCGGAAAATTTAAGGAGATGACCACTTGTGAAAGCACCAATTTGGACAGTTATTCATGTAAACGTTGATATAATTCAATTTAAGAAATCAATGCGAAATACCCTTCATATCAAGATTTCTTTTCTTAAAATTACACATTTAAACTCCTGTTTTTTCTTGCTGCTTGACGAACAGATTTTAGTTTAGCAAATCATTACATAGTATAAAGCAAAGTCGCTTCCGCCTCTGTGCCTATGTCTGTACGTATTCTCAGATCTTTAATACTATACAACAGATTTTAATGTAGGTAATTTTTTTTTATTCAGAATGAAGAGGAAGGTTCATATGTATAATAATGCTTGCGAAGCCGCGGGCAAGAACTAGTTTGCAATAAATAAACTAAAATATAGTTTTAGTGATATCCTATGTACATTGAATGTAATTGCAACATTTAAAATATAGGTGCCTCTTATAATTTTATTAGGTCAGTGTAAAGGCGAATTAAACACGCGCAGTGATAGCCAAGATCAGAGGTCATTTCTAAATATATCATGTGCGGATACAAAGTGATTAAAAAACATTGTATTATTTTTTTATTAGTTATACCTACGTAACCCAGTAGTCACGCGAAGTTTATCGTGAGACATGGGAGTAAGATCGAGCTATCGCGTACAAATTGATTTGATCCCCAACGGAACACACGTTCAAGATAGCTTGTTACACAAACCGTGAACGATAACGTCTGCGTCGGGGAGCTGTGTCTGTGATGGAAAGAGTTTGTTTGTTAGTCTTTCATGGGATTATTTGTTTATGATTGACATATGAAAAGATGCATTATGTATCTAACGGGTGATGTGATCATTCTTGCTAATTTTATAGCTATAGTCTATGTCGACGTCGTGAGGTCAAACTTGACAAAAAAAGCTCGTCTAATTACTAGAGGCGTAAATTAGCCTGTATTGTTAATTTTAATATAGCAATGGCAGCTACAAACAAACGAAACAAACTAGAAAAAAACTAAATTACGTTACGTTCATGAGAAAAGATTCTTTGAAATTCGAATTTGTATAGACTAGCAAATACTCAATTTTTTTTTAGAAGACTAATAAATTCACAATCCTCAAATAAATTGGCTGACAAAGTTGATAAATTTAGATTTAAGCTAAATTAATACACAATCCAAACTTAAAATACATAACACTTAATATACTAACTAGGAAATTCACTTCATTACGCCTAAAACTACCTCCGACTTCTCTAAATCGCGATCAAGTCTACAACAGTGTTACAAGCAGGTAACAAACAACATTCTGTCCTACAAATTGATTCCCTCTCAAGCGACTATACTTCACTGTACACAACTGAACTGAACGCTAGTATTGACATATAACAAGAATAGACTGGCCTAAGCGTACTATTATACCAACATAGTATTATACCTATACTAAATGAAAAAATGAGTGTGGCTTAGCGGTTCTAGTATCTGCTTTTCATCTAGATACACTGGTTCGAATCCGGCCCCATACCAATGACTTGAATTTTCAATTTAAGTGTGGATTTGCACTCGCTTAGCAGTGAAGAAAACTGTCATGTTTGAGGACTACAATATCCGAGGATATCATATTGTGTCTTTCGTGGAAGAGCCTGGGCACCCACCACGATGTATCTGCCCAAGAGAACTTCCCTTACGAATTAATTCTGTGGGGGAGTCACGACCCTCAGGCATGAGGAAATACGACTCAAGAGAAAGCATACTATTCAATAAAATAATATTACATATGTATGACGAGAAATTACTGCTTTTATTAGTAAGTGCGTTAGTGCTGGTGTTAGTAATCTTGATGTTAATGATGAAATACAAATTGGTAGATCAATTTCGCTTTCTGTATCAAACAAACCATGAGAAGGTAGATTTCTTTATTTTTATAGTTAATGTTGTGTGACTTGGCCGTTGACTTGTCCCACTAACGTATAAAGAATGTTCAACGGCCAGTCATATAACATTACCTATAGTAATAAAGAAATCGCAGTAACGAATCCTAGACTTGGCACGACCTTGTCTAGATTTCATTACTTTTTAGATATAAACAAGCAGCTCTATCGAGACTTGGCTAATTTTTTACAGAATGTTTTTGGTGGGATATATAATTCGTGACCGTGCCAATAAGAGTTCCGTTCTGAATGAGATGTATGTACTATCTTTGAGGACCGGTTGCACAAAAATTACACATATTTAGCAATGAAATTCTTACTGTGTTGATTTTGTGGATAATGTATTGTGAAGGCCAGTCCTTTATTGTGATATGTCCTTATGCGCTAGTCCTCTGGGATACAGTGTCATCTCAGCCGGATCAACCGTGAAACTAGGTTATGTGTAAGGATGCGATTTAAACAGGTATAGAGATAAAATAAAATAAAAAAATGTTTTAATACAAGCCTTGTTGACCGGAAATGAAATTGAGAAGTCAAAGAAGTAATCAGCAAGATTGCAATTCATAAAATATATGATTTTGAAATAATAATCTACCGAACTTACAAATCAATTAAAAATAATAAACAACCCTATCGTCAACAAAAGGAAATATATACTGTGCCAAAATTGCATGCATACACTATATAAGAATTGGAATGAGCTCATTCAAAACATTCAACAATGAAAATTTCATTTGAAACTACATGAATTTCTAATAAAATTTAACAACATATAAAAAACTATAAATTTACTTACATTTTGTTGAAACAAAATTTCTCAATAATCACACAAGTCTTGAGTATAGTGTCTCAAACGGATCTTTAGAGCCAACTGATAAGAATAGACCACAGTTACTGATAACCGGTAGCAACTGTGTTTATATTTGTGGTCAAAGAGCGGTGATTTATAATGATTGTGTAAACTTCAAGTTAATGTTGGATATCCAAGCACTGCGAAGCGAAGTGGTGGGGAAATATTTTGTAATCGTCAGAAATATTGAAGCGCCCGTAGCTCAGCTAGCGGAAGCAATCGCATGCGATTACGAATGTTAAGCAAAGGTCGACGCGGTCAGTACGCGGATGGGTGACCAAAAAGTGGGATTCCATTATTGAGCGCTTCCGTGGGTCAGATGACACGTTAAATTATAGGTTCCGGCTGTTGTCATAGTACGGCAGTCGTTAAGCCATGTCGGAGGCCCTTCAGGTGGCTTGATTAACTCTCGACACCAGAGTTGTCCACTCTCATTCGATGAAAAGAAGAAGATCGTCAGAAATTTACAATATGTACGAGTTTGTAACTAGAAAAATTCGTGTCTTGAAGAATTCATCATCATAAATTTAAGGGCAAGGTCCTTGTCTGTGGAGCATGCGCCATTCTTCTCGATCTTCTGCCAATTCCTTGACCTCTTTATACGACATGACGCCCGCCTTTTCTTCTTCTTGTATAAGTAAGTAAGTTTAATCCTAATTCCCACTATCGCACTTCCCAGTACTATTATATAAATAAATAAATAAATATTTCAAGACATATCACACAGCGCAATCTAGCCCCATACTAAGCTTACGCTTGTACATGGGTACTAGGTAACGGTTTAGTTAGTTTAGTTTAGACGATATTTTATTTTTTTGTTACTATTTTACGGTTACACGACAGACATTTGTATGGAAATAAATTAGACTGTGGATTAATTAACACATTGGCTTCTGTTTTCCACAGGTTCTTTATCTTTTGTTCGTTTGTTTTATATTTTTTTGGTTTATGTAGGTACCTAAAAATATTGAACATAAAAGAGACTTTTTTTTACAAAAGAACCATTTTAGATAACAATGTAGACCTTTCTTGAAAACATGTTTGTTGAAGACTGAAAGCAGAGAGGTTTGATTAACGAAAACAAGTTTTGAGAACCACAACTTCAGAATCTCGGAGAAAAGTTCTAATTCGAAAATAGTTTACACATTGGGTAGAACATAACGGATTTTTAGATTTTGGAGACAGCATTGGTTAAATTTAAAGTAATGTTTTGTAGAACAGGATGGTCCGTAGATGAAATTGCAAAAATACAAGTTTCATTTATATAAATGAAACTTGTATTTTTGCAATTGATCTAAGCGTCCATATATACGGACGCTTCCGTAGGACGGATGAACACATGGGGGTAATAATACATATTATATTTTACAATACGGAACTCTGCCAGAAGTAAATATCAGGAAGAGTTCATAGCTAGTTTCCAGTTAAACTAATGCAGTTAACTTCGAGTAGAATGTACCGTAGTTAGCGTACGTGCACCAAACTGGCTGATTAGGACAGGATTTATAAAAGCTAGATATTTTACGAATACGAATAACAAACACTTTTGTTTTATTTTTGGTAGTTTAGGAAAAACGAAAAAGCCGAATGGGGTCTTTCAAGTTTCCTATAGTCGTATCTAGTTAATTTTAAACATTTAAAAACCGTTTTTTGGTTGTTATATTTTGGTGTTACTGAGAGAGCAATTATAGGTGCGTTTTCTGTTATTTTTTTTTTCAATTCAATTTCTTTTTTAGCATAAATGTATATACATTTATCATGTTAAGAGGGGAATTAGGGCGTAGCTAAAATTAAAACTAAATATTTTTAAATCTAAAACTTAATATAAAATTTAAAATCTTAAACTTAAAATAGTATGTGTTATTTTTTATTTTTTTATTTTCTTATAATATCTATTATTAATCTATTTTACATTGAGATCATAATCATATCCTTTTTCTTATTTTCGTCATTAAAAAACTCTTCTATTGTGTAGTTACATTTTTGTATAAAATATAAGTAGTTTTAGTTTGTTTGGTAAGTTTTAATATTTTGTTCTTTTTTATGTAGTTTGGCAGTTTATTGTAGATTCGTATAGACATGTAGTATGGCCCTTTTTGTATATTTCCAGTATTGGTTCCGGAAGTACTATTTTAAATGTTCTGCATGGATTTGGGTCTATTGTGTAGAGATTGGGATTTTTCCTGACTGTATTTTTAATATTGTGTTGCAGATACTGCGCTGTCATATTTTAGTTTAGCTTTGTATAATATTTACTGCTGATTGAAGGCATAATCTTTAAATGATCAACAAAACCTAATATAATCTATTCGGTCATAGTGAATTCGATCCATTTGTATAATAATATAATATAATTAATTATTAATATTATAATATAATTTAGTGTTGAGGTATTTTAATTAGGTCATGAATTTGATCGTACTAAATACTATTTCATGTTAGTGTGGGTGGGTTGAATGTGGAAATTCAGCAGTAAAATGTAAACAAATATCTATAGTCTATAATGCATAATGCATATTTGTTGACGGGCTGGTGACCCATGTCAGGCCATCTAAACAAAGGTCTCCCACTAATACGGTGGGTTGAAGACATTAATAAAAACCGCAGGGAGCACCTGGATTCAATCTGCTCAGGACCGGCACGAACGGCGTACTAGAAGAGAGACCTATACTCAGCAGATGATGTTATGCATATGTATTGAAAAATAAGTGTATCATAAGTTAGTAACTACTTTCTTTACTTAGTGTAAGTGGTAACATAAGTAAGGTTTTGCTTGCAAACCCCGACATTTCACTCACAAATAACGGTCCGCTGAAAACATAAAGCATAATTCTAATTTCCAAGCACGATTTAACTCCGAGCTGCAGGCTGCTTGTTCATCTTCCCGCAAACAAATACAGCTACGAAACAAATTTTAAATTAAATCCTTTCTCTCAACGAGTTAATGTCCCAGGAGACTTTTCTCTGGTTTTAATTTCCGGAGCGCTTCCATTGAGGAAATAGTTTGTTGGGCAAACAGCGAATACCCTGGATGTGGGTACATTCTGGGCGTACGACAAAAAGCTGAACGTTATACCCTGAATAAACGCTTTAGTTTATTATCTGTAACGAAAAAAAGGTTTAGTTAGTCAAGTGAGTGTGTATCTTATCAGTAGATAAAAGACAAGAAAGATATGTTTCCATTAGTTTTGTTACAATGTTCGGTATGCACTTATATTTTTAGCCGTCTAGTCAGATATATTCAGGTCTTGACAGAAAATTCACAATTTATGTCATAGTCATAGTCATATCATTTATTTGCAAATTGTAAAGATATAAACACTTAACAATGACCCTGATAGGGTATGCAAATATGTACATATGTATATGTAAGTCTGAGTGAGAAGTGGCCCGATTCATATTTTATGTATATTATTAGTATATTTATATTCCATGTCTCAGCGGGTAGCAAATTATGTAAAAATTGTAAGAAAAAATCTAGTTTTGATAATTGAATTGTAGTATATACCATCATATTTAATATGACCTTTGAAATAAATTACCTACTTTTACTACATTTACTTACTTTTATCAAAATATTAAGTAGATTTTATTTGAATGAATTTTATGTTACTTATTTAAATTGTAAACAAATTGATCCCCTGGAAGATCCTGCCTTCTACAACACAGTTAACACTACAGTAGAAGGCAGAGCAACACTATATTGTATCCCATTTATCTGTTTACAAATAAAAATCTTTTATCTATTTTTATCTTAACAGAATAAATAAGTGTTTATATCCAAAAAAAAAAAAGATAGTTATCTCATCACACTAATAGATGAAATAAAAACTTTTTTAACGATAATAACGATCAATCAGCTACGCTTTAGATGAAGTTTTCAGTGGAAATTAACTAGCCCCAGAATTAACACAAATTGGGATAACATTGCAAGCGCCATTATATTTTCCTTTTCTCAACAAAGTACAACATAATGAACATTACCAAATTTTCTGACCTTCACCTTATTATAAAGCCATCCAATACGTTTTCTTGTTGAGTTCGTGAAACTTTCGTCCAATTACAGAGGGAACTTTTAAGGAGCCACTTGTTAAGTTCGCCGACGGAGTACACTCCTTGTTTTTGCGAAAACTCTGTGATTGCAGTTTTATAAGATTCGGTCCGGATATTCAGACGTGAACGCGTAAATGAGAGAGAGAGAATGAGATGTGAGAAAGTAATTATGATGATCTCAATTGATATTTAATAATCATGTATCCTAATTATACTAACTTTTCAAAGATTATTACTGACGTTCCTTTCTTAGTTTTTCTGATATGTACATACATATAAGCAAATCTTGTGAGCAGTCCCTGAGAGCAAACTCTCTTGACACAATGTTTTTGCAAAAACTAATGATGCGTTATAGTGCAGCTAACAACAAATAAGAAGAATAAACAGATTCTCGCTGTTATAAAATGGTAGTACGAGGGGTGATCAATAAGTAATGATAATCGAGTATTTCTAGAACGCACAAAAACCCAAATTTTTTTTCTGCTTGCTTATATATCCACTAGTTCAGCTTCAAAAAATTGTATAAATAGGACACCATTACCGGGAGATACATTCATTTGAATACGAACTGTCGAAGAGAAAACATCAAAATGGAGAAAAATTAAATAAGAGCTGTCATCAAGCACCTCTGCTTGAAAAAAATGTCTACCAAAGACATACACAGCGACTCAGAGGAAACATTGGGGGAGTCTGCTCCTCCATATTCCACACTCGTATTGTAGTTTAGGCACAATTTCAAACATTAAGATTTCACTGGACTAATCTAACCTAAACCCCATCACGTCGCTTGGGAATTAGGGCACAGACGAGCACTGGAACGGATGACAATGCATTAGTTGATAGTGCATAAAACTTTTAGGTACCTAACTAAACTATCTGTATGACAAAAAACACAAAGACGCGATGCGGCATTGTGATTGAAGGGAGGTAAGAAGAACCACCTTACCAAAAACAGACTCTCGCTGCTATCTAATGGTAAAAGAGAAATAATTTGAGTGTTCTGTTTGGTCTAAATGAATCTATATTGAACTATTAACTGCTATAAGTAGGGATATTTATAGAAGTCAATAGTCAAACACACATTAATTTCGTAAATTAGACAATAAATAGAGTTGAAAGCTATTTATTTCTATATGATTGTATATTGTGTGTTTATAAGTTAACTGTGATCGGTTTCTCAACACATTGCCAACCATCAAGATTTCACTTGACTACTCATCACGTCGGTAGTTCGGGAATTAGAGCGCAGTCGAGCACCGGAACGGGATGACAGAGCATTAGTCGATTTGAGAAGCGCATTATCGTGCGGCCATTATTTTCACAGTCCGTTTGCTGCGACCGATGTAGGTACCTGTAGTAGGTATAACTGCTATCGAATTGCTAGGATGATTGGGGTTTTAGGTATTATTATATATTAGGGAAGAATAAAATATAAAAACAAGGAAAGAAAAACTAAACATTCTACTTCTAACTACTACAAATAGGGGCACTTAGAAAATCTTTAGAAAAGCCTAAAGATAATCTAAGTGCTCCTTATACTCCTCCTTTACTTTTTATTAGGGAAGTAGTTTATAGGTTAGTTGAGATGCGCTCCGCGGGGGGAATGTTTTCGTCAATCCCATACAATTGGTTTTTTTTTCCATAAGTATGCGTCAGTACGCTCACTAAAATACGCCTCTTATTTGGGTTGTAGGTTTTTATGAGTTAGTTGTGAAATGTGATTGTAAAACTTAATCGTATTTTAAATTTAGATAATTATGTAAGTGTTGGTGACTGGGATGTATACGACATTTGAAACATATTTTTCCAATATATCATAGTAGTTGCGGCGCGGCGTCCTTTAGAGACATGGAGAACACAAACATTGTTGGATCATTACATAAATATTATAAAGAAGAGAAAAGTGAGGAGAGTTTAGTTTGGATGAAATTTGGTATGTACGCAGATTAAACCTAGAATTAACATACCTTCTCAGCTACTTACTTCACGTTTCTTATTTTATCCCATTAATTATTAAGACCAAAATACGGTATTGACTAATATTTTGAGGAGTAAATAAGTAAAATAAAGTATATATTCTGATCAACATTTTTTTTCTAGTCACCTACAAAGTTTTACAAATTTAGACTTTGAGAAACGTGATCAGCATTCAAGTGAGACTAAGTTAAGGAAACTAAAACTAAGTTCAAAGTTTTATTATTCAGTATGTGAATGCTACTGGTCATAATAAGAAGTTCAAATGTCTAGAGTGTCATAAGATTACCTGCAGCTCAGATCTAGGTAACCTAGGTTTTACTGCAACTTCTATCTTACTGAGACCGGAACTTTTTAATAGTTTTAACTCACAAGTCATGTTATGAAACAACTTTGTGGTTTTCAATGTGTGTTATAATTTTTTTTTGTAAGAAAAGCAACTGTAATTTTTTAACTTTTAAGACGTGTGCAGCAGTAATAAGTAAGTATTTTTAACGAAATCTTATTTTATACAAAATGAACTTAATTAATAGTGTCACACAATAAAAAGTTGTTCAAATGCTTAATTTCCTATGACTACATGGACAAATTACTTGTATTTTTAAATTAGCATTGAATATTGCATTTTAAAAAAAATGGGAACATTTCGGTAACTATACCCGTCAAATAATAAAAAGATTTTTTAATTCGGTTCATAAATAACGGAGTAACCACGTAACATATCCACAAAAAAAAACAGAAGACTTGATAAGCTCCTTTTTTTTAGAAGTAGGTTAAAAAGACGTAGAAAATTAAACAAATTCAATATTGTATCGTACATTCATGCCTAAATAACATTAATAGCTACTCATATAAAAGAAATAAAAGTGCGAAATCTTTCCTTTCAACTCATCAGTTCTTGACCTTTCCGCGCCAATTCAACCAAGAAGAAGTGATAGACTGACAGCATAAGACACTCAGACAATTTCTCCTCAAACAAGAGAAGCCTCACATATTTTCCGATACGGAATATAATAGATTTTTCCGCTGGCGATGGTTAATTATTTCCTGTTGATATCCGCTGTTTCAAGCCCCGACAGATTTTGCTGAAATGGAGAAACGATACAGTGAACTTGAGGAGGTTTGTAGCAGTAGGTGATGTTTGATAGTTTCTCAATATGCATGTGTAAAGATAAGAGATAAAGAATCTTTATTAATATAATATATAAAGTTGTAACATACGTATAAGTGCTTATATGATAGAACTAGCTGTGCCAGCGACTTCGTCCGCATGGAATAGTTATTACCATAAAAGCGGTTCCAGTGAATTAATCTTAAAAGATAGACATATACTGTTGCAGACATTTTGTTAGATCATTTCAAGAGGAATAATTCTTTCATACGTATTTTTTTGATATCTTGAACCGTTTTCGCAGCACACGCAACGGAAGCTCTCAAAGATGAATAATTTTCCCCGTTTTTTTTCACATTTTCCATTGTTTCTTTGCTCATATTAGTTGCAGCGTGATGTTATATAGCCTAAAGCCTTCCTCGATAAATGGTCTATCCAACACAAAAAGAATTTTTCAATTCGCGCCAGTAGTTCCTGAGATTAGCACGTTCAAACAAACAAACAAACTCTTCAGCTTTATAAAATTAGTATAGATATCCTACACAAATTACAATATCTCGTCAAATTGAAGTAACTACATTTAGTTTTAATAAAATTTTACAAACATACAATGTTAAATTTAGTTTTAGAATAATGTACTGTATGTATATTTTATGTACCATAACTGTACTTAGCTTTAGCTTGATCGCCTAATATTATCAAGTATAATATTATAGCCAAACATTTGCATGGTGCTGGTGTTATATTACTATTCATGCTTGCATGCTTCAATTGCACCGATTGAGTGACAAATTCATCTTTTGACTAAATTTTAGACTAAATAAGTTATAGTATTAGTCAACTTGACCAAATAAGAGGGTGGTACAAAACAACGTTGTCAACGTAGGTAGTAATTGTTTTGCTCCATGTATCTTATCCAATAAAAAATGTTGTAAAATTCACAACTCTCACTACTTCTGTCTAAATTATGTCAGCATCATCATCATCAGCCTGTTATCGCCCACTGCTGAGCATAGGCCTACATTATGTACTGCCACTACAATCCAGTGCGGCAATGTTAGACAATAAACAGTGGATGGGTCCGGGGGCGTTTGAGTACAAATTCAATTATACCTAGCGGCGGGGCCTAGTGGTGTGTAATCGATTTATTTCGCCATTTTTGGAGCGTCAATAAATGTATGTTTGCTGCCAGATCATTTTCTAAGAATTTTCGGCATGGGGCGGAAAAAGTTTGATGTGATTTCTGGTGATATTCTTAGAAAGATGTGATAAAAATCTGGTTTCTAATTATAGGGAGATATTTTGAAATAAGTTAAATTAAATAACTTAAAAGACGTACCTAAATAGAGTAGGTATGTTAGGTATTTGTTTTTTTTAATTTCGCCTGATTAGTTTTTTGACCACTGTCCACTCGATCAATTAACTAGCTACTTTGCCGCATATCCTACAATAATACTAGACATTTATTATAACAATTTCATGAATCGAATCGAAAATTGTAGTGTGTACACCTAATACGTTCCTCTTCTTCTTATCAAATGAGAGTGGCCAACTCTGGTATCGAGAGTTCCTCTAACCTAAAGGCCTCTGACATGACTTAACGATTGCCGTACTAGATAAGCAGCCGGGACCTACAATTTAGCATGTCATCCAATCCACGGAAGCGCCCAAAATGGAATGCCCGTTTTGGTCACCCATCCATGGATATTTTTTTTAAATTTATTTTATTTCCGCACATCAATTTACTGGCTCTTTTACACACGTTAAAAACATACACATACACACTCACATTGCCTCGTATCTTAGACTTTATTGAACCATTTTCCCCTACCTATACTATGTATAGTTATCCGGTGTCCCGGACACACGACGCAGCCGGTCACCGGACGAGGCGTGTCGTATTTAAGAACGCATTTAAGAGGCTTTCCCCGGACATTGACGGATGACCACCACTAGAGCCTTCGGACTGAACGCAACTGTCGAATCCAAGTTATAAATTGATTCCGGCGGCCTATTTTTGAAGATTAAGCGGAGTTTGATAGGTGAGGTCGATGGTTGAAATTAGCGAGGAGGTTTTATGTTTGCTGATTTTTTTTATAACAAAATGCAGTTCCTTAACTTCTATCAAAGTAACTAGGTATGTTTCTGAGCGTCAAGAGTGTGAGTTATAATTTTAAGTGATTTTGTTTCTAAATTAAGCAGTTTGATAGTGTTTGAATAAAATTTTAAAGCTGAAAAACATACAGTATAAAAAATATTAAGGAAATATTTTGAAGCAGAATATGTATCACAAGCTGAAACTCTGCATCCATATTGCAATTCATTATGTAAATGGAACAGACGAGAAATATCACAACAAATTTCGAACAAATACACGGCACATAAATGTATTCAGATACAATATAATGAGAAACAACCTATGTCCCGCGGAGTTACCCGTCTTAACACGGAATTTTTTTTTTTTGCGTGTGTGTAATAATAGTTTTTTACATAGTTCTTTACTAAAAATTAAGTGTAAATCACAGCCGATAGCTAATTTAGCGTGAAAAATTCAATTTATATACAACGGGTTTTCCGAAAAAAAAATCTACGAATGACAGGCGTTTTGTCATGTTATTATACTAAAAATCACAAAATGATTCGATGCGACGTGGAACGATCAGATTCAGACTTTCAAAAATTAGAACAAACTGACAAAGACTATTTCATTTTTGTATATAACCGTATGATGTGATAGTTGATAGTGTGCACCACCTGTATAGTTCCAAAACCCCAGAGTATTTTGTACTAAAAGCATTGTGTTTCAGCCTGAAAATGTTTAGTTGGAATCTCGTTTTCATATAGGATATTGCAATCTATTGAAATAGTGCTACAATATGCGGTACGTTTCAAATAGGAATGCATGGAAGGTATAATATAATTTTATTACGAGTATGCCGGCTATATGGTATAGTTCGTAAGTAATTTTGTGTGGCGTTTTATTTAGATATGGAACTCGTATGTGACGAATTTGTCAGACACTAAAACGCATTATTAAATATGATAGATATACAAGATTAGATAGATACAAGTTGTTAAGGTGACAAATTTTCGATCAGTAGGTTTTATTTGTAATATCATTTGTTCTTAAAGACATGGCTCACATAATTATAAGCACTGATATACATGACTACTAAGTATATAACCTTTCAAGTGCTTCGTTTTATGTCAAAAATAAAACAACTTTTGATCTATGACTTTTTGTAAACATGTAAAAACCGGTCTTGGTGATTAAAGCTTAAAGTCTGTATGGTTTTTAGGATATTTACAATAAAGTTTTATGTTATTTATGCGTTTCTTAGAGTGCTTAATCACATCGACTTACTTGAATTTCATGTAAGATATTCAACATCATAAGAACTCCCCTAACGAATTATTTCTGCGGGGGAGTCACGACTCTCAGTCAGGAGGAAATACGACTGAAGAGAATTCAACATCTTTTCTATTACAACATCAAAACCCTCATTGCAACGCTGACTAAGCTAAACGAGTGCCAAGAACATTAAACGTGACGATAATGTCGTAATCACGAAAATGCACAACATAACTGTAACCATAGGCTGTAACCCAGGGTTATGTTGTGGGGTCAACGACTTCATAATAAACAAAGGCTTACTTGTATGTGAAAGTAATCGACAGTCATATGTCAAATTAACCTATTAAGCCAGTAACATATTTTTTTCAAAAATTCCATTTCTATGTTTATGTCTCTGTATTTTTTTTCTGTTAACCATACACTTAGATATCCCACATTCAATGCATTAGTACTACAATTTAGTGATCTTTAAAATGAAGAACTAAATAGAAATTTCGCAATCTATCGGATCAGGCACACTATTACATTAGCTAATTTAATAAAAAAGAAAAGAAAATTAACATGCTTAGTAAGGTATAAATAGACGGATAAATCATTTTTTTTTTTACATGATATAGGCTTACGCTTGACTACAACTTGCCTGATGTTAAGCAACGTTATAGTCTACGATCTAGTGCACTTGCCTAGAAGAAACCGGAATCTATCATAATAATATAATGTATCTCCAACTTATATCGTCTACTTACCGGGTCCTACCACAGCTCCAAATACGGCTATAACACAGGCCGTTATGTCAACAGCAAAATTACCACCGACCAGCCAATTTGTGGAATCCCCGCCCCGTACTTCGCACTACAACCAGCCATTTATCAAACAAAGACGAGGGTGCGAGACGACAAATTAATAAGTTATATCGTGCGCGGATGCAATTTTCCATGTACCATCTCGAGGGAGACAGGCTACTAATAATGGAAACTATAGAAACTTAATTGAGCCAATAAAAAAAATCACAAGTTAACCGCCACCGCGGCAGTCAAGTTGGTGGCTGATGTAATAATATATAAATTCATGATGATTAACCGGCGCCACTGTGGTTAATGGTCCAGGCTTAACACATTTAGCGACCAACTACGACCAAGTATTCGGAAGCATTCGGCTATTTGCTAAGCGTTTGCTTAGTGTGGGGCTAGATGGCACTGTGTGCAATGTCCCGAAATATTTATTTATTTTATTTTATTTCCAGTATTGTAACCAATCATGAACTATCTTTGTGAGCGAGTTATGTGTGGGAGAGAGATAAAACGTGGAAGCATTTTTGACGAGATATTCCAAGATGGTCAACCACCGCGCTGTAGTTGCGTTCTAGGATTAACACTTTAGCGAGCGAGTGATTTGGCTATCATGCTTGGCTATATAATAATATATTTACTATGCTTTGGCTATAATTTTTATAATGAATATGCCTGTTAATTTTTTTTCATAGAGATTTTATTGTACCTATATCATTATTTTTTTTCATTAACTTTATCTGTTTATTTCCGGTATCGTAACCAATCACGAGCAAGCTTTGTGTGCGAGAGGTGTTTGGAAGAGAGATGAAATGTGGGAGTATTTCGACGCAACTTTTATAAGGAGTTTGGCCAATTAAAACAAGGGTACATTTCAATAGTACAATTATTCGCAGAAGACAAGTGTCTAATGATGAATGTCTCGGGTGGAGTACGTCGGTCTGAAGACTGCTTTATGTAGCTGTGTATGAACTAGGATGTTGTTCAGAGGAATGAATGGGGCTTGTGAAAAGATCTTCATTTGTAAGTAGGTAGGGTTTAAGATTTTTAAGTGGTGTCAAGGTATAAAAGAGTTAACAACATTTTTGTTTAGGTACTTGTGTTAGTTTATTTAGAGGTCCTTTAGTTTATTAATACAAACGTCTCTTGTTATACTATATTTAGGATTTTGAAACTTTTTTTAGTAAGTCCTTCTTCTTATCGATTGAGAATGGCCAACTCTGGTGTCGAGAGTTCATCAAGCCGCCCTAAGGGCCTTTGACATAGCTTAACCACTGCCGTACTATAACAAACAGCTGGGACCTACAATTTAACGTGTCATCCGACCCACGAAAGCGCCCAAAATGGAATACCACTTTTTGGTCACTCATCCAAGGACAGACCTTAGGGACCTCATTGACCTTATTTAGTAAGTTGTAAAACACTTATAATGCACCAAAACCAACAGCTTAGAACGTTTTTTGTGTAAGTAACCAGCAAACCTATAAAACGCAGTGTTTTCGTTACAAAAAACCCTGCTTTCATAACGAATGAACAGTTTCTCAGCTACGTCACAAAACGATGAGCTTAGTTTCTTGCAAGTGGCAGCATAATAGACCTTGATGGATATTAATCACGGCAAGTGCGAGCGGTTCAAAAATTAGTCGCGAAATGTTTCAACGTAATGTTTATAGGCACAGAGGCCGAAAACTGCGACACGACACTAAAGAAATTGTTAATGCATTTATTAAATAAGGCAGTGTTCGCACAGAATCATTACATCATTGAACTGGCTTAGATATTCTGACGTCTTGATATATAACCTACCTAAGCGGTCAGTAAATGGGTAATCTTGTCATATTAAGACTTATCTGTTCTCATATACTTAGGCACCCGTATTTTTCTAGTCTCTCTCTCTCTTGAGTGGTATTTCCTCATGACTGAGGGTCGTGACTCCCCCGCAGAATAAATTTGTTAGGGGAGTTCTCTTGGGTCATCGTGGTGGGCGCCCAGGTCCTTCCACTGAAGACACATGTCCTCGGATATTGTAGTCCTCAAACATGTCGGTGTCCTCACGATGTTTTCCTTGACCGTTAAGCGAGTGCAAATCCACACATAACTTGAAAATACATAATTCATTGGTGTAAGGCTGGATTCCAACCAGGCTGCGTCTGACTGAAAAACAGACACTGGAACCGCTGAGCCACACTCGCTTTTGCATTTCTCTGGTAGCAGTCATCAAATCTAGCAAAAGTACTTTTATCAGTAATCTCACGGTGTAGCGTTATGGTTGTAACTGCAAATCTGCCTCACATAAAATCTCTCACTTTTAACGTTGTAAGCACGTGAAATCCCGTGTCTGTGCGTTTGGGGCTTAATAGCTGAACATTTAGGTGAATATTTTGACAAATAGCTGGTGCGCTCCGCGATGAAACAAAGCGCCGCATCGCCGTGAAATCGTCAACTTAACGACCGCAAGAACATTCGAGATGACGGGAATTCATAACGTATTCGAATTTACGGCTACACCGTGTAAAATGTAGATTTCCATGGAAAATTTGCTGGTTGGAGATTTGGAATATTTTGAAAGATATAAATACTACTCGAAATGAAAATGAAATAATACCTACAATTTTTATCCGTGATAAAATGTGCGACATATAATTGTTGAATGATGGTTTTTTGACGCATTGTTCTTTTTTTAAGATACACAACCAAAGCAATATACACAAGCAATTAATTGCTCGAACAATTCAACATGGGCATTTGTGTTCTTTCCTCACGACACAGGGAAACCAAGTGTGTGGAACTTACATAATATGATTACGCCTTATGTCAAGATGATGAATAATAAAGATAAATCAATTGTAGGCTAGTATCAATATTTGCCAAAATATTAACGTGTTGGAATCCCATGACTGGCCATAGAAACCGAGATTGTTAAGCACCATTGGGTTGACGACATTAGAATATACGCACCTGGATTCAATCTGCACAGGACCAAGATGAGGGGCGTACAAGAGAGGCCTATGCCCAGCAGTGGGCGATAACAGACTGACAATGATGATGATGATCAATTTTTGTGTCGTATTTCATTTAATTATTATTTGTTTATTCCTCTGAAAACCTATTTCGAAATTCTTTTTTATGTCTGTATGTCACAACATACAACAATGTCTATCCAGTGTAAAATACGTATCCGTAGAATATTATAACTGGCGCCGTCCGGAATTCCGCGCGTAACCATGCATGAGAGGATTCTATGGAACTCAAATGTAACATTTGTCGCGACAAATTAATAGTTTTGTATGCTTACAAAATGTTTTGAAGTAATATTTTAAACAATTATTTATTTGAAAATTCAGTGAATTCATTTATTTCTCATAATTAGAATCACATATTATGCGAATTATTCTAATGATAAATTATTATATTTTGTACATAATATGTAAATAAATGATTTGCCTCAGATAAAACTGTAATGCACTCATGATAAATCAAATTAAAATAATACCGAGATCTTTGAACTTAGTCACACTTGACACTTTTTGTCTTATCTATACTAATATTATAAAGCTGAAGAGTTTGTTTGTTTGTTTGTTTGTTTGAACGCGCTAATCAAAGGAACTACTGGTGCGAATTGAAAAAATTTTTTTGTGTTGTATAGACCATTTATCGAGGAAGGCTTTAGGCTATATAACATCACGTTGCAACTAATAGGAATGTGAAGAAACAATGGATAATGTGGAAAAAACGGGGAAAATTATTCATCTTTGAGGGTTTCCGTTGCGTTCGCTGCGAAAACGGTTCAAAATTCAAAGAATTAATGCCCAAAATAACTATTCCACGCGGACAAAGTCGCAGGCACAGCTAGATAATGATATAAGACAAAAAATCCTATCTTAAAGGTAGGTATCTTGTTGGATTTGATGGCATGGTTAGGTTATTTTGATAAAAGTTGTGTTAATTAATTAATAAAAATATATGAATATCTAGTTAATATCTCTCAAACCTATTATACAGAAATCTAGTTATTGCCATGAACATAAAATACAACATCACACGTTTGAATAGCGCTCGTAAAAGAACCGTCCGAATAAACCTCTGTAGCAAACAAGTTGCAATTGAGAAAACATTAAATTGAAATGCGATTTAAATTGTTTCTAAAAGAACCCACGTTCAGCTATTATTCTCCCATTACACATGCAAAGAATCCCAACCACATTTAAATGTTGTAATGCAATCTAAATATTGAATTTATGCTCATTCTATAATAGGTGAGAGCGTGTGTGTTTTAATTTAAAAGAAAGCGGTGGTATGCAAAAATCTTATGCTTAGAGGGATATGGGAATAGGTAGACAAATATAATTTATAATAAATAATTCATACTTTGGTATAATGTCGTTGTCCCGCAGTACAATGTACAAGTGTAGTCATATTTTTTTACTAACTGAACCCGGCGTTGATCGCATTAGGCGCATTGTTTTCGAAGATTTTAATTTGTAAGTTAAAGGAAAAATCTCTTTAAGATCAGGTAAAAAGAGGAGGAAAGATCGTATATAATTGTTGACGTGTTTTATATGTCTGTAACAGTGACGGGTTTAATAAAGTTGTTTTGGTTTTTCAAAACATAATGAATAAAAACTAAGGAATCTTTCAAAATTATATCGATCTAGAGAAAATCATATCCTTCTTTTGCAGTCGGTTAAAAAGACGCACCAAGTGCTACATGTATTGAGGAATTGAAAATAGAGTCCTTGTTATTTCAAGTACGCGTGGAGTGGAATACAAAAGGGGAATTGTCTTCGGCTCTTGTTATAGCGGCTCTAGACGTTCGGATAACAAACCGCGGAGTGTGGACGTATGTTCATAGGCTTACCAACTAAGAGACACTAACACAAACTACCTCTATCAATCTTGCATTCGAAATGCTCTACCAATTGTAAAAGACCTGCCTGTGATAATTACGAGTAATCACCACCCAAAGGTCTGCGCGACTGTCACTATTAGTACTGAGATGGTAGTTGACTGGATAAAATGAAGGAAAAAGTCCCGGGTGTTCATTATAGTACATGCAGTTGAACAATTGTTAGTAAAATAAATAAATATTCTGGGACATTTCACTCAGCGCTGTCTAGCCTTATACTAAGCAATCACTTGTTGTTAGATACGGATCCCATCATCACATATCACACTATTATAAAGACGAAAATTTGTGCGTGAGCATGTATATTTGTAACTTGATCATGATCAAACGGCTTACCCAATTGAAATGAAATTTGGCATGAAGACAAGTTAGCATTTGTTATTTTTATCTCGGATTAATACCGCGGGGCGCAGCCAGAACTTATAAACTTTTCATGTAAAGAAATGCATATTTAAATCTGAGCTATCCAGAACTGGGTGTATTTGTCATTGTAAGTCTCATGAGTATTATGTCGTTGTTTAAATGTATCGGTAGTGGAATAAGCATGCAAGTAGCTGCTAGGCACAAAGTATATGCAGGATTTCGTGAGCTACTGCTTTTCTAGGTGAGAATGAATTGTGGATATTTTTCATTGTGCTGTGAATATTGCTTTGCGAGCAGTACTAGATGCTTGTCATGATATATATCTTAAGATATGGTAACAGTTCTATTTCAGTACACACATGGTTGACCTTTTTTTATTTAGTTCACAAACAGCAACACACAGTTATACACCCACACTTAAAATATTATCGTAACTTACAGAGGGTAAGTCGCCTTAGACAGTGAACCTAACTTTCTCATATGATCTATCCGAAAACCTTCCTCACAATTAAACATAAAAACTTAACATACAATCAAACGAAGAACAAAGGAATAAAAACATTGACAATAAAATCAATCTACTAATTAACTTTGATCATAGACAACGCGGAGACATTATATTCAATAACTAACTCTCAAATGTAAAAATCTGTGTTGAATTTATTTTTTACTAGCTGTCCCGGCAGACTTCGTACTGCCTCAATCGATAAATAAAAGACCTAAACTTTTGTACAATTTTTTTTCCCTTTCAAACCTTCCCTAAACATCCACGAAAAAAAAAAAGACCTCCACGAACATTTCAAGACTAAGATAAGATAAATCCGTTCAGCAGTTCTCGAGTTCTAATCAGACTAACGAACAACAATTCATTTTTATTTATAAAGAAGAAATTCTTACATCTTATTGTAAAAAAACTAATCTTGTTATTTTTAACACTAAGCACATGTACGCGTAGAATTACAAACATTTCAGACAATTTTCAAATCAAAACCAAATAGCTTGGACAAAGCATTTGATTTCACAAAATTCGTTATACAACAGCATCAAATACACTTCCCCGAAATAATAACACAAATCATAACCGTAGCCGAATTCGTTCAAAATTTTAATTACAGCAGGAAAACTCACCAAATTAACCGTCTAAAATCGAAAACCATTCGAGTTTGGGCGAATCTTTACGATTTCTGTAATTGGTCTCTTTGTGCCTGAAATTCAGGACCTTTCAGGACCTTTGCATTGAACGGTCGACTCGAAAGTTATAAACTTGTTCTTTGCAGCGAATTACGTATACGGAAGTTAGGTTTAATCAAGGATTGGCAGCTGAAATTAAAATGTGCTCTGCAAGTACTTTATTAAAGCTTCTGATTTTTTTTATCGGTTATAAAAAAACGTGTTTAGCAATGACGTCATGACTTTTCCTGTTTAAAGCCCGTTTCGCAATACCAAATTTAGTTTAAATATGAGTAAAGTAGTTTGGTACATTAGGAACTCAGAAGATATCGCCATCCCTAAACAAGAGTTAAGATTAAGTTTATAACGATATAATAAAATAAGCTATATGGGTTTAGTACTTTAGGGCTAAATATGATTAATTAACTATGGCTAGATACGAAAATAAACTGCAAAAATCACTATTAGGGATGCCAAAAAGTACCCCACTCATCTATAGTATCGTAGACTACTACCTACAACCTCTTAGCAATCTAAACATACAGTTTCCCGTGAAGACGCCCCAAGTGCCTGCGAGGTACATAAAGCATCTTCACCGTTAGCAGACGCCTCTGTTTTGCTTAGACCCCACTATAAATAAGAGGCATCCTTGGTAGATGTTTATAATCCAAACAGAGCACCCTGTCTGTTTTTCGTAGTAACGTTAGAGGAGAAAGAAAATCGATAGAGGAATGAAAATAGTGTCTTCGCTCATTGAATTTTAGATTTTACCTGTCTGAGGACAGGAATCTGGAATTGTTGCTATGGATCTACGTACCATTTTAAAACTGAAAGCTTTCATTTTTGCTGAAATTTAGTTTTTGTGGAAAACTGGAAGGTATTTCAAAAATATACTTTTTTTAAGGTTTATCTTCGGTCTAGATTAAAATCTATTCGGTCTAGATTAGACTTTTTCCTATATAAGACGACAAGGCATCTGGGGTTGTAGCTATGGAGGTATTTTAGTCTAAGAGCCCCGAATTTTTTACTCAGAACACTAGCAAAAATTTTACTAGAATATTTTTAGGTTGTTTTCCATTTTGGCGAAGATAAAGAAAATTTAGGATTGTTACTATGCACCTACAAAGCTGGTTTTAGATTAAGAGCTTTGATTTTTTATTAATATGGTTTTCGTGGAAATCTGGGGAATGTTTTACAAAAATATTTTTTAAATCTATCGCAGGTATTGGTAATGTATTTACGTTTTTATATATATTATATGAAACATCTTTTTCGACTAACGTGAAAATACAAAAAAAAAATATGCCACCTTTGGATGCACATCAATTATTTTTTTTTCTTTTGTATTATGCATAAAAGAAAGAGACCTGAAATTATCATAGTAGGTATTGGAATTATTTTCATTCAGTCTTAAATAGATTTAAATACTTTTAAACTGGCTCAATTTACCATTAAGTTGCATAAAATCACCATTACAGGTTTATAATAAATCTTAAATATCTGCTACAGATAAATAACGTATTAACAATACGCACAGAAAATAATATCTGGCAATATAAAAAATGAGCATCCGATTACATACTATATCCAACTGTAATTTCCTTCTCGGCAACTATTCTTCATTAATAACCCTGACACGTGTACTTACAATTATTTATTTCAGGTTTCCTCATATAAAGCATAGAGCAATGTGTAAATATTTCCTCCTGACCCTATCTTGGCTTGTTATCTTGATTTGTAGTCCACTCGGGCATTCGTATAAAAATAACATTGTGGATGTTAGGGCGTAGCTATAATGGAAACTAGAACGGTTCACTATAATATATTTTGTTAAGATTTTTTTAACTAATAACTGATAAAGACAGGTTGGATTAATGTTCGTAATTAAAACTAATAAAATAACAAAGTTGATAGCACGTTTTAGACTTAATAATTAAAACATTCAACGCTTCAGCCAAGTTATTCCAGGAATGTTTAATATTAAACCACAGTGTCGTTTGCGCAATTGTCACTTGACTGAGGCATGACCTTTTTTGTATTCTGCCTGTTTTTCAACTTTTTTATGTTTATATTATTGTGTCCTGTGTGTTAAAATAAATGTTTTCTTTCTTTCTACAATAAATTCTATACCGTGAAGTGTAAATATTTTGACAGTGGTTCTGTAATATTTTTATAGAAAAAAAAACACCAGCCAAGCCAAGCTAACTATAGGTAAAACCTATAAAATCCCCCATCCATTCTAAAACCTGGTATGTCATAAAACTATACGTCCAAAAAAAGCTATGTGGACTCCCCTTTATAATATGTTAGCCTGGCGAGCTCAAAAGGTCTGTAGCTTGTTTTATAACGACGCCTAAGTATAATGTCACGGAAAAATGTATAAAAACGGTGTTTTTAAGAGCAACGTTAACTGTCAGTTAGTAACGGTGCTTTGTTCTTGTGACGAACGCTCACGAGGTTTTATATGGTGACTATGAAAGCTTTGATGGCAGTGGCGGAGTTAGTATAGAGAGTTTGAAATTTTAGAAAGTGTTTGCTCACTTAAAATAATCATATTTCAATCGATTGAAGTCTACTTCGTCATAGAATTAATAATGTTTGTGTTCTTATAGTAAGTAAGTATAAGGGGACATTTATAAAAAATAGAACGACATGCTATCTATGTTTTATATGAAATTGATATGAAAGCATTGCTTTTATCCAAGAAATATGTATGAAGTCGAATATTAATTAATAGAAACTATTAAGTATGTATTGCTTTTATTAACCATTTCAGCATATGAACACATATTTTTTTAACACGAAATAGATAGATAGATAGATAAAACTCTTTATTGTAACACACATTGAGAAAAAAAAACAAACAGAAACACAAAAGCCTTAAAAATAGTGCCACAACTGGCGGCCTTATCGCTAATAGCGATTTCTTCCAGGCAACCGTAGGATGGACAGGAGTCGAAAGAAAAATAAAAGATGGGGTGTTCAAAAAAGAGAAAATATATACAAACAATAAAATATACAATATTATATATATAGAAATAGCTTGGCTTACGTTTGACTAAAATACATATTTTATAGCAAAATTGATACATTTTAAAATATCTACTGCCACAAATAACTCAAAATGACACCAGTTATAATAATCCTTTCTATTTACCAAGATTAATTTTTAAATTTATATACTAGTTACATAACCTACTAATTTTCCATCCTCATATTCTGAAATTGGAAAATCCTTCACTGCTGTCCTCTTATTTTACATGACGCAGGGCGGTTTATGTTTTGGGCGCTTTTAGGGCGGATAAACTATATTGTGGGGCGCGAGCTTTTATTGCCTTCGCTGTGAAAATCTTTAGAGGAATACTGAGCCATTTCTGTTATGATGAAACGTTTACGACTGTATCTACGTTCCAAATAATACAATGTCTTTGTTGGTTTTATGAACTCCATTATTTTGAAATGATTCATTCACACTGTCTATTTTGTGCTCTATAAAGACACTTGCAGTATCGTTAGTCAGCTAATATGAGAGAAAACGTGATGCTCGACCACGTGAACGATACTTGATACAACCTTGTAAATTAATCGTTACGATTTGACTGCTCCGTTAGCTTAGTTGGTAGTGGCTCTGCCTTCTAATCTAGGGGTGCGGGTTCGATTCCCGCATGGCACAAGTAATTATGAATATTAAAATTTGTAATTACTTGTGTTAAGTCTGGTCGTTTCTATGTATAATAAGTATGTATTTACAAAAGAAAAAGTATATATGTATTATATCCGTTATCTAGTACCCATGATACAAGCGTAAGCTTAGTATGGGGCTAGATGGCGCTGTGTGATATGTCCTGAAATATTTATTTTTATTTATTTATTTATTTTATCACTTTTTTATGAATCCATTTACTTTGTGACTCAACTAAACAAAAACCCAGACGTTTAACATTTTAAACTATTAAATGTATCTATATATATATTTCTTCTTATCGAATGAGAGTGGCCAATTCTGGTGTTGAGAGTTTATCAAGCCGCCCTAAGGGCCTCTGACATGGCTTTAAAATATTATCGATATTAAAAATGCAGCAACGCAATTATACTGCATTCAACATATTAACACAAAAAGGAATTATTAATTTAAGCGAAGAGCAGGTCTATGAATTTATTCCAACATTTATACATCTAATCAGAATAACATGGCAGCGCAGCCTCCGGAATATGCAGCTTAATTCTATGAATGTGACTCACAGTCATGGCTTATATCTTCCACACTATATCAGATACTGTGAAGCGAGTGCGGCTCAATGGTTCCAGTGTCTGCTTTTCATCCAGACGCACCCTGGTTCGAATCCGGCTCTACTCTTGTATTTTCAAGTTAGGTGTGGATTTGCACTCGCTTAGCGGTGAAGGAAAACATCGTGAGGAAACTGACATGTTTGAAGACCACAATATCCAAGGACATGTGTCTTCCGTGGAAGGGCCTGGACACCCACCACGATGTATCTGCGCAAGAGAACTCACTTAACGAATTCATTCTGAGAGGGGAGCCACGACCCTCAGTCATGAGGAAATACGACTCAAGAGATATCAGATACTATTATTCATTTAAAATAATGCCACTAGCCAATCATCATCATCATCATCCACAGCCTTCTCTATCCCACTGCTGGGCATAGGCCTCTCTTTAGCCAATAATATAGTTCTATTTTTTTATTAGGAAAAAAAACCGTATCAACTCAATAATCATTTAGTTGCCATTTCATTTATAAAACGTCATCGAAGCCGGTTTTCAATAAAATTCCACAGCCCATAAATAAATTTGTTTCAGAGCTAACCCCCTAAAATGTTAAGTAATGTTATAATTCGTCTAAATTAAGTAAAATTAATCCATATGCCATTTTTAAATACGACTTTTATTTATTATTTTCCGCATCGGTTTTTTATCGTGTCTAGTGCGTGAGTTAGCACTATAACACTAGCACTATAGAAATTCCCATACCACATGATGTAGAGGCACGGTAGAGACTAAATTTAGTCGGAACACTGTCTCAAACACGTCTGTTTGTAAAGTCATTTAGCTCTTACGGAAAGTTGTAACACTAAAAAGACAATAAATATGAAAGACTCCTATTTATGTATGCATATTGTTTTGTCAAACATATGTATGTTAAGACCTGCGCTGACTAATTTTCTAAGTATTCAGTTCTTTTATGAGTCCATTAGTCCATTAGAGGGGCGGTTTATCAAATCTTACTTGGACCAGAACTATGTATCTCATGGATTTATTATTATTATTATTTTTATTTGACACCACACGCGGTTTGCTGCGTTGTCGCTTAAGTTGGGGATTCATTTGAAGTTAAATCTGCCTACACATTAAATTTCATTTACTTTGATTTAGCCGTTTTAATTTGATAAAGAGACAGAAATGCACACTAACAACTCAGGTTGTCAAACTCTCTGCCCGACTCCCTGTTCCCAGCGATCTTCAAAGTAAGACTGAATAGGATCTTATCTGGTAAGCACGCTCCATCTTAGGCCATAGCTTTTACTTACTATCAGGCAAGCTAAGGTGATGTGCATACCCGTTTTAGTATAAAAAAAATAGACTATCACGGATACATCCCTTCCACGTTTGTTTTTTTTTAGATTTTGCTTAGTAAAGAGTTCATTGGTTACAATACCATTGTTTGTAACGCTATGTTTGCAGCGAGCTACGACTAGTACGTGCTACGTTATAGAAGGTAATCACGTGGCTCGTACATTCGTAGCACTGCTACGGTGCTACGCTGCTACGGGAGCTCTACGAACTTGACACTCGTTTGTTACTGAATTATGATTTGTTACTATTGTTTTAGTTAGTTATGGTTCTAATTTTGGCGTTACAGCTAACAATAAACATTTATTTAGGTTAAAAATTGGTTAAACTTTTGAAACTCGAAGTGTAACAATCTATAGCAACCAAAAATAATGCCTTGTCTATGGTTTTATACGCACAGACAAGACATTATGTTTGTAACAAAAGGTACTATTATATGTATAGAAAAAAGTGTTCTAAGTAACACTAGATGTTTCAAGCCATATACAGCCGATACTGTGCAGCATAATAATTATATTCCCCTCATAATGAGGTTTTCCTATTACACCAGAAATTTTATATGAAAGTTTACCTTCTTACAGTAAAAAGCTCTAGAAAAACTCTCAAAGTTTCCGGATAACCAATAACTTGGTAACAAAATAACGTTGTTTGTCCTCTCACCACATCGCCAGCGTGGTTCGCATATTTGCTATCGACACCGTACCATTACCTCTTATACCTCGACTCTATTGACACTTTGACTTACCATCACTGATATTTTGAACCTTAGCGTGAAGATTATAAAGTCCACTTTTCAGTTGTTTTTTTATAGTGATAGAATTGACAAGGTCAGAGTAAAGCCCTTTGGATCAATTAATTAGTGTTTACACTGGAATTTTGTCATCTAATGGCAATGCAGTTAATTGCATGTCTCGCTTGAACAAAGCTGGCTATGCTTTGATAGTTTGGGAGCTTCATTGTGTTTGCTTTTTTTGTTTTGGATGAGGTTATGCTTGCCCACAACCACCCACAATATGAAATTATATTGTGATTGATGACGTGTTTTTGTAAGAATGTCTGACTGAGTACAATAAAATTGTGCTGTGATGTATCTACAACAAAAGGGTTTGTTTTTACATCAGTACTACTCATTATTTCGTTGCCTGAAGTGATATACGTACATTATGTACAAGTTACTCTGTGTTTGAACGTGCAACGTTTCTCAGCTGGTTTTTTTTGTAACTATGCGTCAATAATGATATTTCTGAGCCAAATACGTTTTGTATTATATTGTTATTGTTACCGCAAATATATATTTTTTCTCTTACCTCAATTATCCCCTAATTTTATCACAAAGGAAAAAAAACTGCCAGAAAAGGCACTCAAACTCCAGATGAGCTGATTCAACCAAATTCGTTTTACGTCGAAGCATAAAATTGTACAGAAATTCATCACGAAAATGTGTATTTATTTTACAAATTCCTCAAGAAACTGTGTTCCGCCAGAAAGCGGCTAAGTATTGTTTCAGTTTGTTTGCAAGTTTATCGTGAAATCACTTAAAAGAGTTTTAGAGCTAAGGTAAGAGCGCTCAATTTAATTAAAAGTAGTTGCTTCTGGGATTCGAAGTTCAACTGTATCGGTGTACATTGGGCTTTAGTTGTTCTACAATGTCTGTAATGTTTGTACTAGGGAGCGGCCATTGCTTATTGTAAGTAAGTTCGTATGAGACTGGCCAACTCTGGTGTCAGAGTTTTCAAACCGCCTAAGGGGTATCCGACATGGCTTAACCTATCTGGCTGTTTGTCATTTTAAGGTCCTGCAATATATGTACTCATACATCTAGTTAAATTATTTAAAAAAAAAGTATTACCATTAGAGATTATAGCTTTTTGAACACAGTCTTCGCTCCATGAAAACTATATAAATCAAAGTCAAATAAATATCCATTTACTAGTTTTAAGCAAGAGTAATAAGTAATAAACGTCTTGAACATTCGTCAACATACCAAAGGGAAAGTGTATTTACCAAAATGCAGAACAGTAAAACTAGAGGACACCACTAGGACAGTCAAAGTCGTGCAAACAATTCATGAAATCCAGACACTGATATAGTTTCCAACTATTTAGTATTCTAAGATTTCAGCACCCGGCCTAGGTCACAGAAAATTGGGCCCAAAAACATAAAAACTTTACCGAACCACCGACAACGCGAGCATAATAAAATTAAACTTGTTGAAAAATCTTTCAGATGTCTTTCTGTGATAGGTATTTGTAGAACATCTTTATATGCTAGTACTTTTTGGTACGATATAGTTTCAATTGAAGGTTAATGCAATTTTCTCGTTTTACGTACTATATGGTACATACTACACCTGAAGGCATTAATGTTTCAGCAGTATTTCTCATGTATATACTTATTCTGACCAATTTTTTCTAGTTTATACTTATATAACCATCTTCAAGTACCTACTTGAGTTCGATTCTACAAAAACCCAAAATTTTGCATTACAGTTTGTTTTCTTTTTAAGTGTGAAATTTCATTCACTATTATGCAAGTCAAAAATAATATTTGTATATATTATCTTGAATTTATTTCGTGTATAATAATATTTTAAGGTAATTAGTAAATAACTAAAACAATATTTATATACTAAACCTGTAAAATCACTAATCCTTTTCATCAAAAATCAATATCCACTCTATAACTTCATAAAATGTTATGAGTAAATTCAATTTTAAACTTGATCATGTAAATTGAGAGCTGGTTTCAATTTGAACATACCGACGAATATTTTAATCCTCTTTAATCTCTTTTAATCCCCGTTTAATCCTGATATTAGATGACCTGCACGTTGAGTGATTATTTGAAAGGTCGTAAAGCTATGACAAGCGGGACATAAACGCTACTGTGGCTCGCAATGGCTCATAAAACAACATTACAGGACCATGATATAATAAAGTAAAGACAACTCATTAACAGTGATAAATTTTAGACATATTTTTTGTCAAACAATGTGATGGGTCACTTAAAATTCTATGCGATGTTAATATACGTAATACAACAGACGTAAAAAATATGTAAAAAAATATGGAGTAGAAAATTTTGAACGCCGCTCCAAGAGTGACGCTTCTACACGTCTTATAGTGCGTATAACAAAACTGCGGAATCTGTTTCTTCTGTGTAAGTCCGCTATTTATGTTGTGGAACTAAACACTAGGCAAGTAGAGGTCACAAATAGGTCTATATTATAGGTAGGTATATAGGTCTATATATCATGCCTATTATTGAGCCAAGTTCAAGCAGACCGAAATGGTGATAAAATAATAACATCATAGTAATCAGTCTGTCATTTTAATTGCGGCATGCAGTTTTGGTCTGCGCAAGCCATACTTAATTTTAATTACAAAAATATGTGTAAAAATGGCAATATAATATAAAACGGCTGGTTGAAAGCTAGTATTAACCTCTTACAGTTAGTGAGGTGTCTTTGGTCTACATTGTGGTCCTATTATTTTGTGTTGATTTGAATTGAATGTAATTGATTTTCCGATATGGGTCTCAGTAACCCGAAACAAACGATTTTTATTTGTTGTATTTTATAAAACTGTTGGTTGAAAGCTAGTATTAACCTTTTACAGTTAGTTAGGTGTCATTGATCTATTCTGCCTTTGTACCAGGTTTTACAACGGTTTTACGTTACCACGGCTTTAGTACTGCTACAACAATGTCGCTGCAAGCCTCGCGATAGCAATCGGCGCTAGTGTGGCACTAATGGTGGAGCAACATAGTACGCCGCTGGTATTTTTAAATTAGCTATTTCAAGGCTTAATAGGCTTAAGTTTGTCAAAAGAATGTGTAATCTTACACACAACACCAAAAACTAACAAATTGCATGGCAATTTGAATGTATAAACTTCTATATTGCAGTTTAAGATAAACGCTTGTCTTGAATAAATCGATTTCCTAACTAAAACCTTTTAAAATGTACCAGGTGACTGCATCAATATACATACGTTTTTCATACAAATAGTAAAACTAACCCAAGGCTCTTCAATTTTCGACAGCAAATTGATTTCAAAATTTCAAAAGTTGGTCATGTTTGTTTATAAACATACTTACGAAATTATGGGAATAGTTTCTTACTAAAATGAATAATATATTGACCTAAGTAAGTAACACATTGAAACAAAATACTTATAATCACAAACGTTTGATTATTTTCAAGCCAGAAACAGTATAACGGTGTCCATACATTCAAAAGCTGTCAGTGCCGGCTAGGCAACTTTGTTTCCTTCAATATGTGTTCACAAACTTGATTTATGATTGATTTCCCGCGCGCTTTCGCCGCTGTGGGCCTTGCAGAGACAAAACACTCAATAGAAGTTTAGTTAGACGTTATCTAGTACCCATGATACAAGCGTAAGCATGAGGCTAGATGGCGCTGTGTGATATTGTCCTGAAATATTGATTTAGTTAAGTTGAGTTAAGTTAAGAATGTAATTAACATTGAGAGCGATTTAAATTTTTTCGAAATTATATTGTTTTACAAAGTGATTCCATTTTTTTTAATAAAACAAAATAGATAAGCACTTGACCATAAGTAAGTTCATGGTCTTCAATAGAACATGATTACCGAGGTAGAACTGATTAACTCTGACTTTGAAGATTTTAAATCAAAAAGATTATGACTATAATAAAGAAGATATTGTTTAAAATTCTATTAAGTAATGCAAAAATATTATGTACAACATAAGCCGTAACCATTGCGACAATTTATGGAACATATTAATATATCACAAATAGATACTGCTATGGTAATATAGAACATACCTCAATATAAAATATCCAGCATTGGATGTAAGCATGTAAGATAGTAAGACGTCTCTGTATTGTTTATTCTATGGTCCCTTGTGATGTGTTCTCAAATAAGTTGGCAGGAAGCTGTTTTAGATAGACTTTTCATGCGCAGGCCACAACCGTTGTAGTTTGATTTAGGTAACACAAATACTAACAAATAGCATAGTAAATTTTACAGACTACGGTGTTATGGTTCTTCACATATTTGTTACGTAATATTTGATTCCAAAATGTTCGCGAAATATCGTTTCTTTTTAAAAATCTCCTGTCATTTTCTTTTTACGACTTTGTTCTTAATATATTAAGTTTTATTTATCATATAAAAACTGCTATTACAATGTAATAAAGATACTTAAGAAAGTTTTTCAGTGTTATAAAAGTAGCATGGTTTCAGAAACGTTAGAATAGAACGGACGTTAAAAGCCTTCGTAATAAGGAGTACATTTCTTCAGGAGGGTATTGTTCCCTATCTGAGAGATATGAGAGTCTTGTTAACATTAAATATGGGCTTTTTCTCGCCATTTTCTGCAAGATTTTCTTACAATATTATTATTTTTGCTACATAATGTTGAACGATAAGCGTGGTTTGAAAAAAGAGGTTCTATTTTTGGATTTGTTTTGGACAAGTATTATACGTAGGTTAACAAACCTGGATGAGGCTGGCTTGAGACTAAATCCAATGACATATTAAGAGCATGGCCTATGCCAAGCATTGGGTCGAAACCGGCTGTGGATGATGATGATGATGATGATTTGTAGGTTTTTTGTTTTATAAAGATATTTCACATTTGAATTCAACTTGCTTGATGCTTTCGTTAAAATCTACGAGCTGATCTAAATCTAATCTAGTCTTGCCGAGAAGAAAACGTGTCACCCTTAACTTGATTATGTGTTTTGTGAAATGTATGAATAAGTTCCTTTGATATTCTTGGTCGATTACCGAGAATATGAGAGGACCATTCGAGAAAATCTTATTAAATTTGGTGTTTTTTTTAAACTAAAACAGGTTTGCACTTGACCATAGTTTGCCTGATGGTAAGAAAAAGCTATGGTCTAAGATGATCGTGCTTACCCAATAAGAACCGGGTCACTCATGCAAAAATGATACTTCTTGAGCACGAAATATTGTTATATTACTGTTTATAAGTGTGAAATCTCCGTGCCGTTACGTAATGAATGTTAGGTAATAGAACAAGTGCTTGTGAATAAGTATCTGTATAAACCCATGTGAATATCAATACAAGCAGCCAATTTTATAAATAAGTTTGAATAATAGATTAAATGACATCACCGGAGACAAAAATGCTGGCTGGTTCCTTGCGCAAAGGATTTATATAGCAATACAGCGTGGGAATGCAGCCAGCGTTCTTGGCTCCATACCACATTTAGATGTCTTAAATTTAGGTTAAATGTACATTTAGATTAGTGTGTGTATATTGTTTATTATTAAATATTTATTTTACTGTACCTATATTACCTGCCAAAAAACTCACTTGTTCTTTCCACCTTTACTGTCAGCTGTAGATTTCCGCCGCCTGCACCGGATGCTGACGAGCTTCCGGCGCAGCCTGCGAGCTTATCTGGAGCTTATTCGGCGAGCTTATCGACTGTGAAATGTTTTCATGTACTTTATGTAAAAAGATAGAATTGTGTGAACTAAATGGTGTCCTTTGTTTATTTGTTGGTCAGATATAACGACTACGAGACGAGTCGTGAAAGAGAAATATTGTTATCAGTTTATTCGGAAAGTCACCGAAATTTTAGTGAGTTTTTACATGCACCACCAACAGCAACAGTAGTGACCAGATTGTCGATTGACTAACTTTTATTTATAAATTGATTTTGAAAAATATATTCCTTTAATAGTCAAATAAATTGAAATACAATTTTGAATTTCGAAAGCTAAGACTGGACTGACAAAATGCAGGCTAATTTACTATTGTATCAAATATAAGAAATCGATACCAAAATACCTGTTTTGTTTAAAAAGTTACGGAAACTATACAAGATGTTGATACAGAACTAAATAGGAAACTGAGAGCTTTATAAAATAGCCTCTTGCTATACTTTCTTAGAATTATACTGGATCAGTTGATGCCAGAGATTAAGTTTCAAACAGATATGTGTCACGAAAAGACCTAGTTTGCGACTCGAGAAAAACATTTCAAAGTTGTGTATCTAGAACTGGTGGTGAAACTTGTGTAACCTACATACAGAAAATACTAACTTGTGCATTAGCGGGGAGTTCTTTATTGTATTATGATAATGGTTCGGTATTTTGAAAGTTTGTTTTGTTACTTGTATAAATTTACTTCAATTTGAAAACCCATATATCCTACATTTCATAATAATAATAATAAATATTCCGGGACATTGCACACAGTGCCATCTAGCCCCACACTAAGCAAACGCTTGTGTCGTGGGTACTAGATAACGGATATAATACTTATATATACTTTTCTTTTGTAAATACATACTTATCATACATACAAACGACCAGACTCAACACAAGTAATTATATTTTTTTAAAGTACATAAATACTTGTGTCATGCGGGAATCGAACCCGCGACCTCTAGATTAGAAGGTAAAAAAATATATACAGCGATGACATGTTTATTTTTACACTTGACGGCTTTTAACTATTAGATCACCCAAAGCAACACCTTCTCTAGCGACGCTGTTTTCCAACATATTATAGTAAGTATATATTTTTAGACAAATATGTGTCAACAGAAGAAATACTCATGGTCAAATAAAGCATAGTTGAAGTATACAATAGTATGTATAGTTATAGTATTTTTGGCGACAAATGTTACAGACTCGTAGTTTTAAAATTGACAATCACATTCTCAGAAACAAAAAGCGATGTAATTTCTCATAGTGTTTATAATATCCTCATACAACAACGGTACTCCTATACCTACTACATGACTATATGTTATGTATACACATTCTATAGACACATATCGCCCTACATCAGCAGCACGTATAAACTATAAATTGATTGCCAGAGCAGCAGATGCGTGCCGCGTTAACCCAATATTTGCGGTACTTTCCTTTACTTAGCTATTTCGGCTTTGTACAAAAAGTAGCAGTAATTAGGAGATGAAATAGTAAGTTAACAGATAAATATGGCATAAAAACCATTAATTTATCTTGTATTGATATTGTATTCATATTCATTTATTTTTGTAAAGCTTATTTGACACGTCCAATAAAAATATTTAATTACATTTACCAAAATAATAACTTTATAAAAACCTTGTAACTAAGTCGACCACTGATCTTACAGAGTTGTAGGCGTTAGGCATTTTATGTTACAAAAATTAAGTTAATTAGTGGATGCTTGTGTTATTAATAAAATTTAGCAAAACGAATTATGTAGTAAAAGAACTGGCTGATCCTACTGAAAAATAACAAGCAAGTAAAAATATTTTAATCCAAGCTTGACCCTGTCTTACCTTTTAGAAGAAAATATATAGCTAGGTCGTCTTATAAATTATTCAGTTTAGAGCACTACTTTTAGTTTATTTTGTTGCCTGAAATATGTAGATTAAGAAGGTATTTGCTCGGAGGAAAGAACTAATCCTGGGCCTATCTTATTGATGGCCCTAGGTCTTTTAAGGGTAAGTTTATTTTAAGATCCTATCCGAAAAGTCGGGTATTTTGAGTACATGTTACTTGTATCGAGTCTGGTCGTTTATATGTATGTATAATAAGTATGTATTTACAAAAGGAAAGTATATAAGTATTATATCCGTTATCTGGTACCCACGACACAAGCGTTAGCTTAGTGTGGGGCTAGGTGGCGCTGCGTGCAATGTCCCGGAATATTTAGTTATTTTATTTTATTGATTTATAGCACAGTTTACAGTATAAAAACACATTTTGATTAATAGAAGTAATTAGAGTTCTGTAAATAATTATTTTACGTAACATAATAGCATATTCAATACCTCTTGGAAAAAGTTATACTTAGCAGCCTACTAGTTTCAGAAACCTGTATTAATTCTATCCACGTTAAAAAATATAGTAATCCGTTCAATACATACATATTCTATTATTTTCAAATTAGTTTTTGTACAAAATTTCCATTTTCACAGCGTTTATAACCTAACACAATTCCAATAAACTAATCCCATCTTTTACCGACCAGTTGCCCCATACATAGTAATATTTCAGCATGATTCTAATCCGCACAAATGGCGGTACGGCCGGCCGAAGTTTTAAATCGATTGAATGGGAGGTATCGGCGAGGAGCCCGTGGCAATCCGTCACCGTCCTGGTATAATCCCGTACGATGGCCCAATGGGACGGATCTAGGGTAAAATTTTAAGGGTTATTTGCTTACCAAAATCATGATGATCTGTTTCTCTGAGAAAGAGAATCAAACATGATATATGTACATAGGTATGTATGAAGCAATAGGTATGTTTATTTGGAAAATAGTTGAAATAATGAAGACCTAAACAGATTCGAGTCAGTATTTTTTTCACCATTTTCCAAATAAGTGTAGTTTAAGAATAAAACCTTGGTGTGGATTAGTTTTTTTATCACTTGTTATTGTTTGTGTGTATCAGTAAATAAAATAATAAAACAAACCAACACTTGCTGTGTGCAAGGTCCCAGTTTTTTTTTTTTTTTTTTTTTTACTTAGTAAGTATAACAAAAAAAAAAGAATGTGAATCATGTTCTATTTATCACTAACAGTGAGTTGTTGGTGCACATTCTAGTTTCTTAACAATCCTTTGAATACTTTCATATTAATAGCCCTCTAGTCCATTTATATCCTGCCTCCATCCCTGTAGTAGTGTCTGCTTGTAGGATGTGGCGCTATCTATCACGCGCGCAGACTGCTCCGTCATCCACTAGAGGGGAGATAGAAGGAACTTATGCCAAGAGAAGAGGATCATTGTTGAGGGGATTGGCGGGATATTCTATCATTTTATTATAGTGGAGTAAATTAAATAGGTAATTGTAATGGGTTTTGAATCGTTTAGGAAAATAAGTTTTTTTTTATTTATGTTATTTTAAATGTGTATTAAATATACCATGGCATTAAATATACCATGGTTTTTACGTTTCAAGAAGCGAAAGTATTCTATATCTATTGTATCTATTGGCAAAATTTCCTGCCGGTTTAAGTGTGAAGATAGAGAAACATATTTTTGTCTTAATTATAGATATTGCCGTACATCTGATTATATATTCCTATCTATACATATAATAAAGCTGAAGTGAGTCAAAAATCTGAATTATAAAAATTGATTACTAGGGTATACTTTAAATCTATAACTAAACACGTTTCAGCAACTTTTATATTTTTTTTCTTTTTATCTGTGTCTCTGTTTGTTTGTTTATTTAAACGCTAATCACGCTAAACCGCCTGAACGGATCATTATGTTTTTTGGTATGTAGGTAGTGTTAGATCTTAGGAGTATTGCAGGCTACTTTTTATCCTAAAATAACGCGAGCGAAGCCGCGGGCGTCCACCAGTAAACTGTAATTTAAGATGAAATATAATTTATTCACCAAAACTATGAAATCATAGCCTGACATAAATAAGACATCGGCAAAACAAAAATTTGGCACCAACTGTTTATTTAGTTTCCTACCCTTGACCTAGTTTACAAAGAGGTCCTCAACTTTCCACTTTGTCACCATAGTTTGTAAAGCTAAAATAAACCGACGTTATAGCAGAAATTAAATTTCATTTTGTGGGTTTATGAATTTATGCGAATTGTCGGCATTCAGGCTAACGCGTAAAGTTTGGTCGGTCTAAGGGCGAGGAGTTTGCAAAACAAAATTACTATAGGTCTGAATCGATGACATCACATCAACAGACACCTCATAATAGGAAAGAATCCAATACTTACTATAAATCACATTTATTAGTTACGTCAGGCCGGCAAGCACTTTTTCGAGACCGTTAACCGTCTCGAACCGTAGCTTCGTTTGACAGGCAACACAAAATGCTACACTATCGTTATAGCGTCGCAGTGTGGACATTGCATTAGGTAAGCTAGGGGTTTTGACCCTTCTTCACAGTCAATTGTATAAAATGGCAGTGATGTATCTGAATGTTGATTTTACCTGCACGCGTGATAAATGTCGGTGATGATTGGTCAGTGTAGGACATAATACGCTTGATGGAGCCGTTTGTATAGAGGAAAGGATGCTTTGTTGTGAGTCTTTCGTTAACATCATCTCTGTTCTCAGTTTATTACTTCTGATCTTTTGGGAGTGGTCTCCGAATAAATACACAAATGGGAATCCCGATTTGTTCTGTTAAAGTCGTAAAGTTGTGGGATTCAAATCAATGAAGGTACAATTTGAAGGTATGGATAAACACATATAAATTGTTGGTTATTGTTGATAATATGTTAACATATCCAGGTATGTAATACATAAGTGTATGTGTTGTGTGTGTATATCAAAGTGCTATAACACCTCTTTTTCCTCGAGTCATATTCCTCATTACGGAGTATTATAACTCTCTTGCAGAATTGATTGATTGGAGAAGTTCTCTTGGCGAAAACATCGTAGTGGGTGCCCAGATCCTTTCACTGTTACAATAGTTAACAAGTGTTATAGTTATGTAGACACTTGACTGTTGTATTTTTTTACTAGTCGTAGAGAAATGAACAATGTAAATAAATAAATAGAAATAAATAAATGTTTCTGGACATATCACACAGCGCCATCTAGCCCCATACTGAGCTTACGCTTGTATTATGGGTACTAGATTAGTTATAATACATAGAGTTATATATTTATAATACATATATACTTTATCTTTCTAAATAATACATGAATACTAATGAAATGTTTTTCGTTGGTTTATTAAACTACAAAAGCGAGCCAGAAATAAAGCTTCTTAAATATTACTGGCTGATCTTTATCTCTTTCTCCCGAGTTTAAGTGAGGCCTGTGATTACAGAGGCTCTGTAGATTAGAAAACTGAAGCTGTTCTTTATGTCACATCAAATTTACCGCCTGTTTGGGCCTGTGAAGCTGTAATGAGTATTTTACTCTTGAGTAGGTTTTGGCTCTTAGTTCGTTTGTACAACAGTATTAGGTACATAGACTATATATTATGTACATATGTAATGCTTAGTTGTGGAATAAATTCTACTAGAAGTAAGCAAATGAAGTAATTACCTGGTGTTTGTAGTTTTTATCGATAAATTATTTTTTTTTCCTTTATGTAAGTAATAGTACCAAAAGTTAATACATAAAGAATATACGTAATGTTTGTATGCTAAGCTATTTCAATTTACTATTTTCTTAAAAGCTCTCATAAACTTAGATTAGACCATTTCATTAAAATAATGAGGCACTTTAGTGCTGAAGCCTATTTAAATGTCAAGCTCAAGAATAACACGTATACAGAATAAGAAATAAAATCCACAATGACGACTGGATTAAAGCTTTCATAACTTAAGCAGGCTCTGCCTATTTTATAAGCTTAGAAGTCGTAACACGGAAAAGTTAAGCGATTTATGAAACTCGTTACACAATCCCATAAATTAAGGACTCGCAACTAAAATTACGGATTTGCGCCATTTCGTAATTCCTAACTTTTATTAAGGAAAAGTTGCTTTTTTTACAGCGGCTTTTATAAAAGACACACACACATACAAACACACAGTTATAGTACAGTTAGTTGCTTTTTTACAGCTATAAATGCGACGTGTTTTTATGTGAGACGGCAGCATTCATGTGTCAACACTATAAACTGTATCGAAGCTATGAAAACTTTTATTATGAGAAGTGGGGCACATGAAGGAATATTTAAAATGTAGCACGCAACGGTTCGAGCGAAGGAAAAACTTCTTATTGTTGCAAGCTGCAACTACGGGATTAATAAAAAGTCGCTTCGAGGGGAACTTTGGTCCAGAATAGTGCTTAGTGAGCTTTTTAGAACCAAAACTTTCAAGATTACGAACATAAATTTGATTCCGGATTGAATTTTTTGTCATAAATGTCTGATGTTTTAATTCAGATCTCTTAGTTTGTAATTCCAAAAGTTAGGTACATGTTAAAGGTTGTAGTTGAGATCAATTCATTTCAATTTTTATTAAATTTAGCTTACATGCTGTATCTCATTTAACACAAATGTAACACCTTCAAGCGTCATTCGTTTAATGTACTATTGATAAACGATTTGATACAACATACTTTGTACGCCATAAGTCAGCTACTTATGGTAATCAACGCAACATAAACCAACTCCTCAACCATTACATCTGAAACGCAACCTTAATCCTCGCCTTTAAAAATAAACCTTCGCTAGCACAGTTTTATTTTATCGATACTTCGATTATTCAGGTCAGTGGTAGTTAGAAGCCTTCCAACTAGATTTTATTTCGTCGGGAGTCATAACGCCTTATAGCTCAGTTTACGATGCAATACGCACCGCGCCGCACTTTGCCTGTAATTGAATCGCAGGCGCTTTGCCGTAAATGCGGATTCGTTGGATAACACCAAGAAACAATGCCGGCCTCTTACAAAGTACCAGGAGATTGCGCTATTGTACTATTCTTAGCGTTGCGATCTAGTTTTGTGTGTTCTCTTGTTGTTTCTCGTTGTTTTATATGTATATTCTATTTTAAAAGCATACCTACGTTTACTGTTTTAAGGAATTAAAATGAATCGTTTATATTTTCAAAGAGTTTGTATGCAATTTTACGGTATGGACCCAGAAATAATGCGAACACATTTATTTTTTATTAACGAGCAACCTTAGTATATAAAACAATGGTCTTTTATAACTATTTTGTAATACTTTTGTTTTTGGTTTTGTGTTACTTTAGGTTTCTAGTTTACTAAGTTGTCTAACAAATTTATTGCACACACCTTACTTACCTTTTATGTTTGTACCTATACAATTGCTGCAAGCATGTACATTTATGTACATTACCTTCCCTTGTGGACATAGTATAATACGCATCACGTAAGTCGCAGTCTGCTCACGTCGCTCGGTGAATCAATTACACGACAGAGCCACTCACTAGTCACCGGGCCGTGCTAGTCACTTTATTGTTTACTCAGAAAAAAACTTTATTTACAATAATAAAATATAAAAACAAAGAAAAGAAAAACTAAACATACTCCTTTTAACTACAACATGAAAAAGGGGCACTTAGAAAATCTTTAGAAAAGCCTAAAGATAATCTAAGTGCTCCAGCCCACGAGAGGGCAGCGTGCCCAGCATACTGGCCGCATTACCACGCTGGATAATTATTATATATTATTATTGTTTACTTATATATGTAATTATGCAGCTGTGAAGCACCTGTAATAAAACAAAAAAAACAGTTTAAACTATAACCGCTTGCATAAGATATTGCTGACGCATGGCTTTCGGCGTTATTTTTTCCCAAAACTTAGCGATATTCCCTTGAAACTGAGTTCATAGCGTAGGTAAGTTCGTCCACGTGTTTATCAAATTGCCCTTAATGGAATTTTCTCGAATTTCCAACCGCCAGTATAGGTAGGTAGGTACAAAAGTTATTCGTACATTTTGAGTTACCTACTAAAGCCACCCTAAAATTATTGTTTATTAAGAGTCAGTGAAACTGCATGGCATACGGAATATCTTTATGAGACATTGCATCGGTGCATGTATCGATTTTCATTATTCAAAATAACAAAACCAAATGACAATGTGAAATTTACAGCTCAGTGAAAATAACATTCTAATATTCTACAGGTAAGCTGTTTCACTTCTGTGGCAAAAATTAAACGCCACTTTAAACTCTTAAACATCCTTCAAAAATGTATCAAGTTGTAATTTAAATATTACATTTCCACACCAAAGTAATGAATTACATAAATATCTATTCGAACACAACACGAACTATAAACAACAAAACAACAAACCCCTTCTAAAAACGTCACGAACTAAATCCAATCTAACAGCCCTGAGCAACAATGCTGCAGGTAATGTACGAGTAGATGCATTCGTATGTAAAACATACGAATTTATGTACATTTAGTTGTTATCGTATGCAGTAGAGTACAATAAAAAGCTTCCCCTAGGAAATTCATAAGTATTGCACACGCTAAGGGTAAGTACATGCGTGCTTAGGGTTAAACAATACACGTCATGGCGTCATCGCTGCGGCTCAAGTGTCGGGGGCCTAAAATACTGCATCAATTGTGAGCCTCGTAAAAAATTTGAAAGTATGATGGAGATAATATTAAGAAAAATACGGCTACATTTTTAACAAATATGAAAAAAAATATTAGTTGTTGATATTTATTTGAACTGCTTTAACGATATCGAGCCACTTCTTTTGGTTATAGAGTTTACTACAGTGTCTGTTAAGTAAATATCGGGTTCAATGTTCAGGTTAAAGTTACGATTTTTTATTTATTATCCTCAAATATTTCAGTGTTTTGCATATTAGCGTAGCAATCGATTTAAAAACTATAATCATTTTAGGCTTCCATGCAAAAATGGTGATTTATGAACCATTTTTCGATGTTGATATGGAAATGTTATCCATCCTTGAGCCTATCTGACAGCAGCATCCTAGCACCCTCGGAGTCGAACACAGGGCTTGCAGCCCTCACGTCGCGAGTAGCCCACTTAAGCAAAATTAGCTTCTTCTGTGCGCAAAGAACACTATCGGATGTTTTGTGCAGTCTGATACGACTCGTTTGATGGGACCATGAAAGGATCCTTGCTGATGCTGATCCCTGTGGATCAAAACAGGAGAGGATTAGGGATGAACATGTGATACGAACACTGTACTAAAGTTTCCGTAAGGCATGGCATGATTAAATTTAAGTATTTTCAATATAATTTTTGACGTAAGTGGTGGCTGGTTGTTATACTTATATGTGATAGGAAGTCTGAGAAATGAATTACAGTTTGCAGGCCGGTATTTCTACTTACTTTTTTGAAGAATAAAATCAATCATGTTTCATCATTCGATTTGACTTGTTAAAAAAATTATGCGATTTATATGCGGGTTGATAGATTTGAGGCTTCATTGATTTTTGTACTACCTCATACTATCAGCGGCTGACGTTACCATGAAATAAAATACCGAAGGTACCTGCTAAGGATTAAAGATGGCATATCAACAGACGGAGTTGAAAGCGATTTGGTTGAAAGAGAAAGACAGGGATGAAAATCTTTGGTAGAATCAAAGCAAGGACTTATGAGCGGGTGAAGTGCGGCTTTTTGACAGGTTTGACGAAAAAGCCACACTACCCTGACAGGATAGGATACTATGTTTTTTTTTATAGCATTTCTTCCTCCTCTTGCTGGACAAGAGAATTTTGTTTGGCAAGTTTTATTCGATACAATTTGTCTATGTGTTCTGTGTCTATTCTATCTATGTGCTTTCTGTTGTACACTGACATACGTGTAACTCATTGAACGTACTCAGTAGCGGCTTGTGTATCTATTTATTCCTTTTAATAGTTATTTTGACTAAATGTATGCAATATTATATAGAATAAGATTCTATGGTTGTAGGTTTGTACTAGAGCATATTGACTACAACAAAATGGCATACATAACAAGCTCATAAAAGAGTATTAATATTATAACCTAAGCTATTTGCCAAGTCTTGAATTCCCACTGAGATTGTTTCCTCTAAACTTAATTAAAAATGAACGAAACTAATCACTACAATCTGCGTAAACTTCTTGTATCAATTTAAGTACCTATCGTTCCTACCTATTGTTACATAAAACACACAGAAACCGCTCCCTTTCCATCAAAACACGAACGTTGGTTAAATCTGTTCTTTAATTAACACAACGTCACAATCTTGGACTGCTAATGCCAATTTAGACTAATCTCAGAACGTTAAGACTTTAGAGAGAAGCTAAAAGAGAGCTTATGGGGTAGTATCCACTACCCCAAAAGCTCCATTTTAGCTTTCCGCGGTTTTGGAGCAAGGGGCAAATAGTAAACTACCCACAGGGGCGAAATTAAAGTCTCAACCGCAAGGGATAGTGTTTTCAGCTTTTAGACCTGAGTATAAATTTAATTTAGTGTTTATCGGACAGTTTAGGGCAAGGAGCTATTAACGTGATTAAAATCTACCGAATTACAACAGTTTTGTTCGCAAGAGTGAATTGTAAAATATTTAATTTAAACTTTTTGTTCGAGAGTCTTCACAGATTACATTAGCCGAAACATTAGATTTTTTATTACAAATACATACAACAAAACATTCTAAATCGACCGATCGCATGTGATTTGAGCAATGTGACCTGCCCATTTCTATTGTAGATTGTTGTAGCCTACCAAGACATAGAGACGGCGTCGAAAACGTTAGAAGTTACATGAAAACTTAGTTTCGTAAAAGTAAAATAAAAACCTTATTCGTGGCTTTAAAAATATAAGAATAGATAGATATATATAACTCTTTATTGTAAAACCCATACATAGTTACATAAAGAAAAAAAACAAACTGAAACACAAAATATTCAAAACATAGAGCCACAATAGAGTCATATATTCTTTAGTTTTCTTTAATATTCCTATATCACCTCCACGAATCCTACAACCCAACCCACATATCCTACATCATTAAGTATGTTTGTTTGTCATAATCACGTCTTCCCAACAGGCCACAAGATGGCTATTCTCATGCATTATAGAGACAATGACTGTGCAAGTGCACTGGAAAGTACATTTAGTGCTCCTAGGTCGTTCTGCTAGTCCTGTGTTAGTCGTTTCACGCATTGACATAGAATAGTAATAGAATGGGCTAAGAACACAATTCAACGCGCGCGGACAATCGCACGACGCACTGTTAGTTACAAACCATTAGAAAAAAATACGGACTGGCATGCATGGTTGATTTTTGACAAAGGTCCATAAATAAAGATTAAAAAGAAGAAAAGTCCGCCTTACCGATTCCGACTATGGCGATGACTGATTCCTGTATTGACAACTGTCAAATTAAATTCAATCAGAACATTATTACAAACATATTAATAGCGTTTATCTCTTTCATGCTTCATTCGGTGCCTGGTGCCTGGTGGTAAGCTAACTTTTGATGACCTATTCATTATTTTCGTGACTTTATTTTGCCATGGCCTTTCCTATACTGTGTTATGTCGATAGTTTTACGTCTTGGACATAGCTTCTTGTTAAGCCGCTTTAGTCGTTTCAACTGACTATTAAACTGGTTAGAAAAACTACAATGTATTCATTGTTTGCTACTAGTTGTGCCCTGTGGTATCGCTTGAGTAAGGATGAAGCAGTTTACAGAGAAAAAGTAGGTAGAGTTCATTCTAATATTATAAATTTACATTACGTCATCTATACTTTGATTTTACTCTAAGTCATTGTTACAAAGTAAAATTCTTAAATCACTATATTCCTGGCAATTAAAGAAATAACTAATGGAAATTACACTTAACCATACAAAGTCAGTACTACTTAAAAGTTTGTTTTTACAAGAAACTAAATAAAAACCCTTAAAAAGTTGTTGTTTTAATTGTTAGGTGATTAATAGCTAACTTTGCAATAGTTTAAGGTTAAACACATTAAACTTGTAAACTGATAAATGTAGCGAAAGTTCTGAAAGACTTAACTCAGTATTTAATGGTTGCTTGGAAATAATTACCTATTAATGTATTTTGAATTTGAAAAACAAACCTTAGACTTGGCATGACCTTGTCTAGATTTCATTACTTTTTAGAGATAAACAAGCAGCTCCATCGAGACTTGGCTAGTTTTTTACAGAATGGTTTTGGTGGCATGTATAAGTTACTATTTTTTCACAGAGTTTTAATAAACCAGAACTCTGTGATATGAGTTTTTTTTAATAAATTGATATATTTCAAAGTCTGTTTAATTTTAACACTTAATTTATTATTATTTATTCATGTTTCATGCCATTGATGTAAAACAATATTAAGGTAAGTAATTAAATGATATGATACGTTATTAATAATACATGATTATTAACTAAAAATCACAGCGAATGAAACATTTCAATTGTGTATATTTTTTGTTCTCTGAAAAAAGAAGTTGTTGACACTGCCTCCATAATAAACACGAAATAAATTACAATCGAAGGATATTTATCGTCCTTTCGGAACAGAGATAAAGCTGTAGAGGCCATTCACACCCTCGGACGAGACACTGTGTCTACCAACTAATATATAAACATCTTTATCAATGAAATATCGGTTCAAAAAACAATCGTCAGCTTTATTTTGTTTTCTAAATCGGAAACAGACAGAAGTTTGAGCTTGTTTAGCGAGAATTTCTACGTTTTGTTTTGCATTATCTTTTTGAGCCGGTAGTTTTTTAGTTAGCCTGCTTGCTTTTTAAGATGGTTTCCTTTTGTTGTTGTTGATTTTTTGCAGTTTAGTTGGTCGTTGCAATATTAACAGAAATAACCAATCCATTTTACGCTACCGGTAATAAAAAGCCATCTCAAGTGACTAGGCCTCAAAAGACTTTGCGGTCCAAAGTAAGATAATTGAGAGTTGGACACGCTCACAACTGGTCTCGAGAGTTTTCAAACCGCCCTAAGGGCCTCTGAAAAAGGTGGAGCATATACTCATATGTAACTGGCTCTGTAGCGATTTACTGCAAACCTTTTAGTAAAGCAGGTCAGGTCCAGGAAATATATTACATGGAATACAACATGAGCTCGATCGGGCGATGTGACGAGAACCACCTTAAGTGCATATATCCATTTCTGTGCTTCGTTCTTCTTTACGGTCCTAATGGATGCTTTCAACAATCGACATCTATTGTAGACGCCTTCAAGTAAGGAAAAAATCCGACACATATATGACAAAATATTGATACGCCTTACATAATGATAAATCCATAGATTTCAGAAAATAAGTCTTACATCTACGGATAAATCCTTTCAATTTGAAATACATATATATGTGAAATAAGATTCATGACAAATAAATCATGTCAAAGAATACATGTCAAATAACTCTACCAATTCGTTTAATTGTTTGCTGGCTCATCTGAATGCTGATAGAATCTCGCAAAATACAATATGGTTGATAAAAAACTGATCTATACTTAATGTTAAATGTTTTTATTCATAAAAAAATATTTATACGTCAATTTTACTTACGGCATGTAGTAATTTAAAGAAGCCACCGAAAGCAACATTCACAGTAACAACTGGGATCGAATAATGTCAAAATTCTATTAAATGTAATCGTCTATTGAATATAATCGAAATTCTATGGAGTAAATGTGCTTATACTGAACTGAATTTGCTTTCAAACGAAGCTGTCAGAATACGCCATTAGTTGCTTGGTGTAAAATATTCTTTAGGGAGTCCTTCACGTATACTGTCTACCTACAACGTTGTCAGATAAAAGTGTGATACTTGCAATTTGCTTTTGAAGTTTGCTCCGTGACACGGTGGTGCACTATGGCGATAATTTAAGCGCTTAATTTGAGTCTATCGATTGCACTTAAATTTCTGATGTAAAGTTTGCTTTTTCATATCAATTGGCACGGTTAATTTGGTTATTCAGGTTTAATAATGCGTGTTGTAATTTGCTGGATACATTAAAATATAATTAGGGAATAAAATATAAAAACAAGGGAAGAAAAACTAAACATACTACTTCTAACTACTACAAAAAAGGGGCACTTAGAAAATCTTTAGAAAAGCCTAAAGATAATCTAAGTGCTCCAGCCCACTACCAGAGGGCAGCGTGCCCAGCAAGAATTAATGTTATTTACTACTAAGTTAGGTACTTCAGTTATTTTGGTGATAGGTAGATACACATTTTGTTCAAATAAACAACCTCATTCAAATATCTTTACCTTGTCTTGCCGGCGAAAATTACTGAGTAATCGATAATATTTTGAAAATACTACTAGACAAAAATCAGTACCAAATAGAAAAGTGTTTAAAAACAGTTTTCCTTCGTTAAATGATGTATGTATTCGAAACGCAAAATTAAGATTATCTTCAACAGTCATAAAGGACATCATTTAACAAATATAACTTTCCCTAATTTGCAAAATTTATTATATACTTTCCATACACCTACATACTTCTTACTAATACATTACCATGCTTCAAAAAATAAAACAACCAAACCTTACCTACTGTTTCCTCAGGATAGGAACTGTTAGTTTGTTACATTTTCATTAAACTGGCGATTTTGCTGCACTGCTCCCGTAATAGATGATGACTTTCCAGCCATGCATATTGAATGCGCTCGGACACAACATTTTGCGAAGAATTTAGTGCTATGGACTGCGCTCGTGGCATAACTTTGCAGCTGCAGCTCTGCGCTAGAAATTATTTACTAAAATAATACTGAATTGGAGTACTTCACCTTCCTGTTTTGTGTTATCTCGGCAATTCCTTGACTCGTTTTGCTCATAGATAAAGCAAAAAATATGTAAATACTTTCTATGTGTACTAATTGACAAGCCTTTAAAGCGTTACACTATGTAGAATGAATAGTGGGCAAAAGTGGGTAGACCAAAATAAATACGATTCTTCTTTTTATTTAAGCAAGGATGCTACATGTTCAGATTTATTTTTTACAAGAAATGGGTTTGCACTTAACCGTAATTTACCTGATGGTAAGCAATCATTACGGTCTAGGATGGAACGAAATGAGTATACGAGTATACCTAGAATGTACCAAGAACCTATTATACTTACGCTAGATGGCATCTTTCATTGTCAATCTCACTAATATTATAAAGACGAAAGTTTGTGAGAACATAAACATATGTATGTTACTTCTTAACGCTCAAACGGCTGCACCAATTCAGATGAAATTTGGTATAAAGGTAGATTACACCCTGGATTATACGTAGGCTTTTTGTCCCAGATTAACGCGGGTAACACCGCGGTACGCCGGTAGTTAAACATAAATCAACTAACTGTCTAGTAACAAGCACTATTACAGCGAAAATCAGTTAATGTTTAAACAAGGCGCCGCAAGTTTTCAACAACTTATCTCTATCAAAAGTTGTCCGCAAACAACAAGTTAGCTGCAGTCTATGGCTTCTCTGATAGAGTGGCTCCTGAATAAGTCTACTTAGGTCTTGTTCTCAATGCTAGTAAGCATTTTTTACTTGAACTAAGTAGTTTGCATTCGACCACAATTTGCTTGATGGTAAGCACTATTTGTCACCAAAGATGGTATGAGTTATGCGCTTCCCCAATAAAAACCGGTTCACTCTCACTAGTACTAAAGTTTTGAGATATACGAACTATGTAAAGAGTTTTGAAGCCGCTCAAAGGACCTCTAAGATGGCTTAACGGCCGCTAAGACACATAACAGAACACAGTCTTAGATAAAACATACGATTTTTTCATTCCTTTATTAATACGAATAAACCGCTGTTACTAGTTAAAAAAATAGTTAAATATCAAGGTTATTTCCAACAACACTGCACGCGCAAAGTTATTGTAACGTCCACTCAGTTTAACATAAAACCGTATTTATTTTAACTTTCTCTAACAATTTCAGTACTTTATGAACGTTTCCTTAGAAATTTTGCCAACTTGTTATGGGGAGAGTAACGTGAGCTTGTTACTAAGCTAGCTAAGATTTTAATAGTTTTCCTGGAGCTGCGGTTTCTTCTACCGTCGAGTTTGTGTGTCTAATTACTTTTCTGAGATTAGATTTTAAACATGGCTTGACGTTAATGACTTTGTGTCATTAAAATGGGTAAATGTAAAGTTTTTATTGTAATAATAATGTATTTCTATAATAGACTTCCACTATTTAATTGCTGTTTATAATTAGTGCGCAAGCGAAAACCAATCATATCTAATAAAAAACACAAATAATAATACACTAATCTCGACCTGTATTTTTTAATAATTAGGGCAATATGAAGGTCAGATTAGTTTGGTTTATTGTGGATTTGAAGGTCATAAGTGTCATTAGTCATAAGTGCCTAGTGCCTACGTAAGAAATAGAACTTAGGTGGTGTAAAACTGATTAAACAAAAAAAAATATTTTTATCTAACGACCAATTAATAAAATGTGTATTATCTTCTTCTTCTTCTTCTTTCTTATATATAAAAATGAATTGCAAAATGTGTTGGTAAGTGCATAACTCAACAACGCCTGGACCGATTTGGCCAATTCTTTTTTTAAATATTCGTTGAAGATCAAGGATGGTTTTTACGGCGAGAAAAAATCGAAAAAATGCCGGAAAATCCCTTGAAACCACCCTTTTATTTTTCCCATACAAACGTTTTCTAACTAACTAAAGAGTTTCAGAGTCAACAGACAGGACGAAGTCTGTCGGGTCCGCTAGTTTATGATAAAAATAGCACTTTCCTTACAAAATATAAGTATTATTAAAGTAACCGTTTCTAACTGGCACCATTTTATTTGGGCCGAGATTATCGCACGTGGTATTCTCGCAAATCGTCGCCAGCACAGGAAATAAATTCCAAATCGCGTTAGCACCGTGTCACGCGAACTACGGCTAGGTTAGGAGCTGGTGGTTGATATTCTTACTAGTCGTTTCGTTATAGTTTTGTCACATATTAGTCGAAGTAGACAAAGGCGCTAGATCATTGATACGTTGCGAATCGTAGCCAGCGTGGGCTTATAAAACATAACACCTTCATATTGCGGAGGACAGATGTCATATCCGTGTAAAACTTGTATTTTACCAATCCAGGCAGATGAAAAGCCGACACGAATAATATTGAGAAGTAAAATAACACTTTAGTTCTATTTTTGCAGACAGGACGATATAAAAATAACATAAGAATTTATATTCAGTCAATCACGATGTTATGTTCTACATGTATTATTGTGACTAAATTTATGATCACGAGAGATATTATTATGATATACATAATATACCATTTGCTTACAAACGTAATAAGAGTAGCATTTATGTAAAAGTCGGACACATATGTTTATCAAAAAATAAAAACTGTATTAAGTATGTATTGACTATCGTGTGCCCACGTTTCGTAACAAATCCATCCAATGACTTCTCGACTAAGCGGCGTTAGTTAAACGGAAAATATTTTCTGTATCGCCTTTGGGTGTGAAGCGAGCGACTCATGCGATTTACTTTTCGCATATATCGTAGTCGATTTGTGTATCGGGTTTTACTTAGCTGTCGAAGGAAGCTCTTGAAGAGTTATGTTCAGGTTACTTGATGTTTGCTGTCAATTTTACGATCATCATCATCATCACCTTGTTATTGCCCACTGCTGAGCATAGGCCTCTCTTCTTGTACGCCACTCGTTCCTGAATAAAATTAATCCAGGTGAATTGAATTTTACAATAACACAGATAAAATGAGTTGTGGTATAGAAAAAATCACACTTGTACCTATTATTCTAAACAAATTTAAGCGTTAAAGTAGAAATAGACAAACAAACTCAAACATATTGTAAAATACTTTGGTAGATAATACTTAAATGGTAGTATATGGTAGTATATGGTAGTATATGGTAGTATATGGTAGTATATGATAGTATATGGTAGTATATGGTAGTATATGGTAGTATATGGTAGTATATGGTAGTATATGGTAGTATATGGTAGTATATGGTAGTATATGGTAGTATATGGTAGAATATGGTGTATTCTACAAATAACTTCTCACAACTTTATTTTAGTATTTACTGCTTTAATATTTAGCGCTATGGTAAGAGTTATTTGTGGCCAAATGTATTTCAGGGGGATTTGATTGTATTGTATTTAAATGCTGAAGTAATTGATATTAAACTAAAATAAATAAATAGCTTCACACTTAGCAAACGCTTGTGTCGTGGGTACTAGATAACGAATATAATACTTACCTACATAAGTAGATTATATCTCTTAAGCAGATACATAAAGAAAATCAAAATACTCAAGGTGGTTGTTTCAACCAACCTTAGTATAATTTATACAAACTTTCATTCGCTCTGATAGTAAGCAACACGTCGTAATGTTGTTTTGAGAGTGGGATGGGGGAAGTCGCATACTTGTCGCTTGATTGCCGTCTGTAGGGCGACTGGCGGGCTTGAGGGAAATTACACTGCACTGCACTATCGAGTAGTGATGGGATAATGTGTTACGAATTAGTAAAAAAAATGGGACAAAATTATTCGATGGTACAAAGCACTGTGTTAGATTGGGTCATTTTGACTGCCGAAAATTATGAAAGGCGCTCGCATAAGCCTAAAAAATGGTGAACGTTGAGAGTTGATTGCAAAATTTTCGGCCTATACATAATAATAAGAAACAAATTTTTTAAACATGTTTTTCTTTCAAATGTTTATGTTTGTTGTTGCAAAATTAGATCATTCAACAATTCTTGTGTTTTTTATAACGAGCATTTGAGTCTCAATTATGTATTTGCTAGAAGTCTCATCCTCATAAGTTCCTTTTTTTTTGTGTTATGGCTTCATAAGTTCCTTATCGAGCTAAAATATACATATATGTTTTTTTTTAACAAAATGTCATTCAATTCCTGTAAAATAATGTCACACGTCGACATTTCAGCGTGTCGTCGTCACACACTACCGCTATCAGATATTTTGTGTGTCGCGACCTGCGCCTCGAGTGCAATCTACCCGCGACTCCGCTGACGGTGCCTGTACGAGTATTACAGTACATAAAATTATGTGTTATTATTATATCTGTGTTTCCTACGAACTACAATCCAGGGGTCTTCAAATCTAGAGTTTATAAGTTACATCCTAGGCTGCAGCAATGACTAACATCAGGCCGGCTGTAGTCAAACGTAAACCTAAACCACATTAAAAAAATGTCCAAAGCAAAGATGTAAGCTGCCAAGCTGAAGGATTAAAGACATCCTTGCTATTCATCGAAAAGCCTGGTTGTTCTACAAATTAAAAAAAGGGCCGAATTAAAAACAAAAGGCCAATCAAATACATACGACTTCACTGACGTATTACAGTCATTCACCAATCATATACGTTTTAAAGGGTTCAAAGATTGGCGTTCCATTTCCGACTGAAACTGTTCCGAATTTGTAAAACAGCTTGTTAGACAATAAAGTCACAAGATCAACAAAGTGATACGTTGTGGTATACAGAAAAGCATGGCTAGGGCTCTTAAGACAATTATTTCGCAAGCATTTTTATTACAGAAGCATTTTATTTCCTCCATAAACTTGTATTGCTGATAGATGCAGCGTGCACATGCACATGTGCATGTGTGTCTTATTGAACTGCAAACTGTATGTTAGGGTAGTTACGAACTTTTAACGCAGTATTGTTTAATTACTGCTTAGATACCTGATATAAGCTCCTTGTGTTTTTACTATACAATACTATGGCGACTTTAAAATGTTTCTTTACAATTTGCAAAACATTAATCACTGGTTTTCCACACCCGTTTCACAGGCCTGCTGTAGGCGGGGAGAGAGTCGCGCGGAATACAAATATCAGGGAGAATTCTTTAAAGGGAGTATTCGATGGCATTCAAAGCAGCCCGCGTCAATGCGGATGAGTAATTGACGCTTCGCTTAGTAGCTTGGGGCTTGTTCGTGTTTGTATGTGCGACGTGAGATTTGAGCGAGTTTTAGGGGATTTGTTGCACAGGTTGGGAAGGAAATGTGGTAGGGTTTTAACGGGAAGTAAGTATAACAAATGACTGCAACAACTTGCATCTTAAAAAATAATGATGAGTCATATCAATAATCTTCTTGTATCTTTTGATCAATTTATGAACCTGAAGCTCTTTTATAGATAAAAGAAGCTTGAACTAAGGACATATAGATAAGTTAATTTTTAGAAAAATATATTTAAAAAACACGAGTACAACATTTCCTGTATACATATATGTATTTCAATGTTCGCTTGTTTACATTCTTCTCCGAAACTTTGATCAATATTTTTTTTTTTTTTTTTTTTACGTGGGATAAGTTTACGTTTGACTACAGCCTGCCTGATGTTAAGCATTGCTGCAGCCTAGGGTGTAACACGTTTACCTAGAAATACCTATTAACTCTAGATTTGAAAACCCCTGGATTGTAGTTTGCAGGAAACACAGCTTCTGCTGATATCAACAGTTACCCGATTAAGTACATATTATATTTCAAATTAATCAATGAAAATAATATTTTTGAAAAACTATAGGTAAATGATAACTAGCGAAGCAATATATAAGAGACTTATCTTTTCCAAATTAGGTACCGCTTGTGGTATTGTTGAATTATTTTTAATTTGTACGGTCAATTTTAAAGATGGTTCCTTTTTACTTTATCTCAAAACATCTTGCTGCAGATATTTCATAAAGCGCAAGAGTCACGTTAGTGAGTTTAAAGTTGCCCGCGCAGGGCTAAGTGCAGCCATTTGTCGGAGTTGTGACAAACGAGGCTACATGCCGCTAAATGTATTGCCGTAAATATAGAACGTAAATATTACTGTAGGGATTCTTAAAACAACTAACAACATTAAATCTTTACTTAAAATTTCAGGTAAATGCGAAAGTATTATACATATAATTATGTATGTACATACAGACGTAACTTGGTTGAAAGTTACGAGAAAGAGGGAGAACGAATTGGAAGGCTTTGGAGGAGGCCTATGTCAAAAGACAAGCTGAAGAGCATTAACTACGGTGTTAAAAGAATAGTTTTTTTATTAAATAAAAAAAAAGAATTGTAAACCAGTAATGAAGGCTTACTTATTTATTTTCTTTATTAAATGCGGACGTGTGTTTCGTTTTCGCAAAATTAATGCATTGATTTACTATCGATTACTTGTTTTGTAACAAAATTTGCTGCAAAATGATTTGTTTTGCTTTTAAAATATCCAAAATATATATATTTCGTTTTGAAAAGGACGAAATTGACAAGCAGTTTATCTAAAGCATCACGTTTCATAGATTTTCCTGGGTGCCCACCACGATGCATCTGTCCAAGAAAACTCCCTTAGCGAATTAATTCTGTAGGGTAGTCACGGCTCTCAGTCATGAGGAAATACGACTCAAAAGATAATATAACTTTTTTATTGAAAGAGCATACTGCGTGTTTGACTTGTCTTGGTGGTGGCACTACGATACCTCAAGTATCTAGATATCATTAACTAGCTGGTTCCCGCGACTTCGTCCGCGTGGAATAGTTATTACCATAAAAACGGGTCTATTAAGTTAACCTTAAAAGATAGTCATATACTGGTGCAGAAATTTTGTTAGATAATTTCAAGAGAAATAATTCTTTTTGATATCTGTAACCGTTTTCGCAGCGCACGCAACGGAAGCCCTGAAAGATCAATAATTCTCTCGTTTTTTTTCCACGTTTTCCATTGTTTCTTCGCTCCTATTAGTTGCAGCGTGATGTAATATAGCCTAAAGCCTTCCTCGATAAATGGTCTACTCAACACAAAAAGAATTTTTCAATTCGCACCAGTAGTTCCTGAGATTAGCGCGTTCGAACAAACAAACAAACTCTTCAGCTTTATAATATTAGTATAGATTTATTACCATGTAACCAAACCCTTTAGATTTATGCATAGGACCTAAAATATGAGAGACATTGATCGAACATTCCACTTACAACATTTATCATTATCATTTTTGGGCTAAAATAACGGGCGTCTAGGTTAGGCAAAGGTTTGCCCATTTATCAAACAGAGAGGGACGTGGGCTTAGGTGATTTATTCCAGACCTAAGCTATTAATTGTGTACGAAAAGAAAATATTGCTGGGAATTAAATTACTGACTTGTGGGTAGATATGAAAATATTTTGTTCTGTAATCTATCATGTTTAGAAAGAAAACATTTAAAGAAAGAAAGAAAACATTTATTGTGACAGATTTAACAGAAGAACACACAGGAGTAAAAACACATAAAAATCTGCCACAACACAGCCCCAACTCAGCATAATGCTGGTTGTGTGGAAGCAACCAGCGCTGGTCTTCCGTTCCGTTTAGGTTGTTTATTGCTTTATTTTAACCATTTCAAGATTTAGATAGATTTAGAAGATTATTTTTGTATTCAAATTAGAACTGGTTATCAATCTTACGATATTAACTAATGTCACAACTAGGTATCTCTTAAATTAAATAAATATTGAGGAAAAGTCCGTCAAGACTGTAATTTTATTAATACATAACCAAATTAAATTAAAATCGAAAACTATATTTTTGCATTAAAAAACAAACATATTGTACATTGCTAACAGCCACAACAGCCAGTAACAATTGCCATCAGATGATTATTTCGTAAGGATTTTTTTCTTTCTCATTAGTGGCAGTGAGTATGTAAACATAATATCAAATTAAACTAACAATGTAAATCTTGATTCTCTCATCAAAATGAATATCCATAATTTGAAACTCCCTAAAATCTCGTGTCAGCACTCATAAGGTTACAGAAAACACATATCACTTCAACATATTATACAAAACTGATCGTAATTTAATTCTCATCCCATCTGAGATCCAATATCGCTATCAAGAACTACCAAAAAGACACTAATAGGCTATTGAAGAAATATATTATGGATCTCCTCGATATCTAGCCGACGTTCCCAAGTATCATTATAGCCTTATTAAATTAGCATAAATATGACACCTTGGGTAGTATTGCATGGAGATTTGAAAATTATATAAACGACATGTTATATGGGTGTAAGTGACATGGAACACTCAGTTGGTCTTTAAAGTGTGGGATTTTATTGGTCGATGGTATTCATGACACAGAGTTTTTTTACATCTGATTTCTGTATCAGTTTGATTCCCGCTCCGATATTTTGATATTTTTAGAGTTGATATTATATCAATTAAGAAAGTGTATTTGTTTTAACTTCTCAAAGAGGTATATATTAATTCAACCCGTGTATACATTGTCAAAATAAAATATATTAAATTTGAGTATGATAATCTTAAAGGACTTCCCAAAACATGTGGAAGCAAGGCAAAAAAATCGGTTGAGTCTTATAAATCACCACTTTTTAAGTTTTTTTAAGACTCCTCACTTTTAACTACTGCTCGAATGTTTTCTAATTTCAATGCGATAAACAAGTTTAACCCTTAGAATTATTCGGAGGAGTTAATTCACTATTCAAACAGCGATTTCTGTAATAGTTATTACAAAAGCTACTTTAGTGCACTGGCTCTTGAAGACGTAATCACTGTTCGAACTAACCCACTGTATAATAGCTAAGGCTGTTTATTCACTAGGCGATATTTTCTGCACGTCATGTTGACGTGTAAAATCTTACTTCACTATACCTATCAATTATATAAACTTTTAACATTATAAAAGCAGGAGTTTGTAAGTAGAAAGAGAAAGCAAACGCGCACTGCGTTTGCTTTCTCTATAAAATCTATGCATAAAACAGAAATAGAATAAAATAGAATTCCTTTATTGTCCATAATGTCATAATATATCACAGTTATACCTATACATAACCAAGTAATACTTAATTTCAAAACAGACTCGTCTTTATCTTACTTCAAATTCAAATTCAAATTCAAAATTAGCTTTATTGTGTACCAAAATAATATAAACATACATAACAAAAGGACATAAACTACGGATATATACAAGTAGGTAACTCTTTGTCATTGTACAGTATTAATTTTATTTGTATATTATGTTTATTTGTAATAACTTAGCCTACTTAAGAAAACTATGCTTACCTAGGTATTATTACAGAAGTTCACATACAAAGTTAACCGCATTCACACAACTTTAACTGTTTGGTCACGATACATAGGTTTACGGTAGTAACATCGATTTCAGTTTTCTGTAATTTAATTTTAATCACGAAAACAAAAGTTTGTTTTAAGGTTCTATCTACAATCAACTTTAAATTTTTAAATATACTATTTGTGCTATATTATTAAGATATATATAATATAATAGATATAGCTTTGGACTAACACATTATATAAACAGCCACAAAACTCCTTTAATTAATTTTAAAAAATGCTGTTCGTATCAGGTCAAAGAAAACAGTGGTGTAAGTTAAACATATTTTATTTAAAGAAATGTGTCTAGACGAAATGACAATAGATGGAGCAAACCCGTTACTGAGTGGTGGCCAAGAACGGACAGACGAGGAATGGGTCGTCCGGCAGCAAGATGGGTCGACGACGATATTCGAGTCGTGGGTTCTTCATTGATGAGGTCTGCACAAGATCGACGCAGCTGGCATATTCAAAGAGAGGCCAATGCCTAGTAGTGGGATAGAGAAGGCTGCGAATGATGATGAATCAAACAAACAGCAAAGTGAAAAGACTCAGTATAGTGGCAATACAGCATGCGTAAAATTGTTACTACTACTATTGTTACCAATCATTGCAACACTTGTCCACCGCTGCCGGAAATTTTGAGCGTCCCGTGTTGCGCGTAAAATTGTCGCCCAGTGAATACGGGGCTGAGGTTGACTGGCGTGAAACTAATGAAACAGCCCCCGGCATACACGGTGTTAGTTTATCAAAGTTAATTTTCCAGTTTGCCGAGTTAGTTTACTTCGTCAATCAGTGTTGAAAAGTTTCGACCATTACGTTACAGTATCGGTGGTTTTGGACGCAGTGAGATAACGTTGCCTTTACGTTGATGAAGAGACGGAAAGTTTATTCAGAAAGTTTTTAAATAAAGTTTAAAACTTCTTGAAAAAAAAACTAACAATTGACTATTAGCATGTTAGTGTGTTTTTTTTTATTTACGTTAATATCATTCGAAATCAAAACAAATATGCCGTATTGTACAGCAAAATAGAGAATAAAATTTACATGAGAAGGTAGAAAATAAACTGATTAATTACTACAAGTGGAACCCCATGATTTTCAATACCTTGTTTAAGGTTATTTTTTAATCTGTCTTAGTTTTTTCTTCTTTTATCATAAGTACCCAACCAATGTAATTTCCAACCAACCAAACGAATACAATAAAAACTAAATCTGTAACAATTTTCTTTGTAACGTTCCACTGATTCGTCGATGTGATTACATTAATTCAGCGTTGAGCCATCTCGATTATTACTCGAGTATTATATTATCATTCGAGTCAAATTCCACTCGTTATCGCAAACTTAATCCCGTTTTCCCTTTGTGACAAATTGAATTAGTTAACCAATTATGAATTTTATTGTAGGTGGGTTTCGGAATAAAGCCTCGGAAAGTGGGCTTTGAGGGACCTTCGGTGGATTGTCGGAATTCTTTACTACACTCTACGATGTAAAGGTATAGCATATTTACGCTACTATATACGTACATATATTTATGCTATACCAATTAAGTGACGTCTTCAAAATAAATAAAATGTAATATAAGATTTTACATAAACACACATAGATTGTTATACAATTTTACGAAGTTTGTTATTACAGACGAGACAATAAGTATTGTGTAAAAAAATGATTAAACAAATTGAGGTAAAAATTATCTAATATCAATAAGTGTCGGAGGCCTAGAATGCTGCTACAACACGGGGATCCTAAAATCCTAGAAAAAACCGAATATGGATGATTTAAAAAAACGATATATAACGAGCTTGAATCTATACCAAAGAAATATCTTATTACAATTGTTTATTATCCAGTAATGGGATGATTTATAAACTAAAATTTTCCTTGTTTAGAGACTCTAGTAATCTGCAAAGCCAACTTCAAGAAGATCCGTCACTCCATTCTGATGAGAAATAGGACTAAACATAAACTCAATTTCACTTCTATTAACGGTATGATATATAAATAAACACTTTTTTCTGCCTTGTACCCATTTTTAACTACAAAAACATCCAGACTGTTTGCCTTATAAATGATTTCCCAATAGGTTTCATCTTAGCCGATCTAGACCTACAAAGATCTAGAAATGAATAAGCAAGTATAGATGAAACTACGAAAGAAACCACCAGAGCTTTTCAATCAAACTTAAATTAGATAATAGATTAACTTGCTTAAATGTTACAAATTAGAAATATCGTAATTATTGTGTAAATTTCTATATCTTGAACTTATAAGAAGCTTTTTATTTATACATATCAACCAAATATTTATTTTAGATCACACGAACAATTATAGTAATTTCTACAAATTAAAACGCTCAAATGTACATACGTAACTATATGTAGACGAGGCAATAATGTTTTTTTGGTTATTTACATACGTAGCTATAAAAGTCTGACAAGTTTCCTCAAACTAAACAATAAAAAAATATAAAGAAAAAGGCTAGACAATATCCAATAAGCAAGTTTCCTCATACTTTCGTGTATCCAAGTACTTATGCAATGACAGTTCCCTATCTAGCCGGGGCAGCGGACAGGAAAAAGTAAAGTACAAGAAGCCTCATAAGACTTAACTACCTCTTTTCAGAGCACCCTTCCCCATACTTATAAGCTATATTATACTTGAGGCTCTAAGCTCTCCGTGACGTCATCAAGAGAGCCGCGACGTCACATAAACGAGCTCGACCTAATTCAGAAATTCGTTATAAAAAATCATCTTAATATAACGAACACAGGCTTTTTGTATAAAAGAGGAAGTTAGTTTGTATTTTGTAGATATGTATATAATATTGGTCTGTTTATGTTTGTCCTCTTTCTTTAATTAAATGATGAATGTTCGTAGTTTCTTAAGAACCAAGCAAAAGTTTATCAAATTGATCAATTTTATTGATCTTAAACCAAAACACGCGGATTAATCAACAGAACACAACAACTCGTTACTGTAGACCTTGAGTCGTCCGCTAAACCATTCATACCTTCATAACAGATAATGTAGCATATTGATAGACTCCCAAGCCATACCACGAACAACAACTAGTTCGTTAAAAAAATTATCTCAAAGCTACGGACGCAGGCTTTTTATATTTTATATCCAGCCTCCCGTAATTGGGTTAAAGCAGATTAAAAATTTGATTACCCTCCGATTGTAACTCGATTTCCATTTTGACTGGGATTGGTATTGCAAACTTTTTAATAATCTCTGCCGTGGGGAGATCGTGATTATTCGGATCGTTTTCAGTTATACGCATAGGTTATTGCTCGTTATTTTACGAATCGGCTTAGTGTTAGAGCGTGTGTGTGGTTTTTTTTCGATTTTATTAAATGGTATACCAGAATTTTTGGTGTAGTATTAACTACGTACCGGTTGCTATGATTTTTGCAGTTTTACGTTATTCAATGCAATATGTGGCATTACAAAACAAATTCTCATATGAGAACTATCTTTTTAGTAAAACTAATGTGATCCTTATGTCTTTTTATCATGCGCAATTTTTATATACGCGTATCAATATATCATCTCATTTTTACCGAATTGAAAAGCTGTAGTTTCTTAAGTTAACAAACCAAATTCACTATCTTTGCTAATGTAAATAGTTTAAAATTTGTAAACTTTAAAACATGTCGAACATGTCAAGTAGATTTCCACTATTTGTGCGATACAAAATTCCAAAATATTTTACTTATTCCGCAAGAGTTGTCTGAATGTTTCATAAAACCTCCATAAGTTATGAGTCTAGAAACTTTCATTTGAGTTTAGTTGAAAACTTCGTAAGTTATATAACTCTCGTCGATTTAATTTTTGAAATGAAATAGAAATTCATATTTTTTGAAGTCGTTGGGTTTGGTATCTATTATTGAAACTCGAAATTGTATTTACAGTTTATGAAGACAACTTTATTAAGTTAATGTCATCAAAGAAAATACTAAAAAGATTGCCACACTAGGGAGACTTCATACTTTCCTTTTAATAAAACTAACTGTGACTTCATCTGATAATACGTTATATTACCGGCAAGATATACATATTTGTATTTTACTACCCCTAACAAATTTAAAATATGAATTCCTGGCTTATTCTTATCGATAAAGACGACAAATGCCGTTCCAATCGCTAAATAAGATAATAAATGCCCTAGATCAGATAAAACTTAAAATGTAAGTTACTCCTGTGGACAGTTGGATCTCATATATTTGTTTAAAATGTTTCAGCTGTCTGCATGACAAGCAGCAACCAATCACGAGCTCTGAGCACTCCAGTGATCCCCTGCTCCTGTGATCTGCTTCAAGAGTGGAGTTGAAGCTCACGTGGCATCCCCGGAGACATGGGCTGTTGCTGGCAGCAGCGCTCAGCCCGTCAGCGTTGTGAAGCAAGTGGACGTACATACGAGTATGTATGTGGTATAAGACTGGTCATTGGGACTTTCACACAATCTGGTGAGCAGTTTCCATTTTATTTCAAATCTAGAGTTAATAGGTATCTTCTAGGTAAACGTGTTACACCCTAGGCTGCAGCAATGCTTAACATCAGGCAGGCTGTAGTCAAACGTAAACGTATCCAACGTAAAAAAAAAAAAAAAAAATTTCAATTTCGGGGCTGAATGTTCTGTTTTCTGTAGTTATAGAAAGCGTTGCACGTAAGCTAGTCGGTATAATGCAACATATAATTATTGTTAATTTAACTGGTGTAGGAGATTTTTTTGTGTTATGTAACTCGCAAACTTTGTGCCTTCCAATTAAGGTATTCCATTGATTACAGTATCAGTTTTCTAATATTTTTTAAGTGTCAATATAGCTATGAAGGAAACACATTTTAAAAATTCTCCACAACACTAGTATATGTGTACCATTTTGTGCTTACAACCTTCAAGTTGTTTCGAAAATAAAATGAAAAAGTTGTAATTTGTTACTCAAAGTTAGTACTTTTAAAAGGTTTTCCAGGTCATTGATACACGGTTCACTCTAAAAGTTTTGGCTCTTCTTATTAAGAAATTATGAGGACTGCAGGTAAGAAAGTTAGTGAGAAAAACTACTAGTTTATTCAGGAGCTCTGTTGTAGGATAGTGCTTGCATTGTCTAGTATTTTGAACAAGTTTTCTAGTGTTTTCGGACTACAAGACTTGCACTAACGTATAGTTCTAATCGCTATGCTGAGCTACTAAATATGCATCTAAAATAAACATAAACATATCTTTATTTTGCAGCATATACAGTGTTTTTACTTAATTGTAACCCTGCCCTCTGCACTAAGCGCACCTGTGTCGCGGAGGGTAGTTGCTTAGCGACCGGACTGTGACTGTCTATTTACATCAATTAGTCTATTAGTTGTATAGTCATTATAAAAAGAAACAAAAGAAGAGAGAAAAAAAAACACACAGACATATATATTCTAATGTTAAAATGTTTTGTTTACTCTGTAATAAAGTGATGGTGGATATGTAAAGTTAAAATTTGCTATTATTGAGGTGTAGAATAATTACGATAGTGTAATTAAGATAATCGATATAAAAATTCAGTTTTGATTGTATAAGACTCATATGAGTATGAATTTCTGCCTCCTAATCTAGGGGTTGCGGGTTCGATTCCCCCGTGACACAAGTATTTATGCATTTTAAAATTTATAATTACTTGTGTTGAGTCTGGTCGTTTGTATGTATAATAAGTATGTATTTACAAAAGAAAAGTATATAAGTATTATATCCGTTGTCTAGTACACACGACACAAGCGTTTGCTTAGTGTGGGGCTAGATGGCGCTGTGTGCAATGTCCCGGAATAATTATTTATTTATTTTATTTATAATTATTTAAGCTTTTTGTGAATTATTGAATACAAAGAAGAAAATTGATTAATTAGTTACATAAGAAACTAAGTCAATTGAATAAATTTATCGTTACATAAAAACAAGTAGAAAAGCGCGTGCCGTGGTATTAAGTCCCAATTTAATAAACTGTAAATTTATTTGCCGTACACTTTTAACACAAAAACTAACAAATTCCAAAAACTTTCACCGGTAGCCACATTTTTTGTCCAAATGCTCCTTTTACGGTTTGTTTTGTCTGAGAACTAGTGGTACCTATGTCGATGGCACTATAATTTCCGCAACGTATCACTTTATGGCGTTCGGGGTGGATGTACCGATTTTAATGCCGTCTACTGACGATGGCTTTTATTGGCGGAGACATTTTGATAGATACTCTATAACCATTTAGAAGATGTAGCCATTTATTGTAACGGAACATAGGTACGTATTTTTTATAATATATCAAAGTTGGTATATATTGTTTTTCATGCATCTAAAATGAGATTTGAGACGCCCTAACCTCAACTATATCGCTCAAAAATTAAATAAATTAGTGATTAGGTACCATAGTTAGGCAAGCTTTTCTGAAGCCAGTTTTGAGATGGGTGGTCAAAGAGAACATTTTAGTATAGGTATGGACAGTTTGTAAACATTTGCGTTTCATTTGAAGACTTCCTGGACTCATTAAAATTTCACTAGGTACATTACATCCTAGTATAGAGTGTAGCGAACCAAATTGTTTATAAGAACCTACGTTTTTGCCAAATAAATTTATCCTTATTTTTATTTTATCTATTTCATTACATTTTGTATGAAGTATTATATTTGAAAGAATGATGATACAACACAAACGTTTATCCAAGACTTATACAAGTGATATTGCTGGATGCTTCTAGTTTCTTTCGTTTCTTGTTGCTATGCAAGAGTTAGATAAAGTAGGCTGTCTATAAATAAGTTAAGTGGGATCTTGTTAGCCACTAACCTACATAATAAGATACATGGGCTGATACTTGTGGATTATAACAAGGGCCGTTACAAAAAAAAAAAAATTTGTAGAGAGCAAAAGGTTTTAAGAAGTTTTAGCTAATTTAGTACATTTTTACCTACTTTTCTGGCTATTTATCGTTTGGCAATCATTTTTTATGTATAAACGTATAACATAATATAACGTATAACATGTATAAGCAGCCTTTATCTTTTGAATCAACGGAATTTCAATAACAATTTACTACAATCTTTAAAACTGGATGTCACAACACAGGAATATACCTAGTGTGATATCTAGGGTTTGCCTATTAGTGTACAGTAATGCACTAAGCCCTAGTTAATATAATCCCCTTTGTTCAATCAACCTTACAGTAAAACCCTTATGAATGTTAAAATAAGCGCTTTTTATGTTTTATGTTCATATAAAACGACTACCTAATTCTATATCAAACACACTTTAACATCTTGTTTAAGACCGTTGACATACTCGTACAAGCTACTAAAATGTCACATAAATCTGTCCAAAACTTCAACAACACAGTTTATTACCATAGAGTTCCTAGATCTAGACTAAGTACCTACTCGTATCAGAATGAATTACAGCCCATTACAACAAGAGAGAGGTAAAACCATAGACTAAATTATCCAAAAACCTCTTAACACTTAACTATTCCATGGACAAACCACTTCAGCAATCATATGTCAATCTGTGATCCTAGCCTTATTTTAATGTATCAAGAAAATTTTATTATCCAAGAGCTATTAACCATACTTGTGACGATGAATAACTGACATATAATTTACATTAGTGGGCTATATCGTTTTTGAGTCCTTCTTACCAAAAATTACTGATGACGATTGCTCAGTTGTGGTCTGAATGAGTAACAAACGGACTATCAAACATACTTTTGCGTTAAGATTAGTGACAGCAAGCCGTTTTATCCGCGTTGTATTGCAATAAAAAGTAGTGCCTTGACTTTACTTACGACTTTCTGGACCTCTATAGCTTATTCAGCTTTATTTAGACATCTATTACTTATGTTGTCATTTGATAAAACAGTTTGAGATCCACCGTAACAAAGAAAGAGCCCCTAAGTATATTATGAGGCACTACGTCGGTCGAGATTGCTGAATTGCCTTCAATTTCCGTTTTCAAGGGCCCCTCGGATGCTGCTGCATAGACTAGGAAATATTATAGAAGTCTAAGAAATGCACATAATTTTAAAACGTGCCACGAACTAGGATAAATTTAAAAATGATTAAGTAAATTAATAAATATCTAGCAGATAATTTTACCATATGTCTACATATGTATAAGTATATATGTGCACATACATTACATTGTCGATTAAACCATACCATACCTTTTAATTAAAAAAAACATTATGCTATGTAGTTAAGACTGTGAACATATGTTCGTGACAATTCTATTTTTTTAAAATAAACTAATCCAAAATGAAAGTACCTACCTTTTTCAAATTCAAATTTACGTTTTAATTTGAACAAACTACTGATACCAGATCTATACCTAGGACTTCGTAACACGAGCAAAGCCGCGGGCACCCACTAGATTGTGTGATAAGGATAACATTATAAAATAACAAAGTTTGTACTATTGGATTTCTAGAGACAATTTCCTTCTTTCTCCTTCAGTTTTTATAATTTTACTTACGGGATACTAATTTACCTTCCTACAAAATGATAACTACTTAGATCAATTCAGCCGGTTAATCATGAATGAGAAACGAATAAGTAATGCAAATAAATAACGTAAGAAATTTCAATGAAAAACTTTCACTTTCATATTTACCTACTTATTTTTTTTTGTTACGGCTTTTGCGAAGACTGCAATTCTGCCAGTGTCAAGTGGGATGATAGACCGTAAAACTGAGAAATTCAAAGTAAAATATCGATATGTACGGGGGTTCTATCGCACAGTTGAGTGTTTTTTTCCCCCTTTTTGCTTTCTGTTACAAAGATGGTTAACCAATCTACAGACATACACAGGACAAGCACAAACATAGATATACATACATATTATTAAAAAAATCTTTAGGTACTTTACATTTGATTGACTGTTCTACCAGTATTAGAGGCAACGTTTTCCAATAATGTCATGCACGCATTCTATGCAAAGATGGGGTAAAGTGCATCAGTGAGGGGAGAAACGAGAATTTATTGTTAGAATGAGTCAAATGTGCATGTTTTTGAACGAAACATCCTTTGTTCGGAGCCAGGAGTTCTTTGAAGAAAATATGAAACCTGAATGTTGAGGAATACATTAACTTATACATAAAATACTGATGGTACTGTGTGGTACGCTGAAGAGGAAGCTTATGCTCAGAAGTGGGTGGCCACGGGCTGATTTGATGATGATAAGTTTCATTTAGTCAAAATACATTTCTGTCTCAGATTCCAAATATATTTCTAGTAAGTACTCACATTCTATATATTTTTTAAAGTTATTATCTACTTACTTTTTTTATTTCTGCTGATATTGCAATGGAATTCGTGATAAAAGGCGTTATTGTGAAATATTATGATATAAACCGTCCATAAATCCGCCTTTTATAAAAATAAAACTGCAATCGAACAAATTTATATGCATTTCGAAAAACCCAGATCAAAGTTCTCGCAAATCGCCGCATGAATTACGAAAAAACTAAATAAATGATCGCAAAGCGTTCTCCCGCCGTTTACAATGGCTCCCCGCAATTTATTCCTCTCCCAAACACCGGCCGAGGTTCAATATTTACTCTGGCTAGGTTTGTGTTCCAGGTACGGACTAGCTCTTTCATAGACAATGTTATTCAAAGACTCCTAATAGTCTATTTATCTTCAAAATAAAACGTTAAAGCAATCGTATATCAGACGCATTGTTATCAATGTACATGCGTCTAAAGTAAATATGTTTATGGTCGGGTAAAATGGATATATATTAATTTACTCTTTTTGACGCTTGAGACACATCTACCTACAAATATGTTTGATTTAATATTTAGTCTCAAAAATTAATGATCAAAATTTTTATTGGTATGTTTACGAGTATATAATAGTATTTTCTCTTTCAATAATGGATTCACGCTTGAATTTAAGTCGTTTTCTGCGCCTAGTTATATTCTACAATCTAGCACGCTTGCAGTTATATAGCATGATTGTTTTTTTTACGTGTAGGCATTTGTTCTTATTTGATACGTTTTATTGTAGGTTGGGTTTCATAGTACGCAAATCACTATGAGAAACTCTCAACCCTAGAGTTGGACGGTCCCAACCCGTGATTTTTGTTTATCGAAATTTTCACTATAATGAGTTATCTATTACATATAAAGTCGTAGTTCTATTCCCCAGCGTTTGAGGTGCATTTCAACTTCCCGTTGAGCTACTTTGTGCCGAGTCGTGGCAACAATCACAAGTACACCAGAATTGAGCTGCAAACATGAAGTCGTCATATGTTTTACTGTTGTGGGGGTTTTTGGTACGTGGTTTTAGATTGAAAGGTGAATGAGATAGATTTGGATGTTTGTCTGCCGATGGCATGAGTGATATGTTTTCTACTACAAATAACTTTGTATACAGAGTAATTCACCGCTAATTCACAGTAATTCGCAGTACAACCTTTTCGAATACTTTCAAAACACATAGAAATAATGATTGTTTTAAGTAATTAATCCCTCAAAGTTAAATGTAAATAGACAGGAACCCTGTGGTTGAACTCGTCTATTCTAATCTCCAGTAATCAGTCCAGTGTGACTCGCATTACTAAAATTATTATTCAGAAGGATAGTTTACAATATTAGCATCAAAATATAGTCGATCTGTTTGTGAAAAACTCTGCCTTACTTTAGACTTTGTAATCGCATATTTATTTCCCGGCTTAGATCAATTACACGATTCAACAAAAACTTCCTAATTGATCACCATTTGTCGTATCTGATCATCCGTCGGCGGAATGGCGGCCATCGTTCAAAGTCAGCGCTAATCCTTCGGTAATGAGTTCACAGTAGCGATTGTTGGGGCTTACTCAGGCCAAACCCTTGCCTGCTGTCGAGGGTATACGATTGAGCTCTTAATTCTTCATGAGCGCCTAGTACTTCGTTTTGAAATTGACGAGATTTTCTCTTAATCCAATACTAAACAGAAAAATCTACTTCTCTTTTTCAGATACCAATTTTGGGTTGTATATTTTGTACAAAATACAAAGTAACTAATAATAACTAGTAACTAATAACGTAATACATAGTTGTTATTTTTAGAAACTAAGATTTTACACAAAACTGGACAGTATTTTCTTGTACCAAACAATAAAGCTCTTCATGACATGCCATCTCTATTCTGTGCCCATGCTACTTTTCATTATGTATTTTTACAACAAGACATTTTTAAGTTAATTAATAAGAGCTAATTTTTCGACGTAATTATTGACGTAAGTGCTAGCCGGTATTACAACTAAAAAATACATTTTTAATTCTAAATTCGGTTTGTCTTATAATTCCCGTAATAAACACTCAAAACATCACATCAAAACGCGAGCGAAATTATAATATTTTGAGATACGGTTACCCACAACGTCTAGTAACGATAAAACCCCCGGGAAAACGTATCCCGACAAAAGCTTTCCGTACTTCCGGGCTCCTTCAAAATTAATTTTAAACTACAGTCAAGTTAGTAAGTAAACAAACTTTGTGAGTACAAGCAGAATTCGTAACACGCGTCCGCAAAATGTGCTCACATGAACACCGAAACACGTCTCTGTACTTGTCACTAAAACGTGCCCAAAGTAAAGTTACATAGTTTCAAACAGTAGTAAAGGTGGTGTGTTACTTACTAAGCTAGAAATGAAAATATTGAGTGACTTGAGTCATAAGGTATTCTCGTGTTAGATATAAATGTCAATAAGCACTCACAATTGAGATGTTTAATAATATGTGCGTAACAATAAATTTATTCACAAGAATATATTTATCATTTTGCACATCTTACTTTTTTCCAAAACCTCTCGGAGCGCTTGATTGACGCGACGCATGACCAAAATGCTGGCCTTTATCTGGCTCAACGCATTGCCATCCAGCGTGGTAATGCGGCCAGTATGCTGGGCACGCTGCTCTCTGGTAGTGGGCTGGAGCACTTAGGTTATCTTAAGGCTTTTCTAAAGATTTTCTAAGTGCCCTTTTTATGTATTTCTTCCCTTGTTTTATATTTTATTATGTAATATATATGTAAATAAAGATTTATTTTATATTTTTATAATTTTTTTTATTATGTAGGTACTGTACAATCACAGAACTAGCTTTTGTGTTACTAGTAACTGTGCTAGTAAGCAAAGTAGACAAACATCTAAATTGTAGTTCAGACCGTCCACGTCTAAAGCTTAAGAAATTACTCAGCACTATACCATGTATAGTTTGTATGAAGCTCTAGAACAGACTTTACTTTACTCACCTGTGGGTTAGATATAGGCTGAAATGATGATGAAATATTGACTTTTCCCGTGTCTACAGCATAGCTGCTTTTTTATCACCAAAAGAAACATCCAATACTGTCCTACGAAGTACGATTCCCCGCTAAAGTGCGAGTGTCGGCACCACGCCAAAACTGCATTAATCATAAGGAAGGCAGGACAATGGAGGTTTTTTATCAGAACCCACATCCTACCCGCGGGACGGCCACCGCTCCATTTCACATTTGTCCATTTGTCACATTTGGTGCCCTAAATCGGACTTATTTTGCTTAAATCCCGGGAAACGTACCTGAGATATAAAAGCTAGGCCTACTGAATGTTGGTGTCTACAGGGTAAGTGTTAATTAATGCTACAGAAGTAAAAAATTTCATTATTGACAGCGCAGTACAATATAACTGCGGGCCATTCAATGCTGTATATTAAAACAACATCAAATTACTATTAGTATTTACAAAAGAAAAGTATATAAGTATTATATCCGTTATCTAGTACCCACGACACAAGCGTTTGCGTTAGTGTGGGGCTAGATGGCGCTGTGTGCAATGTCAATATTTATTTATTTATTTAAATGTAAATAATTAATAAAGGTTTGAACCAAATCGAGAAACTAATAATTTTGTTTATCATATTCGTAGCTATCAAGAGCACTTGAGAAAAAACTATGTATTCCAGATAAGATATCTAAGCTACAGATCAAATAATGACATTAGTAATATGATTATAATTCGATATAGCTTTTTAGTACATTTATTGTAATGAAATAAAATAAAATAAAATAAAATAAAATAAAATAAAATAAAATAAAATAAAATAAAATAAAATAAAATAAAATAAAATAAAATAAAATAAAATAAAATAAAATAAAATAAAATAAAATAAAATAAAATAAAATAAAATAAAATAAAATAAAATAAAATAAAATAAAATAAAATAAAATAAAATAAAATAAAATAAAATAAAATAAAATAAAATAAAATAAAATAAAATAAAATAAAATAAAATAAAATAAAATAAAATAAAATAAAATAAAATAAAATAAAATAAAATAAAATAAAATAAAATAAAATAAAATAAAATAAAATAAAATAAAATAAAATAAAATGAAATAAAATAAAATAAAATAAAATAAAATAAAATGAAATGAAATGAAATGAAATAAAATAAAATAAAATAAAATAAAATGAAATGATAAAATGAAATGAAATGAAATGAAATGAAATGAAATGAAATGAAATGAAATGAAATGAAATGAAATGAAATGAAATGAAATGAAATGAAATGAAATGAAATGAAATGAAATGAAATGAAATGAAATGAAATGAAATGAAATGAAATGAAATGAAATGAAATGAAATGAAATGAAATGAAATGAAATGAAATGAAATGAAATGAAATGAAATGAAATGAAATGAAATGAAATGAAATGAAATGAAATGAAATGAAATGAAATGAAATGAAATGAAATGAAATGAAATGAAATGAAATGAAATGAAATGAAATGAAATGAAATGAAATGAAATGAAATGAAATGAAATGAAATGAAATGAAATGAAATGAAATGAAATGAAATGAAATGAAATGAAATGAAATGAAATGAAATGAAATGAAATGAAATGAAATGAAATGAAATGAAATGAAATGAAATGAAATGAAATGAAATGAAATGAAATGAAATGAAATGAAATGAAATGAAATGAAATGAAATGAAATGAAATGAAATGAAATGAAATGAAATGAAATGAAATGAAATGAAATGAAATGAAATGAAATGAAATGAAATGAAATGAAATGAAATGAAATGAAATGAAATGAAATGAAATGAAATGAAATGAAATGAAATGAAATGAAATGAAATGAAATGAAATGAAATGAAATGAAATGAAATGAAATGAAATGAAATGAAATGAAATGAAATGAAATGAAATGAAATGAAATAAAATACTGATTACTTTAATGTAAAATCTCCCCAATACGAAATAGTCCTGTACCTAAGTCACTGTCCTGAGCCATATTGACTGTGATCTAGGCTATCTATCAAGCCGTAGGCAGAGCTGTAACCTACACAGAAGCATCTGTCTTTGAACGAAAGCGTGATATCATTTATTTTTACCAGTTCTTTTATTCCTTAGGAATGTAGAAAAACAGGTTTTACAAAATATTTGTTAGCTATCATATACGAGTATATATATTATAGAGAACGCGCTGAAAAGCATTGACTTGTAAGATATTGGCTAAAAGAAAGTAATTTTATATCAATTGTACAAAATCCATTAAAAATACATACATTTTTAAATATGTTAGGTTGTCTTTTGCATGCCTATCCTTCAACACTATATATTAAAAAAAAACCTGTTTTGCAAGTATGGTGTACCACAAAATATCAGATTCCACGACATAATAATAATATCAAATCACGAAAATTACCCTAAAAATAAAACAACAAAGGGTAACTAACTTGTGACTGCAGTAAAACAAAAAGTTACGGAAAAGAAGGTCACTATATATCTCGAAGTTGGCTTTGGTAGGGATTTTTGTACATTGTTTATCTGAACTCCAGAGGGACAGTTGAAAGAAAGAAGGGAAATCTCCATACAAATCCCTTGTCATTTACCCATGCTGATATACATCGGACGATATATTGCTGTGTAAAAACTTAGCATGTTTGACCACAGAGTTGTTATAAATATGTCTCATTTTACAACTAGGACTATCTTCTCATTTTACGTTTAGTTCTCTAACGTGTCTAAATCTTGATTTATTAAATATTTTAGTGCAATTTAAGACGATAAAATAACAATTTAAGGATGAAATACACTCGTATATATGTTTGACTATATTAAATACAAGTAAACCAAAAGATTTGTCTGCAATCTGGTAAACAATACTTAATTTATTTTATTTTTAAATATTGTGTCAAAATAAGTTTTTTTTTAAATTGTCATGATGTTAAATTCATGACGCCCGCAAACAAGCAAGACTGTTGTTTGGTGAATAAAATAATAGTGATATACTACTCTTATTACTAGCTATTTCATTCCGAAATCATGCAATAGCAACTACGCAAGCCTAATATGTAGTACATTATATGTCTTATGCCATACAAAATCCAATCTCGACAATTACCATAAAAAAAAAAAAATTACCTTATCCACCGTACTATTCATAATCTTACGAGTAGAATAGTCTAACAAGTCTCCGATATGTATTAAATCGACGCTGAGCAACAAATTATTTCTGAACGAGCTATACATTTGCAGTCTCAGCATCAATGAGAACCTGCAGAAGCAGTGACGTACTCAGTAGGTATGAGGTTAAAGTAGGTAGCTTATTTATAAATAAATAAAAAAAATAGTCATAACAACAAATTATTGACCTTTGACTCTGCAATTTATATTAGATTTAAAAAATAATGTGACTAAAGCGCAAAATGAAGATTAATGCTCTAAAAAGATGCTTGAAATTAATTTTAGTAGTATGATTTGACTAGACTTTCTTATGATTTTCTTATGAGTTTCTATCAATATAGCGTAGCGCAGTGTCTAATTCCAAAAATTGGCAAACGTGTCAATATTCCTGCTAGAAATTATTGTAGCGTAATGTTTGAAATTACCACATTAGCACCCCATAAGAGCAAATTGATTTATCTCGTTGATTTGATCCGTTTGACACAAGTATTTAAGAAATTTAAAATTTATAATTACTTGTGTTGAGTCTGGTCGTTTGTATGTATAATAAGTATGTATTTACAAAAGAAAAGTATATAAGTATTATGTCCGTTATCTAGTACCCACGACACAAGCGTTTGCTTAGTGTGGGGCTAGATGGCGCTGTGTGCAATGTCCCGGAATGTTTATTAATTTTATTACTATTTCAACAACTTCACCCATGAAATGCTTGTAAAATCCATCACTGGCCACATCAAGCGTACTTGAACGCCAATAAATATCTAAGTGCATCAAAGGCAAAGCCCCGGTAGCGTAACTTTAGCCGTTGAAACTCAAATCGCAATCTATTTTTGTTCGCAGGGTAATTTATTTTAGACGCCTGTAATGCAGTTTTGCGCGGATTTGTTTGATAGTGGCTGTTGTATTTCTTATGATCTGAGAGCATCTGATCGGTTATCAGTTATCACATTTTTGTAACATAAATCGATGTTTATGTGTTTATTTTGTACTTTTTAATACTGCAATATAATGCAACTGGGTTGAAAAGTAGTCATGTACCTACTAGATAAATTATATTTATTTTCATTCTGGGCTTATGAATGTGAAAACAGTGTCGTTTACCAGCTTTTGTTATGTTCACCATAGATATAACAAACAAACGTTGCAGATTGTGTATGCCGCATAATTTATTATCAAAAAGTAATCGATGATCAAAGATTGTTTACCAAAACAGTATGTTATCTAAATGTTAACTAAACGGTTTTCACCGTCAAATCACTCACGTGTGACCGCGGCAGCACGCAGACTGCGCGCGGCCCCGGCGAGCCGCTCACGCGGCGGCGCGCAGTCTGCGTGCTGCCACGGTCCCAGAACATACGTTCTGAAGATGGATGTCATAACATCCGAAACGCGTAAACATCATACGCGAATTACACATGAGTGAAAACCGTTTAGTTAACATATTGATAAAATGTCTCACGAAAGTCTTAATATTAAAGTATGTATGTTACCTATTTCAGTCTTCATTTAAAGTACCAATGAATGAGAAAACAAAACACTGTTCAACGTTTAAATGTTGCATTGTTTTGAAGTAATACAGGCAGTTTGTGTACAATGAATCACGAAACGTTTCTTAGCGTCTCACATAACAAATAAAATAAGATATTCTAAGGATCTGAATAAAGCATAAGGCGGAATCACAAAAATTACTTCTCTTGTGCAATATCTCCAATACACTTTTATATGAAATCGATACTTCTTGTAAGTAGTTGTTGATATTGATTCGACAAGTGCGGCTTAGTGGAAAACTTCCCTAGCACAAAACCCCCTAGTATTAGTTCGATTGAGATTGATTAGCAGAACGATCCAACTCCTCGCCAGAACAAATTGGTTTTCTTCGATGCTTTTGATGCATTTGTTTTGTTGTGAAGTGGATTTCTAGTGGATGAAGTTATGTGTGGAAAAGACATGAAATGTTTTGATGGTATAAAATATCAAATTGCAGAATTATATTGAAAAGAAAAATAAATGACTAATATTTTAAGCCATTACGTTACAAATTACTAATTTTTGACAAAGACGTAAATTTGAATCCCAAAAATTAAAAATTTCAATAAGTTTTTTTTTTTAATTAACCGTACCAGCCAGAAAAAATATTTCTTACCTAAAACAACTTTAGTAACAAATTGAATTGTCCACATATACCTACCTATTATAACAGGCTTGATAATTTTTCTTCCACCTTATTAAAACCATTTCAAAAGTATATATTATTATGTTCTCATATGCAATTGCACATGCAATTGATGAATTGATGACTGCTCCGTTAGCTTAGTTGGTAGTGGCTCTGCCTTCTAAATGCGATGCGAATACCGATCTTAACTACACTTTTACGTTTTAGAATTAGTATTTCCAGCTCTTTCGGCACACTCAGCAACATTAAATAAAATTGAAAAACAATTATTTTGGTAAATTTAAAAAATAATCTTTCGACTGCACAATATATTTAAAATTGATAGGAATTGATCTGTTTCGCAGTCATAGTAATTTATAGTTATTTTATAACCCAACAGTTGTTTTTGATGATCTAAGAGTGAATTTTATTGTTTAGGGTCCAATTATTTTCGTTTTCAGACAACATTGTTTTACATTCCGTCACTTCATTCATTATTCCGTCGCGATAAAGGCCGTTTTTGGCAATATTAGTCGAGTCGTTAATTTCAAGAATTGTTTGTTTTGTTCACCGTCTGAACTTTCATGTTCCCTAAATGCTCTCTAGGGAAATCGTTTGATGGCTCCAAGAACCTTCGAGTTTCACATTTCTAAGGTGAAACAAGTCCCTATAGCCCGCTTCATTTATAAAACTTGAATTTCCAGAGCTTTTTTATGAAAATACTTGGTGAACTGTGAAGATTTAGGATTTTTTCAGATGTGGCCCATGTTTTATTTTGCCCGTTTACTTGAGTTGTTGAGAAAAATAAGTTTTATCTGTAAAAGTTTGTAACACAACCCTACTTATCTTATGGTAAAAGAGTAAAAGTAACTGTTACTTTATTAAATATCACAGAATTATAGGTGTTTGACTACCAAAACCAAGTCTTTATTAATCGCAGGTGGCTCATGTTTGTACATGTATCAGGGTAAAACTGGCTCCCAAACGAGACTACAAGAACACACTATTAGGTGCTTAAAAAATCCTAACTCTGCCAATGTTTTCTTTTAATGGAAGTAATAAATTAAGCATGTTTTTAAAGTTATAATTTTGATAAATGTAATTACATATTTTTATTGAATTTGTGAATAGGCTTTACTAAATTAATGAATATGAATATAAATCTGTATATTTTTATGTTTAAATAAATATTATCGAAATGCATTTTATTATATTAATTCCCTCACATCTAAATTTACGTCCAACAAAATCCGCAAAGTGATTAAACTTAACTTAATGCAAAAGTCAAGACTAAATTCAAATAGCAAAGCGCGTTTTCAGAACGTGTGTTGATCTTAATTGCATATGCCTAGGCACGAAACGTTTTACGCGTGTTTTTATAATAACACTCTTGCGATATTTGACCGAGGGAGCGAAGGAGTTACTTTGCCCTGCATCAAATCGAAAATAATGTGATTTTAGTGAAGTATGTACCTATCTGTATACGTATATGCCTTCGGTGATCATTTATTAACACTATAATACTTAAAAACAAGGGAAGAAAAACTAAGCATACTACTTCTAACTATAACAAAAAAATAGGGCACTTAGAACATCTTTAGAACAGCCTAAAGATAGTCTCGAGTTCCAGCCCGTTGCCAGAAGGCAGCGTACCCAGAATGTGATTGCGTGTGTTCTTAGTATTTTATGCACAAACGTGATAACATAAATTATAAAACCAATAATTCTCGTAAGTTTGTATATTTGTAAGCTTTTCTTTATTATTTTTGTTCTCTTCTCACACCGCATAAGATAACTTATCACCGTAGTTTGGCCGAGGAAGTATTTTGTTCTTGTTAATATTTTTTTCACACACTTCTTCGAAATAATTTGGCCAATTTATAAACGGTATTGAACGTACATGTAGCAAAGCTTAATTTATACAAACGTCATGATGATTCTAAAGAAATGAATATATTAGGTAAGTAATTTTACACAGCGCCATCTAACCCCATAAATTCATCCACAAAGTCTCCTGTTCGTTGAAAGACTAGTAAAACATTACTCTTGCGTTTTTAATAACATTTATTTAGAGGGTGTGGAAGTCGGAGCGAAATAATGAGGCGCGAGGAATTTCCGACGAACGTGGTCCGAGTTGCAGGAATAGCTGAAGTGACGATGTCGCAGAGGAAAAATGAGAGAAACATAATTTATGCTAATACCTCACGACACGGTGAAACTTTTTTACAGCCTAAGAAAAAACATACTTACTTAACATAACCACCATATAGGTACCTAATCGTATTCAAATTCAGATTCATTTATTTGCAAAGATGAATTGAGAATTATGGTACAAAAACATTTATCGTATTACGATTTTTGGTGTCCAAAAACATATTTTGGTATAGTTCACGGGGAATCGATTACGGACTCCAATTCAATAAGATTTACAAAGATTATGTCAATATAAACAAGTCATTATAAATTCTGATTTTAATAAGTTAATTTATAACTAAGAAATGTCTCAATTAATATGAAACATACAGATGTGTCAGTATAAGCCATCGAATGTCAACTATTAGTGCTATTTGTTATCTACACATAGAACAAAAAAATCTTTCAGAAGACTTGATAGCCTCCTCTTTTTGAAGTCGGTTAAAAATACCTAAACTCAGTACACTCACTTTACATTACGAAGGCAATATTAAGTAGGTTTGTTAATAAGAACCAGCTTCATTTAAACCTACTAAATCAAAAGGGTCTGTACAGAAAAAAAAACTGAGAAATATCGGTAGCTCTGCCGCGTTGTTCATTATGAAGAAAAGATTAAATTAATCAGGGTAAAATACAATCAGGGTGTGTGTGTGCGTGAGTGTGTGTGTGAGTGAAGTTTTAGAGATAACTACAATAGATGTGTGAGTTAAAACATGTTAGTTATCAAGTATTTAAAGAATAGTTCTTTAAAAGTATTGTTTTAAAGAAAACCCACTGCACAACCCAAGCTGTGACTAAAGCAAAGCCAGTGGAGCTGGTATTCGCTTTTTGCGCTCGCTCGTCCATGGCTCAGGAGTGGAGCAGAAAATGTTATGATACCGTCACCTCAGCGAAAAGGCACGGAAACTCATGCACGAATTAACCAACTTTTTCCAAATCCACGGCGGCAACCAAAAACTTTGCAGACGATGATTTTACAGTTATTTTTGGCGGAGACTTTTCGGATAGGTTCTATAGGTGAGGGTGAAAATATTTGGTTTGAATAGGATGTAAAATTTAATACAACATTACATACTTAATGTACCTAAATTACAAATTACCTACACATATACAAGGTGACGTAGTTTATAAGATTGTGACAGTGGGCAGCCTGATCACTGGAAGTATTTTTTCCATTTGATCTAAGCAAATCTTTTTGTAAGATTGAATCTGTTTTGATTACATCTATTTTATAGCAAAACTATTTAAATCATGTTTTCTATGTTTCCGGAATTATATGATATCATATTTTACTTGAAATATTGTAAGTACCTGCAACATACTATTTAGCGAAACTTAAAAACATCTGTTGACAAGTTTTACAAAGCTGATCGTGAAATATTACACCAACGTGCACCCCCGCGCCCCCACTACACTCGACCGAAGATTTGTTCCATTGCTTTGGAATTTAGCAAATAAATCACACAACTTGAACGGGAGTTTATAAGTGCACACAACTAATGTTAAAGTACACGGAAAATACGAACTAATTCATAATAATATGTATACTTACAGATTTTGAAGTAAGTTTGTGTATATTTTTTATTATGCGTCTTATCCTTAATAACTTAAAATCTTATCATTACTTTAGTGTCTAACCGTTCTAAGTAAAAAAATACATAATTTATAAAGACTGTAAAGCATTTATGTTAGTATTTTAGTATCAGTGTCATCATCTATCAATATAATTTGTGAATCAAGCTCGCTAATGTATGTATTTATTTAACTTTTTCAAAATGTTTCTGCATAATGGCGCGAGTTTTTCTTCCAAACAAATAACAACAAGCTAGGTTGCCTGGAAGAGATCACTCCAAGTGATAAAGCCGCACTCTGTCCCAATCCTACATTCTAAATTTACAATAAAAGTGTACAATAATATATTTTGAATTGAATTGAATTGAAATAACATAGTGTTTGATTTACGTCAAACAAATATATCACAGTGAAATAGTGAATAGTGTCTAAACAAGAAACCTAACCTAATACAAATATCATACACTAGTAGGTGCTCGTAGCTTCGCTCGCATTAAGAAGTAAAACTTGCATCCTCTATTTCACCCCTTTAAAAGCGGCGTTTCCAAAAATCCTTTCTTAGCGGATGCCCACGTCATAACATCTACCTGCATGCCAAATTTCAGCGCGATCCGTCCTGTGGTTTGGGCTGTGCGTTGATAGATCACTATATCAGTCAGTCAGTCAATCAGTCAGTCAGTCACCTTTGAGTTTTATATATTTAGTTGTACTTAATATCTACCTAACCATTTCTAAGGAAGATTGTTATTCTAAAAAATCGCTATTATCGCAAACTTAGCGCACAGAACCGCGTGTTACAGCTAGTCATGTCATAACATTATTGTAATGGTTCTTTAACATTAGATTTCATAAAAGTAGGTGATCGGAGTTAGCTGAGAATACTCGTTTAATAAACAGGGTTACCTATACAAATAGGTAAACCTGTTTAAATAATCTGTATTTTATTAAGTAAAACCAGAAACATTTTGTGTTTTCTGAAAATGAATACATAAAGTCAGATGTAATTATTTTTAAGTCAGTCATTTATAACCAGTTGACCACCAAAATTATTCATAAGGATAAATAATAATGTTTTGACATAATAATCCAGAGTAATAAATTGAAATCAATGCATAGTTATTAAAGGTTAATATCCATTGATTTCAATTGATTAGTCTGAATAATTACATCAAAACTGACATCCAAATCATGTCATCAATTCTAACTGCCTTATCTACCGTCAATCGATGGTTTGAAATGAACCCAGCACGGTTCTGCGGAGGAGTCATAGTCCTTTATAATGAGGAATACGAGGAAGGAGAGAAAAGTCCAATAATTTCATACTAAACCCCTGTATAATAGTTGCCTGTATTCAGTGTGACAGAGTTTAAGCAGTAAATTTGTAGTTGGGAGACGTAGCGCTATCTTTTCGGACGTATTTGGCAACACAGCAGCTCTAGCAGCCAACTGTGACAATAGCGTAGTACGGTTGCGGAACAGTAGCTGATGTTGTGAGGAATTACATTATATTTTTAAAGTCCCTTGTTTTTGAGCACAGAAAATGCTTGATGCATAACATGTGCTCATTACACTGTGCCGCTTGTGCTATCGTCACGTGAAACCATTCAGACTTCACTTGTTGTTCAAAATTATGTCTGACTGATCTTCTGTAAAAACTACTTATATATAATATAGAAAAGAGATATTAAGATTTGTGTGCCAAACTACACGGACCCTTCTTTCTTCTTCTTTTTAAGTACCTATACGATACGTAAATAATCTAACATAAGGCATCTTAGATTCCTTCATAGATTGTGTAGGAAAGAAACAAACAATTCAGTCACTGTTACCAAATACGTTGGCTACATCTTGTGCTACAAAATGTTATCTGATCGGCTTGACTTTGCGCTAATTCGTTCTTATAAAACAGTGACCCGAAAAAACTCGAGCGTTTAAGAATTTTACGGCTACTTATGTTTTTCGTTTCGTGTGGTTATTTTCTAGTCGTTTTTTTCAACAGTTATACAGAGCTATAAAGGTATTACTACCAGAAATATTCACTAATTAATAATCTGTTAGTATGATATGAACAATATTGATAGTCCATATTGAAATTTACAAGCAAAACAAAATCACAGGATTACCTATATTCCGTCTTATTACAAAACGTGGTTTAAATATAAGTCCAGGACTTTGAAAATAAAAAGTCGGTTCTTGTTGTTCAAACGTCATATATAAACAATCAAATGTCATCTTCAATTTGGGAGGTTGATTTATCGTGGGCTACATATTGACAGTTTGATTATTATGACAGTAGTCAGACAAATTTCGAACAGCAAAAAAGAACTGCATATTTTCAAAGTTCTGGACTTATAGTTAAACCCCGTTTTGTAATAAGGCCCTATGTTCTATCATTTTAGAAATTCAAAGACTTTCTTGTTCCTCGGTGTAAAAGTTATAAAACACAGATAAACTCCTACTAGAACATAAATTTAAACGCAATAATACTTCAACTTCATAACTTTTTATGATTAAATCTTAATATAATCCGACCACTAGTATGCGAACTCGTAAACGATTCTAATTGAGATAAAAACTTTAGAACAGGAAAGGCAATTAGTTCAGCTCTCCGGAAAATTTCTAAGGATAACTCGGACAAAGTTTGCAGAATTCGACCGCTTTTGAAATAGTTAAACAGAATCGGGTCAGAAGGAACAAGGTTAGCCCTTGGAAAATCATTTTAAACTAAGAGAAATGTTACACGGTGGAGAAGAGGGTTTAATTGAATTTGAATATCTAGTTACGGTGTTTGATGGTCTGTCCATTTTTGTTTGATATGAACCTTTATAAAGTGTGTTGAATTTGTCTGCCTTTTATGTCGGAACTATAACTTATTTGTGAAAAGTTAATGAACACGGACCAATAAATAAATATATAAAGGTATTTATCATGTACTGAGTAATTTTTTAATCAGACTTTCAAGCGTACCTAGATATATAACACAACAAAAAATAAAAGCGTCGTAAAAATGTATTTTCTCTTTGTTAATCATCTTCTAACAATTTAAAGTGCCAAACTAAAATTTTCTCTCCCAGCTTAAGCTCTATGAATTACGTACCAGATCTCAATAGCACAAAACTAGATCAAACAAGCTCCCGATGTGAGCCGATAAAATCGAGAAACTTTTCAAATAAAGATCTGCTTCAGCACAGATGACCCAATTTCTCAATACTTCAAACTTCTTTATTTGAGAAACTAGTAAAATTGTTCATACTTATACTCCCAGTCCACTTTACAGACTATCCATCATATTTCATCTAACATGGTAAAGCGGAAGCTTTTATACTTTCAGTGCAGCTTTAAAATTCATGGGTAATATTGCTATTGAGATATTTTTGATGCCAGTCTTCCTGCATTTTCCTATGACGTGCTTTATGGATGGGAGAAAATGTTTTATGCTGTTTGAATAGACTTATTCTCACGGTAAGACGCTTTACCTGTTTTATAATCAATCAAAAACTTAAGATATGGCAATAAATGAACATGAAATACAGATATTTAAAATTGGCATGTCCGGTGGATTAGAAAACGTATTAAATTCTTGGCCTAGTTATTTGTTAATTTGAATTAAAATAAGTACTCATGATTAACAAACGCATTTTTCAAGTGTTTTCGTGTACGCTCACCCATAACCTACGCACAAAATCATGTCAGAATCTCTTGCAATTTAAAAACGCTCGACAACACGGTTCGCCACTGACTTTTTATTCATAAAAGCATGAATCAATATCACTTGCATCGAAAAATCGCTACAAAAACCTCGCATTAAAATATAAACGTATAAAACATTTCCAACAGCCAAAAAACACATACATACATACATGATGAATCGTGCATTATCAACAATCAGCGTTCAAAAAACTCGCCCTGTCTGCGACCGACCATTTGGAACAAAAACCAAGTCGCCGCTTCCGTTAGCCGACAAAAGGAAATTCAATAAGAACGAATTTCCCGTGATTTACGAGCACTATTTTCTCGTTAAGGCCCGCTCTAGGTGTACCGTACATGTATTGTACAGACAATTCAGTCTCTCGAACACGAATTATGGGTTCGGAGTTAACTTCTTATGTGGCCTTAAGTAAGTACGAGTAAAGTTTGAAAATGTTAATTGTTTGTGTTAGAAAATACAGGACTATGTCTTATGACGGTATTTAACGATCGGTCTCAAAGTTTTTGAAAGAGTGCAGAGACAATGAAATTATACTACGACGACGTTACATGCTTGAGATTTCTTTATTAACTATGTAGTCTCACTTCTGTATGTACTAGGCGTCACACTTTTTATAGCTGTGAAAATAAAAACACAAAAAAAAAGAAAAAAACTTTCGAACAAATGTCACTGTCAATGTCGCGCCTGTAGCGCCGTCCTCCTGTCAAACCTCATTCATTTCTTGTGTGCGGGCGTCGCAACATCATAAATTTCGTTGAATTTTACTATTTGAATTTTTCGTGGAAAAAAGTGTTTATTTCATGTGGTCAAGAGGTAAGTTAGGAAAAGGAGCATCGGGATTTTAAAATAACGTCGAAAATTCGACGTTTGGTACAAAAACTAAGCAATTCATCAACCACCTCAAAGGATAAAGGTTAGTGCAACTACTAACTTACCAAGCAATCTTACTGCATTTATTCATCATCGATTTTAATTTTCTTGGTACAATCTTATATATTTTATAAAACTATACCGAATAGATCGTAAATATAGGTTTTTTTTACAACAAATGATATAACGATCTTTTTTTGAAATACCCACATTTTTGTCATGTAGATCGGAAACATGACTTTTCTAGCAATGTTTCTGTAACGATCTTTTTTCGATGTACCGACATACATATTGTTGTTTTTGTTACAAATACCTACAATACAACAAAATATGAATTTATTTATTACCATTTTCTTACATACATTGTTCTACAGTTTATTCAATGTAAAAAGAACTAGATTTTCTGACCTATAACGGTTATTTTGTTTGTGATTCATATTTATTTGAGCACGGTTAGTAACAAACTAGTCTAGTGGCATAACGTGATTATGTACAATGACTTTAAAAGTGTACTGCTTCATAGCAAATTAGCAAATGTTCAGTTAAGTGGAATACAAAACCAGCATACAATAAATGTATATATTGGGCGTTGAATAAAGCACGATTGATAAAGAGTTAGTCTAGTGGCGTAACGCGATTACGTACAATGACGAAAGTGTTACTTCTTTATAGCAAATAAACAATTGACTGGCCTGTTAGCTTAGTTGGTAGTGGCTCTGCCTTCTAATCTAGGGGTTGCGGGTTCGATTCCCGCCTGACACAAGTATTTGTGCATTTTAAAAATGTATAATTTCTTGTGTTGAGTCTGGTTGTTTGTATGTATAATAAGTATGTATTTACAAAAGAAAAGTATATAAGTATTATATCCGTTATCTAGTACCCACGACACAAGCGTTTGCTTAGTGTGGGGCTAGATGGCGCTGTGTGCAATGTCCCGAAATATTTATTTATTTATTTATTTATTTAATTATTAAATTGAGTGGCATACATTACCTATATTCAATGTACATTGAGGCGTTATACTCCGTGACATTAGAGCGCGGTTGATAACGAATTAGTCTTGTGGCGTAACGTGATTACGTACAATGACTTTAAAAGTGTTACTGCTTTATAGCAAAGTAACAATCAATAAATTTAGTGGCATAAAGTACCTATATTCAATGTACCCTTGTTATACTCCGTGACATTAGAGCGCGGTTGATAACAAACTAGTCTAATGGCGTAACGTGAGTACGTACAATGACTTTAAAATGTTAATGCTTACGACAAATTGTCAAATATACAGCCTATATACAGCGGCATATAAGGGGAGCACGTATAACGATGATGTGACAAAGTTAGAATACTTTTCTTTCCACAATGATACTAATGATCTTTATATTTCTGTTGTAACAAAATATAATTGCTATTACACAAGGTCACGGTCAGGAGACCCAGTGCCAGTGAATTTGAATTCACAAGTGTCTGACAACGATTACCAGATTGGAGCTAACTCAATACTTCCTAACTATCCTGCCAGGTATGTTTGCGAGCAATTTAAATCGAAGCAAGTCACCTAGCCAGGTCCATGCACTTATAATGCACAAGATGTTTCTGCTTCAGTATCTTTACCGATGGAAATACGTGAAACGTGGAGGATCCACTTAGAAGAAATATTAGGTCATGACATTATTGAAGAATTATCTAAACTTTGGGGTAAAGTCCTAATGGAAGGAGTTATTTAAAACTAATATTAAACTTTAAGGATAAAGAAAATTTTATTTCCTGAAAATTTCAGCCACTCTAAAGCGCCAGAGCTCAACTTAAAAATGACATCATTTTTTTATGGAAAAAATCAAGCTCCGCGTAATGTGTAACGTCGTCTCGTATAATTATGGTCGAACTTCACTTAGGTAAGTTCGTTTAACCATTAAGTATATAGGTATATAACAGTCAACAAATCAATTAATTTGAGTGTTTAACTAAATTTTATCATATTTGAGGTAGATGTTTTTCACGTAAATAAGTAACCTTAGTATTTTTTTTATTTCCGGCAATATATTCTTGTTTAACTTTGAAATAAAATATCATTTTTTGCAAACTAAAATACATATCCTTGTTACACCATGACTATCACCTATTCATAGATCCTTCTCAGATATTACTCGCAAAAAGGAGTACATTAATTGATAAAATAAAATGAGTCATGATTATCCATAACGTTTTCAATATTTCAAAGTTTGTACAAAAGCATCTCCTGAATTTCAGAGATATCAACAACATTCAATATACATCTAGCTTACACTTCCCCTATCGAAAAAAGCAAATTTCAGTATTCAGGAGTAAACTGCTACCATTTTTTCTGAAACCGACCCTGAAACTTGTTTACCAATAGATTTTCTATTTTCGCGAACGCAATAAAATCCGTTGGTTTTCCTATAATGGGAATTGATGGTGAGGCCGAATCACGAACCAACTGTGTTCCTAAATATCATAGACAATATTTTTTATTGACACCTTATTACAATTATATAGGTATATACGAGTATAATAATAATATAATAATTTGTTTATTTGACCAAAAACTTACGTGTACGTACATTACATACCTATTACAAAAACAAATGAAATCTTATGCACTAGTACAGTACGTCAGAAGTGTACTGAGCTCTGAGCTAAGTATCCAGTGGATCTTGTGATTCAGAGCTGCAGTATCCCGCCGCGGCACATTTACTTAAATTTACAGAGATATAAGTATACTTATTTAAATAAAGAATATTAAATTTTACAAACAAATCATAACAAAATAAAAACCAAGCTATTTACTTACTACAGAGAAAACAAAATCTGCAAAACAGATACGATTTTTGACATTTTAAGTGTTGCCCGGTTATAAATTAAAATTATGTACAATAAATTCCGTCATAATCTCTGAAAATATATGGTAAAGCAAATTCAGCCAGCGCTATTCAAGCGTCTGAAAGAGCGGCTGGAAGTTAAATTATGTGTCTAAGGTACATAGATCATGTTATTAAATATACATGTTTGACCGTTATGATGTATCATAGTCACATAATATGGTTTTTAATTAATATTAATATTATCATACGTGTTTATGTATAAGTGTGTGTGTGTGTGTGTGTGTGTGTGTGTGTGTGTGTGTGTGTGTGTGTGTGTGTGTGTGTGTGTGTATGTGTGTGTGTGTTGAAATTGAAACTCTTTTGTGAGAAACGTTCTGACATAATGTATCTATGCTTAAACAGCTCAGCTAGCGGATCTATGTAACCTTATGTAACCAAAAAGTAAAGATAAAGATTCATTTATTTGCAAGATGTAGTGGTTGTGATGGTAGGTGATATAAAATCAAATATAAGTATCATACATCTCAACCATTACTGATGTGCAAATTAGACATAATATAAAAATTGCCCTCTTGAGTATACCATTTGGGCATTAGGGCGCACTAATTGTAGAACCCGGCTCTTTGTTAAAGTACAACAATCGTATTGTCATGACAGAAAACTCTAGAGTGAATTGATAACTTGACATCAGATTGGTTACACTCATGCAAACTAAGTTTCTTTACCAATCACTATATACCTAGTCCTATAAGTCATCAATGTTGTGGAGCAATCATGTAGGTACATTTATTTTTTACTAGCTGTGCCAGCGACTTCGTCCGCGTGGAATAGTTATTATTATAAAAACGGTTCTAGTGAAATAGTCTTTAAAGAAAGACATATACTGTCGTAGACATTTTGTTAGATCATTTCAAGAGGAATATTTTTTTATATATATTTTTTTTTGATATCTTGAACCGTTTTCGCAGCGCACGCAACGGAAGCTCTTAAAGATGAATAATTTTCCCCGTTTTTTTCCACATTTTCCATTGTTTCTTCGCTCCTAGTAGTTGCAGCGTGATGTTATATAGCCTAAAGCCTTTCTCGATAAACGGTCTATTCAACCCAAAAAGAATTTTTCAATTCGCACCAGCAGTTCCTGAGATTAGCGCGTTCAAACAAACAAACAAATAAACAAACTCTTCAGCTTTATAATATTAGTATAGATTCTGTGATATTTATTCATTCATGTATGCATGACTGAATTAAGCGCCATATAGAGAAGTCTATTTGGTAGGATCTCTTTGTTAAATATTTAGCCTGAAACTAACACGCAGTGGAATAAAACGGAGAAATGGGAAGGGCACCCTCTTTGACTCTCTGACACCGATGTTGATAGTTAGTCTGGTTTTGATAGGATGCTATCTGCGTGAATATTGATCATGATCTGCAACTGTATCGTAAAATATTTATATTTATTATTTTTATAAACGGTGGGAATAAGAATAAAAAAATCGTTTAAATAGAATAAGTGTAATTAATAATAATAATAAAAAAAAACTTTCAGCAGGCAACTTGATAACCTCCTTTTTTAAGTCGGCTAAAACTATTTTTAAACTGTTTGATGACACTGGTGCAATGTGCAATTATTTTCTTTTCTTACGCCAATAGAGCCAGGGTCTAATTTGTATTGTATAAACATTACAATTATTGTACATCATTAACATAAAAACAAGATGAACATAGATTATCGTGCAAGTGCATAGCCAAGATTTTCTTGATTTGAATTTATTTTGATCAAAAATATATTAAAATAAGCACACCTACATACATACACTTGATGAAACAACAACTCACAGTAGTAAAAAATCACCAATTTTTGCATCATATTTAGATACAAACACAATCCTGCCCTGATATGAACACAAATCGACAAAATTACGCATAAATAGATCTTCATATCATGATATTCTCTTCAAATATGCACATCGCTCATAACCAAGACATGGGACCTAAATAAGCCAGTTGGAGGTCAAATGTATGAATACAAATGAACGAAATGGGGTAGAGGACGATAGAGAGAAACAGATACAAGATCCTTGGGACGATGGAAACTGTTGAATGAGTCTTGAGAATGAACTACTTGTCTTATAAGATCGTAACTGTCAAAAACATAGTTTGATACGCAATAAAGCATGTTTAATTTCTAGTGGAAATACTAGTTCGCTTTTTGCTTTGCCGTCTTTTCTGTATTATGTACCTATATGAGCGGATTGACACGGAGTTTACTTTTTATCCCGGAATAGTGCGGATAACATTGCATGGGACTGCAAGTATCATCATCATCATCACCCTGTTATTGCCCACTGCTGAGCATAGGCCTCTCTTCTTGTACGCCACTCGTCCCGGTCCTGCGCAGATTGAATCCAGGTGCTCCCTGCGATATACCGCAAGTATACTTTCCATAAAATGAAACTTAGATGTTTTTCTAAGGAGATATAACTTTTTATATCTAACTTTTTTTTCACTAAAACAGTTTTGCACTTGCACAGTTTGCCAGATGATAAGCATTAGCTATGGTCTAAGATGGATCATTATTGCCCAATAAGAACCAGTTCACTCTCGCTTTAAAGATCGTAGGATGCATTATATATGATCTTCTGCGAATACGAAATAATTTGGGTGAAATAAAAAGTAACTAAAATTATTATATAGGTACCGCCTGTTGATTCAGAATTCAGAAGTTTGTTTCGAGTACTCGTACTTAGTCGTTAAACTGTACAAATAACTTAGGTACTTGCTTAAAACTAACTTTGATAAACGATTGACTCGGGTCTAGTTTTATCCATTTACTAAGTTATTGAATAGAAACGATATTAATAGAGAATACAATACGATAATTTACAGCATAATACTTTGATAAGATTAATTACTTATTTTAATTTATTAAATAAATAATAAAATTGACCATGCATATAAGAATTTATCTTATATATCTTAATATTTAAAGTATGAAAGTGTCTCTTTCTCTCTCTGTGTATGTGTATGTGTTTATGTCAGTGAATTATAAAAAGGCATTATAAATATTATGTAATAATTTAAATTTGAAAGTTTAGCAACTGCTCCGTTTTAATCTATTCTTTTTTTAAATATTCCAATTGGAAATGATTTAGAATATTAATCAAGCTTTAGCTATCGCATTAGCGATTTATTTATAAAGTAGAAAATTAAATGTTATAAATGTTAAAAAGCTATTGTCTATCTAATTTTATCTTCTAACAGCCGAGATTATCATTATATTCTACTAGATCTCTACAATATTCTCGCATAATTATTTCGTGCTTGGAAGAGTCATAGAACAGAGTTTCAAATTATTACGATTATGGTCGAAGTTTGCAAGATAAACTATAAATAAAGACGTGGTGGGGACTCAGAATGAAATTGCTAATAACGAAAATGTCAAGTTATCTCCAACTTTACTGCTTTTCTCACTGTTTTAATAAACAAATAAACAGGGAAAGTTTTCCGGTTCTTGCTATTATATTTTGTACTTATAGCTTGACGACTATAGGTAAATATTTAATCAACTTGATGCGTGTTTTGCTGGTAATGTAGTCATTTGTGGATATTGAATGGGTAAATAATGTTGAGTTGTTTTTAATTAACGAAACATTATGATATCTATTACTGTAAATACACTGAATGTTATGGGGCATTTCATGTTGTATTAAAACAGTGTACCTATTTTATTTGAAAATGATAAAATTAACACGTCCTTTTCCCATAAAAACACCACCTACACAGGTGATACTACATAGGTGATAATATTCATTATTCAATCAAGCAAAATATTCAATCAAATAAAACCAGTGTACGGAGAGCGTTATACTTACAAATAGCTGATATTTTTTTATATATTCGTTTAAAATTAAAGCATTCTCTTTTACATTTTTAATGCCCCTGATGAATTATGACAAACCCGTATTTTCATCAAAATACTCCCATACGAAAAACTACCCTATATACGAGTATTTTCAAAAATAAGCTCATATCAACTCCACACTCCATAAGTTCCATTTTCATCGAGTGCCTAGAGGTTGCCACTAAATAATGGAAGATCACTTATCGCGTTTTCGTATTAGGCTGAATTTCCGAGTGTTTCGATTTGCTGCATCGAACTCGTGAACAGCGATGATTGCCGGTTCGCGTGAGGCCTGGCTTCGTGTGTAAAAACATTAGGCTGGGAAGTTGTGTTCAGGAAAAGAAAGATACGACTTAAATAATCTTGATTTATAGTACTTTTATTGATATATAATATTTTTTGTATTTTTAATATTTTTAAATTAAATTTTAAATTTACCTTTAGGATTTTAGAGATATTTCAAAATAATTAATTTTACGCATAATGTTGCCTTTTGCGAAGAATTCGCGATGAACGTTGTGTCCGTTTTGTAACGTGAATGTTAAAAAACCTTCAGTTTTATATTTAGAACAGCAGGCCTACCATAACGTTTTTAAAAGCAGTGTCATTGCCGCTCCGCTGCGATTCCGCTGAAATTCAATGCTGCTAATATTCGTACCACAAGCTTATGACGTAATATCGCGTTCCAGCGGATTTCAAGCGGATTAGGGATGAGACACTGAACGAATGATTTCGCTAAAACTGCATAAAATGAAAGAGTTTGTGATAAAATATAGCACAACCTATAGTAGTTTTGCTTTCAAAATTTGTCACTGTCACTGATTCGAAAACAGTTCTATATTTTCTTTGAAACTATCGTACTTGCGTGTTGCCAGATATCGGCTTCAACCGTATTTAGCTCTTTTCAAATACATAATGTAGTAAAAAAGCACAATAACAATTATAAATAATCATGCAAGTATGCAGTATGCAAGGGGTACATGCAGTATGCAAGGAATATTTTTTTATTTTTTTATTTATAAAATTTCGTAAAATGTACATAGCTATTGCGACTGGAGTTGGTATACATTGTTTTGTGTACATTTTATGCCGAAAAAAGTATCCTGTATTATTTTCCTAACCATTTATTTTATTTAAATTTGAGCCCGGCTTTCAGCTGGTGTACATTTTCAAACTTTTTTCCAAAGAGTTCGTGCTTATTTGTATACAGAAATGGTATGAACTGCCAGATCACTATGTCTTATTCTCTTTTTTGCTTGTGTGTGTATAAAAAATGTCATGTACGGTATAAAAAAATATTCTGGTAGCACTGAATGATTTTGTAAACAAAATACCATAACAAACTGCCTATAAATTATAACTGTTTTATATATAGAAATGCATTGGGTCCCCGATTTAGAGGTGATACATTTGGTGCTGTATGAATACTACACAGTATGATGGACAGAATACCGCATGAATGTGTTCATGCACAGTGAAAAACTTATCTAGATAAACCAAACACTTTGGATACGCTTCTTAACAAAAAGTTGATTTCTTCAAGCGGCTTTTTGTTCTCGATACAAGCTGATGGAACGTGGTGGATCACCATGACTGTGATCACGATACCAAGACGGTGACAAACCATCATCAACTTCTTACGAGCAAGCAAGGCTGCAGTCGGATATACTCCATCTATTGGAGCTGGAAGATGATCAAATTCCTCTGCAAGCAGTATAACCACTTCGTAGACGAACGTTTACTCGTGTAAATTACTTTTCTGTGTGAATACTCTAAACATACGATGTGGATACATAAACTTAAAAGTTTTTTTCAATAAATTGATGTTATAAGCTTGAATTTATTTTTACTGGACGACAGTTATTATGTTGGGGAACATAAACATATAACACAGAAGTTAGCTCTAATTAATCATCCTTTTTAACTCTAAGATCTCTAAGATATCATTTAGATTGTTAGCTTATGCGTTCTATATTGTGTCTCAACTATACTAATTTATAAAATAGGTTTGTGTGGTGTAGGCATAGTGTGTCGTACATAGTCTAACTATACTGCTACTTTATACCTTTAAGCACAAGATGGGACCTATTTAAGATTTATGTTTAAATTAAACAAATAGTTATTGTACATTTTGTCTTATTAACAGTTAATTTAATACCCTATTCACAATAGTATATATAGAAGGGCACTGAGCAAGTCACTGTTCTCAAAGCTAGGGTACACCAACATTCTGCATAACGATGCCCTGCTGCGGTACTGAATCATCGTGATATTGCCACCTCATCTGCTGTGGCGGTAGTGTGATCTCGAACTGGGTCCCTGCTGTAGTTTTGGGTCGTGATAGTTGGCTCTTTAGCTTGCTGTTGGCTGATGAATAATAAATAGCTGCAGCTTGAGATTTATTTTCGTTGCTCCACATATTCACTGGTGTTCGGTATTTTCGCAAAAATTGTGCCGAACCACACACACATAACCATTGTATATCAATTAAATTCAGTTTTCTTTCATATTTTCAATAATTTAAAGGATTTAAATGGAAAAATATCTCAAATACGCAAGCAGATAGCAGCGTTTTTAGCATCTCAAAATAATGTCAAATTGACAGCTCAGCGATAATGATTTCGCTGGCAATTAGACGTTATGGTACCGATTTAGGCAAAACGCCTAGGAAATGAATGAACAAAATCGCGTGACGTCATCAAAACCTCGACGCGCCGCGACACTGATTCCACCTTATTTAAACGTCAGAAACTAGACGTTGTAGTACCGATTATCGCAGCAGCACTGCTGCAGTACTGCTATAAGACGTTGTGGTAGGCCTGCAGAAATCGTTTAAATTTTCACAATGAACTATTCTTTAGTAAAAATATCTTTGTAAAACTTCTAAAGAAAACGTTAAAAAACATTTTTATCCCCTTTGTGTAGCGTTCTTCTACCTTTACAATACTGTCCACCACCTCTCCACCTCTAAGTTTATCTACTCGGAGCCCTAAATGAACGATCGCCTCAACAAATAATGTGCCGACGATACAATTCTTACAATATTAAATAATGGTATTCGTGACTGCCTCTACCATTCCTTTCATCTCATACTTGATGTATGTTCCTATCATATCATCATACTTTATACAAAAATAAAACTTGTAGGTTCTGGCTGTTCGTCATAGTAAGTCAGTTGTTTAGTCATGTCAGAGGTTTTTAGGGTGGTTTGAAAAATTTGTCACCAAAGTCGGCCACTCTCATAAGAACTTTTTCTTACAAATATTTAAAAACAAAATAATGTTTGTTGATATGTTTGTCCGTTTTTTTCGCAATAGAGCGAAGAATTGTCGTAGTCATGGTGCTTATAGGGTCTCGAGATGGTCATAGGTTACTTTTACCCCAACACCACAAGATTAAAGTAAATTTGTGTTTGTGTCTTGGTTTATTCCTTTTTCATGCTCCAACATACCAACGGATCATTGTTGAATTTAAGATGGTGATGGTATAGAATCCCAAAAGGGAAAAAAGGTTTGTTATTTATCCCAACAAAACGCAGGCGAAGCCGCAGGCGTTCACTAGTCCAGTCATAAACAATAACATATCTTGATACTGGATATCTTTTACATTTTAAATGACCATTGAATAGCTAATGTGGGTTGTTTTGTCAACTTGTATAATTGAATGATAGGGCCTTTGAAATTGTAAAGTGATATTTTATCCGATCACATTTTTTATACGTATGTAAAATATGTTTAATTGTTAAGAGCTTTAAAGAAGGACGTTTTACTTAAAGATTGATCTAAGTTCTTTTTGTGTTACGTGAAAAGGTATAAGCGTAATAAGTAGGTAAGTAAGAACGTATGAGAGTGAACAACTCTGGTGACAGAGTTTTCACAACGCTCATAGGGCCAAACATAAATAAACGACTATAAAATAAAATAAATACAAAATAAAACAGCCTTTATTCTACTAACAAAAAAGTACATATGATCAATCTGCCAATATAACGACTTAACGATGACTACTCTAAAAACGTTCTTCTACTAATGTAGTATACAGACATGACGTCTAAAGGAAAAAGGAATGATAATGTTTTATTTATATATTTTTATTAGCTTTATTTTATGCAGGGGCTTGTACCTACTAATAGCTAACTAAAAAAGTAACACTTTAATGTTTACATGCCTTTATTACTATTACTAGAGGCTATTCACATCCGAATAATACAAAGAAGTTCAATGTAGAATGATCCAATACGAAGGCTTTTATGGAAGACACCTAAAAGCCGCTGCCCTTAAGGTTGGGTGAGTGACAAGGGAAATAGTGGGACCCATGGAAAGTAATTTTGAAGGGATCTGTGTGTTGATCTTGATCCCTAATTTAATTATTGTATCTGTCATGCAGATATTATATTTATTTCAAGTTGTATTCCGGCTGTTTAAGAGAGATGTATGTACATTTTAGTACAACTACACTTTTATTCAGATTGTAGCCTGTTTGAATGTCACTTTAAGAGCCTGATGGTCAAGTGTCCGATTGTCCAGTGTGAAAAAATCTTATATCCTCCAGTAAAGCCTTTTTTGCAACCAAAGATTTTAGTGATAAACTAAACTAGGTATTAAACTAAAATATTAAATGTATTTCTATGTACCTATATTTCCTTACACGTTTGAGACATTTTTAACTCTCCAGTAATACGACATATTATCTCATCATATAGCAATGACTTTAACAACCAGCATTTATATCTACATCAAGTCTTTTACTACTGCAATAAATATAACAACATTAGCACTCACTTAAATAGATATATACCTATAAATAGGCGATAGAAAGTCGAGTTTATTTTCAGCATAATCTGAGCTAAGCAATGCCTATCATTGGACTAAACACGATGGCTAGGACACGCAATCTTGGTCTGAATGAGGTGATTAGTTCAAACACCTTATACCGGTTGTATACGGTTAAGCCTGTAACTTGTTTCATGTATTATCTACAGGGTGATAGGAATGACGTACCATTTTCACACACTAATAATAACATAACGTCGTAAATAGTTACGTTATTGTTTTTCAGATTAATATAATAATAATAATATATGTCTTTATTGCACACCAACACAAGTATATTAGTACAAAGTAAAATAAGAACAAATAATAACGTACATTTGGGCGGCCTTATCGCCTTAAGCGATTTCTTCCAGGCAACCTTTGGATGGACACAACAAGTAGAGATAAACAGGGTCAGAGGTGTACTAATTACAAATATAACCATTTTTTAATATGTGTTTGTTATTGTTGATATTCCGACAAAAACAATCTAGGGTCTTTAGAAAATTAATAATATGTAGGTATTTTTTGCCTGAACCACTCTTTTTACAAAAATAAGCTTGTTTGTTTGTTTGAACGCGCTAATCTCAGGAACTACGGGTGCGAATTGAAAAATTATTTATGTGTTGAATAGACCATTTATCGAGGAAGGCTTTAGGCTATGTAACATCACGCTGCAACTAATAGGAGCGAAAAAACAATGGAAAATGAGGGTAAATCGGGGAAAATTATTCATCTTTGTGGGTTTCTGTTGCGTGCGCTGCGAAAACGGTTCAAAATTCTAAGAATTAATGGCCAAAATAACTATTCCACGCGGACGAAGTCGCAGGCACAGCTAGTGACAAATAAATATACACACGCACTTATTATCATTTTTAAACAATATTTTTATAGTCTCACATCTATTATATTCCTGATGTTATTTCTTTATCTAGCTATTGTTTATACTATGTTAAAAATTAAGGCGTCAGGGTTTAGTTTAGGCTAAATACGTTCACTGTTTATTATGTACTAGCTATGCCAGCGACTTCGTCCGCATGGAATAGTTATTACCATAAAAACGGTTCTAGTGAGTTAATCTTAAAAGATAGACATATACTGTTCCAGACATTTTGTTAGATCATTTCATGAGGAATAATTTTTTGATACATATTTTTTTGATATCTTGAACCATTTTCGCAGCACACGCAACGGAAGCTCTCAAAGATAAATAATTTTCCCCGTTTTTTTTCACATTTTCCATTGTTTCTTCGCTCATGTTAGTTGCAGCGTGATGTTATATAGCCTAAAGCCTTCCTCGATAAATGGTCTATCCAACACAAAAAGGATTTTTCAATTCCCACCAGTAGTTCCTGAGATTAGCGCGTTCAAACAAACAAACAAACTCTTCAGCTTTATAATATTATAGTATATATGAGTTTATTGACTTTATCCCATACATCCCTTGCTATAAGTCTGTATATTGAGTGCATCTTATGTAAGTGTAAATAGTGTGATTTGTGCAAATTTATGCAATTCGACGTGTCGGGCATCGGATGCGTTAGCATGGGCTGATTCCAATGCAAATAATAAACGATAAACAAGTTGTTGGGAACCATGTTAAAGTGTTCCCAGAGATTGCTATGGAAATATTACATCTAAATGGGAATAGATAAAAGTGGCACTGGAATAACATGTAAATAATCATTGGCAGCTGTTGTTTCTTCGAATGGGTGTAAGAAAGAGTGTTATTTATTAAGGAAATTACTAATAACTAGAAATGAACAATAAAATCAATTAAAACAAAAAATATTTTAAGGCGAAATGATACGAAAATAGATAATGGTCTACCTTACAACACTTAATCAAGATCTAATTAGAACTCTTCATAATAGGAAATAAAACAAATTTTTATAAGAGTTACAAACTCTAGTGGTTGAGTTGTTCTCACCATACCAGAGACATCTGACCTGGCTTGACGACTGATTGGATTTGATTATCATAAATATATCCGCTTGTTTATACACTCTTAAATTAATATTTGACTTTTGTACGTCTCTACTATTTTTCATAGTACGGCAGTTGGTGTCAGAGACCCTTAGGGCAGTTTGAAAAACTTGACACTAGAGTTGGCCACTCTCATACGAACTTACTATTGTAGTGAAGCGCCCGTAGCTCAGCTAGCGGAAGCAATCGCATGCGATTACCAATGTTAAGCAAAGGTCGACGCGGTCAGTCCTTGGATGGGTGATCGAAAAGTGGCATTCCATTTTGGCTGCTCACTTGGGTCGTATGGCACATTAGATATTAGGTCCCGGCTGTTTGTCAAGCACGGCAGTCGTTAAGCAGTATTAAATACCAATACTGTTTATATTATATTTTCTCACGTTAAAGTTTCATCAAGTAACATGATATCTTATAATGAAATATGCGTGTAATATTATTTATAGTTAATATCTGCAGTAAATTATGCACCCATAAAATAAAATATCTACAAGGCAGTAAATAACTATAACTTATTGAGTTGATTTTAATTCAATATGCGTAAATAAATATTGCTGGGGAGTTTATTAAAAATCTGTGCTATGCGTTTGCTCTTTGAATTGAAGTTTTACTGTTAATTGTATTAAACACTAATTAACGAATTATTAAGTGATAAGTTTTTGTTTCTCTCTTTTGTTTCATTCTTTTTAATAATGGCAAGTGAAAGATATAATACTCTTATCAGTCTTAAATTAACGTATGAAAACATATTAAAGAATAAATAATAAAAACAATTAATTGCAACATGAGACCTTAAATTAGACAAAAACAACCAAAAATATATAATTACAGAATATGAATAAATTAAAAATTTCATGCCACAACCCGGCCTCAACTTAGCATGTACTGGATGCAAGCATCCAGCGCTGGTCTTCCGTAACATTGTTAATCTACTTAACTACCAATAAAGATCATGTGAAAAAAATATATTTTTTCTTAGGTACAATGCTGGCATATAATCTCAAAGATCTAAAATCCTTAAATCCAACGTGTTTTATCAGTTGACATCTTTCTTGGAACTGGAAATGGATTAAAAAAGCAATATAGTCATTAAAACTGGTGAAAAGCGACTTTATTCAGGCTTTAATGGCATTTTGTTTACGTGTAAGCTACTGAAAGTTACTGAAAATATCGGTAAAGAAATATGTGGATATGTCTCAATGAGGACAACTCGGTTGTACCCTAAGTTTATCTGTACCGTAAATTTTATTTGTTGTTATTTTTGTGTAAAATAACTTTTAAATCTGAAATTTTGATGGAAACTAATTCAGAGGATACATATAACTATTTCATGAAGTTTCATGTAATTAAGGTATTTTCTTTCTTAAGTATTGAGATATTATAAATAGTTAACTAGCAAAGTTAACACTATCTCTAAAATTTTGTACACAGCATATTATCTATTTCACCTTTGTGACCAAGTTCTAAACCAACATGTACCTACTAACACCAAGACATTAATCTTTATTGTAACAACCAGTAACCGCGAAACGAAACGCAATTTCATACTCTTTATTTGAGCCATTCATAACAATTTAAGTAACTGATTTGACCTACGAGGTCCGTCCACAAGTTGCTATACATTGCGCTTTTAGTTATCAAGTCGGCACACGCGATCCCACAATCAGCGCGCAATGAATGCATATAAAAAGTCGGTTTTAGCACCTCGACAATACAATTTCAAGCTTCCGTGTTTTAGGTGCCCATTCAACTTTCAAAGAAGTCAATTTATATTTATTCATTTCGTTGCAACGATAACACACGCCTAGACACCTCTTCATAACAAGCACATATTCACCAATTTCTGGAAACACGTCATAATAACAAGTAAGTTTTCAGACATTATGAATATCAAATAAATCGACGTGATAAATTAGTTACGGACAATATAACGTCCATTAAATAAATAAATAATAAATAAATATTTCAGGACATATCACACAGCGCCATCTAGCCCCATACTAAGCTTACGCTTGTATCATGGGTACTAGATAACGGATATAATACATATATACTTTTCTTTTGTAAATACATACTTATTATACATAGAAACGACCAGACTCAACACAAGTAATTACAAATTTTAATATTCATAATTACTTGTGTTATGCGGGAATCGAACCCGCACCCCTAGATTAGAAGGCAGAGCCACTACCAACTAAGCTAACGGAGCAGTCAAGGACGTTATATTTGATGATTGATTTATGATCATTGATATTGACATGATAAGACTGAATGCAGAATATACCGTTATTTTTGTCTTTGTGGCATTAAAAAAAAGTGAATTCAAATATTTACTGTTCGTCATATTTTTTTATTTTTTTTTTATTATGGCTTTTTGTCATAATTACTATCCATGTCAGAGAACTTTCTGGCTATTTGAAAACTCTCGTCAACAGTGTTGGTTAGGTACTCTCATACGTATTTACTTTTAGTCTTTTGTACATGTAAACAACGAAACAATTTGTTCAAAGGATAAATTAGTAGCTAGGGGGTGTCCTTGTTTTTACTCTTTATTGGCGTCTCTGTGTAATATCGTCTATGTTTCGCAGTAAGCTTGTGAACAGGTCAACGGTTTATTGGAGTTAGAATTACTGTTTTAGTTTACTGGTTTGTGGTGGAGTCGAACTCTACTTTAAGTTTATGACAGAAATAGACTTGAGGATTTGCTGTTCTTGTTAGTATTGGAATGATTTGCGTTTAGCTGATTTTGGTTGTGACTGACTGTAGAATCTTGTTCTGATTCCTACAATTAGACGTGATGAGGATGTTCCTGCTTATACTGGATTTGTTGAAATAATATAGTCTTGTTAGATTTAGATTTGTTCTGTATTGAATAAAGGTTTATTGCAATTTTGTCGTTTCTTGATTGCAGTTGGATGGAAAGTGAATTTTGATCGAAGGATTGTATATAAAATTAATGTGAGGTTATGTTGTATTTGGAAAAAGTACGGCCAAAGAACCTGGTACGCGGACGGAAATGTACAGCCATGCTTATGCATTTTTGCCAAGAGTTTGGTCGCTGCGATCGAGCCGCGACACTGACAAATGCTTAATGAAGGAAATTGTATACGTAATTGCAAAAAATGTCTAGTACTTGTATCTCTTATTGGTCTGTGTGGTTCTTGGAGGAAATTGGTCCGAGGTGTGGTTAGTATCAGACTAAAAAGATCAATATACTCAGCCATTTTTTCCCTTTTTTCAATTGTGTTGGCAATAGGTACAACTAATTTTATTATTATTGGATATGACATTGCTGATCAAAATAATGCATTCCAATTGGTAATCAGTGATTTGAGTACCTAACTAATACTTAACTGAATCTGTTCTACGAATTTAACCAAATTCTGAGTTCTGAGAAACAGCATTAGTTACCCGTGATCAAGTAATAGCTATCCAACATTTATAAATGAATAACATGGAAAAACCCAAACAAGATGTAAGGGGAACATTGGAGGAGGAAGACAAAAAAAACCTTTTGCCACTATATTGTTGTAAGATCAAATTTCTATTCGAAATATACCATCTTCTAACCAAAATGTTCAATACAAACGTTGATTCTGATTAGAAATTGATATAAAGTCAAGTCACATCGTATAATGGACGTCACAAGCTCCGAAAGTGTCCACTGCTGTCCTGGAGCCGTGTGACGCTCACACGGGAACCGTATGCTAATTCAGATACATTTCGGTTCAGGTCCTGTCAACGTGACGTGGGCGAAATAACCTCAAGACCCTATATAAATACCGTAGTTGCAATAAGCCTAAACTCATAATGTGCTAAATGCAGATATTGTAAAAGTAAAATCCTATATAATTTTGAAGTACCTACGTATGTTATCAGATCGATATTGCACTGTTGGGCTCGGTCGCTAAGCCATTAGCAAATGCATCTCTTGCATTCGAATTATTTAACAAATTATAAATAGAAGCTTACCTCTTTATTTGTTACTCTTTTTTACTAACTTCTTTTTTAACTTAATGGTGGTGAACCAACCAAGATGCAGACTTTATCTTCATAGTACACTTACTTAGTACACTCCTTCGGTTTCCATCGTCATAATTACACTTTTATCTAACTCCTTGCAAGGTATTAGCCTCCTTATACAGTCCCTTATCCAGTGTACTATACCAGTTCCTGTGTTTAATGATGTCACCCACCCAACTTATTGAATTTGGAATGAATCAGACTTAAATCATGAGTGCACTGGCCAACTTTATTAGGAATAGCTAGTTTTACCATAAAAAAGATGTCTATTGAGTGTGTGGTCGTTGCAACGACTGGACAGCTTTGTTCCGCCGCTGGTTCAGTATGCAAAGCGAGCTGCAAAAAAGTGGTGTGCGGGATGGACGGCCTGTTTCCTTAATTTTTTCAGTACGATTTAATCAACCTTTGTTTACACAGTTTCATGTGAGGAAGGGAACGAATTAAATTACACAATTATGTTAAAGGAAAAGAGACTGTTGGTTAATTCGTTTGTAGGACTGAGTTAGTTTATCATAGAGAAAGCATAATTATGCTATTTAAGGTGACAACATTAAAGTTTTTTAAACGAAAGTTTGTGACTGTTTGAATGTGAATCTGTGTTAGTGTATTTGGATAAAATTCGGTGTAAAGGTAAATAGATAATAATAAACCTGAAATAACACACGGGCCGGTTTTTTTATTTATTTTTCTATCAGATTAATGCGCGTAATACCACTGAGTACTGCTAGTAGCTGCTAGTAGGTAATATTTCTCCCAAATTTAGGAATAAAAATTAAAAAAAAAACACATTTATTACAAATTAAAACAAAACAGTTTAAAATAGATACAAATATGAATAGTAAACATTTATATACTATTCATATTTGTTATATATGTATACATTTCATGTCACACTTACTGTTATTACTAATTACGCGGATGAAATCCGCAAACTATAATTATTTTATAAATACTAAATATAAAATAATAATTGCCAATTGACCTCTAAACTTTTTATGAAGATGGCACCCGATGATGATGCTTCCGTACATACATTTTGTATAAGTATTGAGAGTTTTATCAAAAGTGCTGATTGTCGTGTATCATAAAAGTAATTCTCTCGCCCGTTATACGACACTTGAATTTGATTACCACCCCCACATCACATAATCGTGATAATTAAAGCCTATTTTGGGTTTTTATAAGTTACCTAAGTTAGATCATAATGTAAAGAATTACTAGTAGTTACCTCAGCAAGATATTTATTTTTATTTAAAAGTTTACTGCTTATGTTTACTCTCTTCATTACATAGTTCACATATTGAAACACACATAAACATTTTAATAAGTACCTAGATGATACTTAAATAACAAAATTTTATGTAAGCGACTCAATATAAAGTTTAATTAAAAGTTATAAATAGAAAGACCACGATATAAAAGATTCACACAGGTGTCGAGAAGAGTAGAAGTGTATTTTTTTAATTTAAATCTCATTATGCCATAAATATAGACAGAACTGGATATCAGAAGCTCATTTCATTCAATCGAATTAAAGGTAATAGCCCTCCTAATGGCAGCCCCAGTCCAGATCATTAATAATTTATGTCGACAACATTCCCGAATTCAATTTTTAACAAAGCATCAAAAGCTTTACGGAAAATTCCAATAAGGAAAAGATATTTTTGTAATTAAATAATTAATAGCCGACATTATGAAAATCATGTTTCTACGGAAAATAATATGTTATATCTGATTTGGTTACCTAAGTAATTCAAATAATAACAGTAATTTGTTGTGATTTAACGAAAATGCTGATAATACTGTACAACATTATCAAATCAATTTTCTTTTGGAAGCGGCGCGTTTTCCTGTATCTAACCAATTTAGGCCAAACGCGTTCGCTCTGTTTTGTCTAAACTTATAACCGACGCTTACATTGAGATTAATGACTGTTTAGGTGAGATTATACCGTTTTGTTTCAGTTTAATGTTTAACAGAAGCGTGGAGGAAGCTTCCACGAACCCGACACGGAAAGGGTATTAAACAATACAAGCAGTGGCTTCAATAAACGACCCAATAAGTTATGTAAAGTGCGGGTGCATCGCGTCACATTACAACCCCTACATGTCTAAGCCTGACGCATGCGCGTGCACGGCATATGCGGAATATTAAAGGAGGAAAGAGAAAAAAATTAACTTGTGAAGCCATTTTCGTCTATCGGCCCCCTCGCCGCCCGTAGGGCTTCGTGCTCAGAGAGAGTCGCGACTCGGCGGCAAGCGCACGCATGTCCCGGCCGGCCGGCACCACACGCGAACGACTGTGACTTGCAGTGATACCACACTACAACAACAAAACTTTGTTTATCTATTGTTCTCGCATTTCAAAGTGCTCCGAACGAGTCTAGTGAAGTGTTAAGTTTCCACAAGTTTGATTCCCGTCAGTGTAAAGTTATAAAGTGACACGAACTATATTCCTCGTGATCGTGATTTAAGTGCCGCGTTCCTTTACTTACATGACAGGTTTGACATGAAGTTTTGATGGTAATTCAGTAAATACGTTTTACTAATTACGTTCAGTGGACACGTTTTCTGGACAAGGTGACGTCTGATGGTCATAATTTAGAAGGTAACGATTTTACGCTTTGTATTTTATGGGACACCTTTTAATTTAATTTAGTTTATTGCTTATCAATATGCATGATAGCATCTGCGGTTTCTTATGGCTCGTTTATCAGTTTATTTAATGTAGTTGACATTTCGTTTAATATGTTAAAGTGTCACCTCCGTCGCTTTCACAAATACTTTATCTCTTATTCGGCCGCGGCGATAAAATGTCTCCACCTGCTTTAGTATCAGCTGCTCTACAATGTATCGATATCAAAACACATCAATTGACATACAGGAAATGCTTTGAACAGAAAGCACTTATTAAGATAAGTTGCGATATGAAAAACATGAAGTTGTATTATGACTTCCGATCAATAAAATGTGAGACAATGTCAGAAGAGCCGACGACAAAGTCAAGCTACGAAAACACAAGAAAGAAAAAGAGAACACAAACAAAAAAGCACCAACTCCTTTTCAATCACGACAGTAAAAAAACTTCATACAGCACTCAAAACTTTAATGCTCCGAGGCGACGTTAAATCATATCTTTTATTTATGAACTAATAACTTGGAGAGCGCTCTAAACTAGTCATTCAATAATAAAAAATCTATCGTTACCCCCGATGAGTTATTGGAGGAGATTCTTTTTATTGGAGTACCGAATGGTGAAATGAGTAATGGTGTAAGTTTCGCCGATAAATCTCGCATATCCCGACTCTGAGGGCTTTCCTATGCGGCCAAGGAACTAGAAAATTGACATTTTGCTCATATTTGAAAGATTTTATAGACTATGTATGGCTATAATATTGTTTTTTTTTACGTGTGATAGGTTTGCGTTTGACTAAAACCTGCTTGATGTTAAGCATTGATGCAGCTTAGGTTATAACATGCATACCTAGAAGATTCCTATTAACTCTAAATTTGGAGACACCTCGTTATTCACAAACCATTTATTCCTTAAAAAAATCGTTTATATAACGAGTAATTACAGGAAAACCAGACTTTTTTGGTTTCCACTATTGTTATGATTAATATATTATATATTATAACTATACTATATTCTCTTCTATCTATTTTTCCGAGTTCATTTTCTTTCTAGGTCAAGCTATGATTACGGAGGTAATGTTGGCAGCCCTCCCATACACGTTAGTTTTGTCTGAGACACTTATCTGAAGTCTGCAATCGATTGCAGACGTAGATAAAATGCCACTGTATTATTTTTCTCTCTGGTTGTAATATAGTTAGTGACAATGGGAAATGAATAGCCTGTAATAAGAAGAAATAATTCCTTGCTCTCTATACATGTAAATATTAAATAAAATAAAACGCAGAATGTCATTTGCATTAAATGTTATTTTGTGTTCGAATAATTAAAATATTAAGAAATACCTAATTTTGTGGTTATGTTTGATTTACAATCATAAAATTTGTAATGATTTACTTAACATGTTCTGTATGTGTGTGTGTATTCCTGTAAAGTGATGTTTTCTAAATCTAGCTCAAACAGCTTCAGTCTTATCTATTATTCAATACGAACACTGACTCTATAACAGTATTTCTGTTTAATTAACATGCGAAAGATAATTTAATTTACGAGTTCTTGTTTTGTTAAATGAAATGTGGAGCAATTGTAATTAACGATTAGGTATCTAAATAGAAGGCCCGTAATAGAACACAGTTCATTTTACTGATTACAGCTATGAAATATTATACGTATACACCAACCAACAAATATAATACATGGCATATGATACTAGTAAGTAAATATCAAAAAGATATAAACAGTTAGGTACTTAGTAGAATGTTACGTATTACTTAATATTGACACTTTACAATACCATTTGTCAAGTTTTTTATATTTATAAATTGTTGATAATCAACTATAACACAGTTGGCCGCGATGATGAAAAATATTTCTAAATATCGAATATCAGTTAAAACTGTATCGACAGCGGTTAAAAAAAGGGTTCCCACGTTACCGGAAGCGTGCCTTGGACAGCCACGCTCCGGTACTTGCTCTTTTACTATTGTCCCTTTGTCCGCCTCTAACTCCGCTAGCCTATCAAAAAGAGCGGCTTTTTATACCCCTGGATCTAGTTTGCCGCACTTAATTCGTATTGCATCATTCGTTCCACACCATTCTGTTTTTTTAGTCGATCGCTCTGATAGGTCCCTCGATAGCGTGCCAGGCATTTTGTACACAATTTGTTCCGAACGAAAACCGTCATATCACGATCGTGGCTTTATTCGCTGCAAACGTCTCGTAGCGTTCCTTTTAATTATGAAATTTATAGCTCGTCTTTACCGTTAATAGCCTCCATTTTGTCGTTACCGAGTTCAAGAACGTAGTAGATACACTGGCGAAATTTGCATTCTCGCTTTGCTTCAATAGCCAGCAGTGTAAAGGACCACCCGCGTCGATGATCCCTCAATTCAATACCGGCTTTATAGCGCTGAGATAGAATTTCAAATCAAAATTCTCGTCTCTCGCCGTACCTATCGTTTGCAATAAGGTGCTCTACAATCAACTCGCGTCTTCTCCGCAAATTTCAATATGCATACCGAGAATATATTATCCTGGCTCTTCAGAAAATAAATAAAATAAATAAATAAATATTTCGGGACATTGCACACAGCGCCATCTAGCCCCACACTAAGCAAACGCTTGTGTCGTGGGTACTAGATAACGGATATAATACTTATATACTTTTCTTTTGTAAATACATACTTATTATACATACAAACAACCAGACTCAACACAAGAAATTATACATTTTTAAAATGCATAAATACTTGTGTCAGGCGGGAATCGAACCCGCAACCCCTAGATTAGAAGGCAGAGCCACTACCAACTAAGCTAACAGGCTAGTCAAAACACAATCATCGTTAACAAACCAGAAAATAAAGCTAAAGCCTTTAATTTGCGGTAAACATCTCTGCTTTTGGCGTAAATAGGAACCGTTGGCCAGATTTTTAATCTTCGCTCGACATCTCAAATAATACAGCTGCAGCATTCGAATCTCATTAGCGAGAGAAACAAGAGAAAAAACTCGGGGCAATAAATTTTAGCAAGGCTCAAGTCGAAACATTTACGGTTCCTTTTAATTTGGTTGCCATTGTGGAGGCGTCCCGCGGAGCGCCGCCGTTGGATTTCTTGCTAGAATTCCAGCTGTTTTAACCATTACTTACTTCTTATTTGTTGATTACGAAAGAAATTAAATGTTACGTTCAATTTAAGATAGAAAATGTTCATGAACTTTGTGTTATGATTCTGTACTGTCACGTTTCTTGTCTCCTGGGGCTTGCACGTTCGCTCTTTGCTTCATTTTATGTTTATTCTGACATTATATTTGGTATTTATGTAGAGATATTTTCTTGTTTGTAGTATCGTGATTGTATTAATATTGAAATTAATTCATCTAAAGCTATTCTTTGTCTTCAAACTTTGAATGTAATTTAAGCGTTTCACAAAACCACTATGAGTAAACGTAAGTACATTTGGATACGGTTTCAAGTGGATAACATTTAAAGTAAGATATATTGTATTTCGACCCAATTTTCTCCCCATTTTATGTCAGTAAAAACATAATGATGTCCCACGTACCCCATATAAAATCGGCAGGTGTAAGGGACACAACATGTCGAGAGATACTCGTATAATAAATCAAAAGGGATTTGTGATCAGACAAACGGCTACTCTCTTCACGTTTCGAAGAAGCGGTGTTTATTTAAAATGATTGAAGTAATTCCGAGGGTTCAACAGAGGGATCTGAAGGCGGGTGTGAGATGAATGACGCTGCATTTCTTGCTACCGCCTGTGAGATCCCAGACTTCACTGATAAAATTAATAGTGGCTCCACTATCGATTGCAACAAACCGACGATAAACCAGTTCGAGACGAGGAAAGATACTCGTACGATGTACATCAATCATATGTTCTGCTAGTAATTGAAAACCAGCAGATGTTGTGACATAAAACAATAAATTATATTTTACAACTGCAGAAATACAATAACTTTTCTGGCCTTGAAACCTTTTCATTTAAGATTCAACGCCACGTGTTTCGCCAAGAATCGGCACCAACTGTAACCCAGCTGTGGGGACAGAACGTGCCGTTTTGGGACCGCATTAAAATTCCCACACATAAAATTGAATGATAAAAAAAAAAGGTTGTACGCCCGACGGCCTCTTTCTGCTCACAACAAACAAGCAGGTAAGCGAATCTTTACGATCCTTACGAAATGAAATATGCGCAATCCAGTGAGGGATTTTACATCTTATTACTGTCGAGTAAAGAGCGACTTTATAACAATGCAATATCTCACAATATTTCGGTGGTGTAAAAACTTTGTTTTCTTTTCTCCGCTCGGTCAAATGTGGATGCTATTCCGAGAGAAAGAAGTTGAATTTTTATATTGTTGCGCTTCTCGTCGCCTCGCGCCTGAGCTCCGTCTAGCAAAACCCTTTTATTATGTTTGTTCAGCCTTTATACGGTTTGCTTCCTGGATACAACTAGAGTTTAAATCAGGAACATAAATATTTATAAACTCTCTTCCAGGGTCATTATTCTTAATGCGACTGAACGCGGACGCTTCAAATCCCAAGCGATTGTTTCCCCATTAAGTCGTTTTTCTCATAAAAGTAGCTTCATTACTCATTATTACTTCACTTTCACGTTCTTAAATAGAGGTTTCACATGTTAAGTGATTTTAAAAGCCTATTTAACTAGCATAAATCTCTACAAAGCTATTTAAATGCTGATTATAATTTTATATTAAGAATGGATTAGGTTTTAAGTATCACATAATCAAGTAAATAAGGTGTATTCCATTTTAGTACACTTTAGGTTAATTCTCTATATTATATAAATACTCCTGTCATAAACTGGTAGTACAAAAATATTTCTGTAGTTAACTGGCTGCAGAAAATGACAGGCAAATCAATACTCATAACATATTTACTAAGCAATGAAGCAATCAGAATTGATCATAGACTGCAGTATTACACACGTTAGTGATATACTAAATTTTCCAGCCTGACACAACTATTTATGCATTTTAAAAATGTATAATTTCTTGTGGTGAGTCTGGTTGTTTGTATGTATAATAAGTATGTATTTACAAAAGAAAAGTAGGTATATAAGTATTATATCCGTTATCTAGTACCCACGACACAAGCGTTTGCTTAGTGTGGGGCTAGATGGCGCTGTGTGCAATGTCCCGAAACATTTATTTATTTATTTATTGTTTTGCGAAATGATTTTATAAAGTGCAGTGAATTACTATCGACTTTTAATATCATTCTATTGGAACTATTTGCGTATAAAAGAAGCAAAATGAAATCTTAGCAAAAACTGTCTTCATTAATTCAAATCCTTAGAGAAACATTGTATCTAAATATATAAAACTTAAAGGTGACTGACTGACTGATATAGTGATCTATCAACGCAAAGCCCAAACTACTGGACGGATCGGGCTGAAATTTGGCATGCAGGTAGATGTTATGACGTAGGCATCCGCTAAGAAAGGATTTTTGGAAATGCCACTTTTAAAGGGGTGAAAAAGAGGATGCAAGTTTTACTTCCTAATGCAAGCGAAGCCGCAAGCACCCACTAGTTGATATAATAAAACGTCAAATACCTTACGATATCAAATGGTGAATATGTAAAGAACAAAAAAGGCAACGAAATAAACATGATAATGGTATAAAAATGAAACCTTCAAACTTTAATCTGTAAATAGCACTAAACCTCAAATATGTTCTAAAGTTAAAACAAAATGCTTAATTTTAATTCCAACTTGAAATTAAGCATTCATATCATTTCCATGATTAGGTATTCAATTACGTGATTGCAGTCTGTCGAGTCTGTTTCACACGAAAGGGATAACAATTTATGTTCGTTCGTACATTATTAAATAGGCACTCGTGAAGTTAGCGGCTGCTCACGTCTCGAACATTGTTCTGAAAATCAAAACAATACAATGTTTTGATAGCAACCCGGCCGGTGTTTGTTTTAAAACATACAGCCGCAGCTGTAGCATAATATGGCATGTAATCGTATACATTAACCTCTTGGCTCCTTAAAGGTCGGTTTATGTCTACAGATATTGTACGTGACAGACATACGTCGTAGCAGACAAGTTTTTCAACCATCTTTGTAGTTTTTCACAGTTGACAGTCAGACATATTTTTCCATCAAGATAGGTACTTGAATTGGCCACCTGCATAAGGGATGATGTGGTCATTTATTTAATAATAATCAAAACGGCCGAAGCCAATTACATTAATTATTTAAAACAATACTTATTCTACAAACACATAATCAATTAATAATAATCATCGTAATATAGTCAAACAAGTCAAATTTATATATTATCTACATTAAAACATTCACACAAGTCATAGGTTAAGAATGTCCTTGTAATAGATAGTAAGATACTAGAAAGCAAATGAATGTCTGCAATGGCACGTCCCTATCACGGTCAATATTTGTACATATAATTAGACCTCATACCATATTATTGACTTTTTTCAAATAAACACACCTACAATTTGGTAACAGGAGAAGCCCTTGATTTACCAACCTCTCCCAAGTCGAGTTCATACGCCGTTTAACCCGACATCAAAGTAAATTCATCAGTTAATATGAAATCAGTGGATGAAAGCTTGTCATTAAATAATTTTACGAGCGTACAGAAGATGAAAGCTATAAGTAACGCGTGTCTTCTTGTTAACCAATAACGGGTTTCAAATTATACCAAACTGTGTTGCAACATGGAAATTGTTTGTGGCCAAACGTTGAGGTAAAGCGTTTATAAATAAGGTTCCGTCATCTCACTAATATTATAAAGTTAGGATACATTTTGGCTGTGTATGACTACTATGAATATAAAGTTGTATATTTAGATTGACAACGATGCTTTTGAATAATGGATTTATTTTTCTCGTAAATAAAGCGATTTTCATTGTTAAGTTTCAAAATGACCATTGAAACACAGAGTAAATAAATTCGTTGGTTTCAATGTATCTTAGGTGCTTGTTTATAATTAAAAATGCAATTTATTTGACTATGATTACAACTATTTTTACACAAAATTAACTAGGTACTAGGTAACCTCTTCCTTATCGATCGCGTTGACGCACCTTAAAATAAGGTAACATTCTCGTCGATATTTTATGTCAAACATTAAAATATACGTAGAAACATTTACGGTGACGCGTTAGTAAATTATTCCGTTATTTACAAACATCATTACTAAAGATTCTTGTCTTTTATTACTCGGCTTGACAAACTTTATTGATTAGCGCTCAATCAAGCCGTAAAATGTATGTGTTAATGGTGTAATCATTATAGTTGGTTACGAGGCAATGAGTTGACGATACAAAAGTGTATTTTGGAATTTAGAGTTTGAGTGAATCAACAGACATAAATAATAGTAGGTTTTTTTTAAGTAGTCCCTTTTAAATAATGACAACATACTCGTAGTTAGAAGTGATCGAAAATTATGACAAAGTTTGCGATTTGTGATATCTATCACATATTTTGGTTAAGTTAAACTCTAGCGATGACCAATTTCCTACACAATAAAAGGGGAATGTATTTAGTAAAATAGCACAAAATTATCACATTCTTTTTTTCTCTTTGCAAAACAATCAATTAATATATTTTTTCAGTTCAATTTAACCCTTGTTTTAGCAGTATTCAAAATAAACTAGATGGCTAACAAACCTATCCTGTATATCCTATGGAAACCATAAATATTTCAGAATTTCGTGCAATTGAGTGTGTAGGGACGTGCGACCGGATCGAACTTTACTGCCTATAAACTCTTTATTGCCCATTGTCGACGATTATTACTTAACCCTCATGACTTATGAAGTAATAAATTCGATCTTTCCATGCCGACTGTATGTATACATATCTATACATATAATAAAGCTGAAGAGGATCTAAAGTCTGAACATTGAAATCTTTAAAAAAATGTTTGGTGATAGTTCGAATTGATAGCACAACACGTTCCAACCATTTTTAGAATTTTTGTCTGTTTATCTGTGTCGCTGTTTATTTAAATGCTCATCACGCAAAAACGGCTGAACGGAACATCATGATTTTTGGTATGTAGGTGGTAAGAGGTCTTGGAGTGTCATAGGCCACTTTTTATCCTGAAATAATGCGAGCGAAGCCGCAGGCGTCCACTAGTATCAAATACATATTATGTATATTAACTCCTGCGAGAGTCAAGTAAATAAAGGCAATTTCTTCAAGTGTGTATGGCAAGAAATTAAATTAAGGAGTTCAGTCCCAACAATGATTAATATTGTGCCCCGGGCTCAGTTAAGCAGAAATTGTATTCGGTAGACGTAAGTAGAGCGTTTAACTTCGATAAATATGAGCTTAATGTTCCAAAGTTATGAATGGGTTAAAACCATCGTCATACTTCTTGACTATTTAGATTTTTGGTCCTTTTGAAGTGTTTCAAATTCTGAAAATATATAAATTATGTATACTTATTTAAAATAATTATATCCTTGACATTCGATATCATTGATATGTTCCCCTATTTCCTTATTTGTTCCATTATGCTTGACTAAATAAACATTGAGTTAAACTCAATCACAAGCCACTTATGAGCTCTGGCTTCTAAACAAGCAGCTACGACAGTTTTTCAAAGCAAGTCTATACAGCACAATAGGATTGCATTATTGCACAAAGGATATGAACAACGCAATGAATACAACATCTTTTAGGTCGGCCATTGGGCTTATTGAAAGCTTACTCAGTCCCCGCGTTCTGAAGCATAAAGTTATTTTCCCAACAAAGCACGGTGCGCCTTCAGAGCGCCTTATATTGGACCTCTCTTGAGCCGACCCATTGTAATCTTAATGCCGTATTATATTAATGCGATAAATATCTCCAAGATCTCTGTGCTCATTTTTTGTGAATCATCTCAGTTTAATATTGGCTCGGACTTAGATTTGGAAGGAAACGTTTCTCTGGTTACGTCGCTTTATCTGCGGATCGATCGTGGGGTCGTATCCAATTCTATTAATGAGGTCTTTTCAAAATCCTACCGCCGTATTATATCTTTGTGGAGATGATTTATAATTTGACAGAACTCACGTTTGTAAGATGAGCCACAAGTACCTACTTAGTTTTCTCTCTATAGAAATGACTTGCTACAAGAAAGTAAAATAAAATCGTTATGGCAATCATGCTGTGATTTTCTTTAATTATATGTATCTGCTTTTGTAGAGATAAGTACAAAGTTTTAAAATTGATTAGCATTTCTTTTTACAAACGAAGTATGCAAATTTCTTTTTTATTTAAAACGGCACTGGCCTAATAGAAGAATACTTGTAAGATTTTGTCAGTCCTAAATTCCATCAATCAATATTATTATTATTATATTTAACATCAACAGCTAAACGCACTGAATTATGTATGTCATCCCATCAATGTGACAGGGTATTAAAATATAAATTACCAGTGACCGTATAAAACACTTATGTGGGATGACGTAGCATGAAAACTGAATTTATAGAGCGTTCTAGAGTGGTAGAGACTAAATAATGTTAAGACTACTTACAGTCTAACTGTTCAGTAAAATGGTTAAAGAGGCAAACCAAGTGAATCGTCTATTTTAGGAATAATTTAAGATTGATAAACCATGCTTTATTGTATCTTGATTGTAACACATATAAGGAAAAAAGCACTACGAAAAACTTACAATGTGTATGGTGGCTCTATCCCTACGAAAAATTGATATTTTAGTAAACATAATTAACCTAAAAATAATTCCATGAGGTTTACCACCGCCGCCATTGTTGATCCGTGTCTAGCATTCTATGCTAGCACTTTATCTGGACTTCTCTAGAGCTTCAGTTTAATTTATTTCATATGTATATTTTTGTCTTATATGATCCGGAATAGTTTCATTGAGAGTCGTTTCTTTAGAACAGTGTCGATGTGTGATGGAGTCTAAAGGCACAAGCACAATGAGACTCTGCCTTCCTTGAATAATTGCCGTATTTAACTCAGATTTAGTGACCCAACTTGTATAACAATAGGTGGGTTTGGTCGGCGAAGAAACTAAAAAGGCATTGTTAGTCACGCATCTAAAGCATTTGTTTTGTGGTTTTACGCGTTTGCTCGTTGTTAACTGCGTAAAAAGCAAGATGAAACTGAGCACATATATATTCGTTTTTCGGGAGATGCTGTATTTAATTTTTTTATGTTTTCCACAATATTGTCTGAGTAAAAACAAATACTTCCTTGGTGTTGATTTGTATGTATACTTAGGATCGCTAACTAATTTTATTAACTAATTTTGTTAATTATAAAAAAAGTAGTATTTAATAACAATCCTTAAAGAAATTTATAACAAGTTAAAACTGAACTGGCTTATTAATATTTTGTCACACAATTAGCAATTTATTTTCGTATAACAAATCTATTTTCAAAACTTTGTCTATATGCAGAACTAGTGGGTGCTCGCGGCTTCGCTCGCATTAGAAAGTAAAACTTGCATCCCCTATTTCAACCTTTTAAAAGTGACATTTCCAAAAATCCTTTCTTAGCGGATGCATACGTCATAACATCTACCTGAATGCCAAATTTCAGCCCGATCCGTCCATTGGTTTGGGCTGTGCGTTGAGAGATCACTATATCAGTCAGTCAGTCAATCAGTCAGTCAGTCACCTTTGAGTTTTATATAATATAGATTAGCGCAAAGACCAACTTAATTCAAGCTAAAAATATGCTAAATCAACTTTTAGTAAAACAGTAATGAGCTTAGTTTTACTTTTCTAAATTAAAAAAATAAATTAAAAAAAAATCCGTTCAAAATTCAACTTCATTTTACTTTGGTTACAAGATTAAAAAATATTTGCGAGTTGTCTCTTTTGCAACGATATATCAACTGCTTTGAATGTAATTGCCTCTTAGTAAATTTTAATGCATATTTCGTATAGATTGAAACAAAATTTTGTCCCTTATAGCAACAGAAGAAGTCAAAGTTCACGATCGTGCCAATATTAAGTATTTATTTCTAGTTGTAGGCAACAAAGTAACATACAGGTAACATAATACTTTCTATTGATTGTTTGAAGTCGAGACTTATTGCCTATATGCAGTTTGTGTACTAGTACTTGACTAGTACAAGTCTATGTTTGTAGAAAATTAAAATAGACACCATAATCTGGGAGAAGACTCTGGCCCTGTAACACAGTTTCACGACTAGCACAACGCCAGAGGTTTCACGAAACATATTGTCAATTTTATTTCATCAATAAATATATTTTTTTTGTAATAAGTAAGATGTCTTAGAAAAAAACGTCCTGTAATTAGTTCTTCATGAAAGAAAAATAAACTTGATTAATTATAATGAGGATACATTGTTATGGAACCTTATTTGTGTGTATATTATTAAAGTACATATTTCATTACTAAAGCGGCCGAAGCTCAGCTAGCGGAGGCAATCGCATGCGATTACCATTGTTAAGCAAAGGTCGACGCGGTCAGTTTTTGGGCGGGTGACCGAAAAGTGGCATTCCATTTTGGGTGCTTCCGTCCCGGCTGTTTGTCTAGTATGGCAGTGAAGCCATATCACAGGCCCATAGGGCGGCTTGATAAACTCTCGACACCAGAGTTGGCCACTCTCATTCAATAAGAAGAATATTTTCTCTGCTAATGTACATTCTTAACCAAACTATTCGGTCAAAGTAACTAAAAAACTAATAAAACATTTGCAATATGCAATGTACGTACACATTTAGCAAAACGTTTGTATACCGTCCCAAAACATTGAACACACTAGCCTACTTCAAGTATCGGAGTTTTTAAGCAAACAGCAACAATGTTAGCCACCCGCTGAGTAATTCGCAACTTGGCTTTTGACCGCGCCATTTCTACCACAATGAAAACATTATTTAGGGCAAGAGTGAAACTTTTCTCTTTGTACCATATTTTAGTTTTGGTATATGTGTATGAATAGCGAATGTTTGTATGAGACATAATGTTTGCACTAAATCATTATTTTTGTGGCGGCTGTCATTGATTGTGATCAAAGTTTGTGTACAGAAAGAACTAGGTATTTGGGTACAAGTCGTTTACTGGTTATTTATTAGTTGCGTTGAGAATATTTACATAGTCAATAGATACAATAAACTAAAGACAAAAAATTGCCTAAGCTGGTGACGGTTTTACTCAACTCAAGGTACATAAGTAATTAAATAACAATTTCATATTAATTAATTATTAATTTATAGATGAGGTCTGCACAAGATCGATGCAGCTGGCACATTTAAAGAGAGGCCTATGCCCAGCAGTGGGATAGAGAAGGCTGTGGATGAAATGAAATGAAATGAAATGAAATTTGTTTATTTTGCATTATACTTATGGCATAACATTGTATGAAAATCCAAAGGCATCCGAACTAGTTTATAACTGTGTTTCGGTTGCCGATGGCTTCTCCCCGTTTAGCTTGACATAAAAATAAGTAATTAATTCTAGTAACTTAATTAAATTAAACAAGTATTAAAATTATTTTGGCTTAGAAGTTACAATTTTGAATAACAATTTCAATATACATGTAAAATGTGCTCGGCTTATAATTTAATATAATCCAAGTAGAATTCAAATTTAAATCAACAAGAAACCGTCTGGATGTATAACATTATTTGGGTGCTTTGTTGTAAGTCTGTGGTTTGGTGTATACTGTTATCTGTGTTTAAATAGGTCTGAATACCGCCAAACATTTAAGATGGGATGACAGACCTATTGTAAATGTAAGGTGCGTGCGTGTGTGTGTGGTGTGTGTGTTTGTGTGTGTGTGTGTGTGGTGTGTGTGTGTGTTTGTGTGGTGTGTGTGTGTGTGGTGTGTGTGTTTGTGTGTGTGTGTGTGTGTATGTGGTGTGTGTGTGACAAGCCCAGTGCATGTACATAATTATTATGTTACTGTGTATGCTTTTACCTGTACTAGTGAGTGTACACCATTATCAACAAGTGTAGTTATTGTAGAGATAGAATAAGTTTTGTAACAATTACCTACTCAAATTTTAAAAATAAAAGCTTTCAAGCATCTTTTCTATATCATTGTAATCTAATCCTTTTAACCAGTTTAATATTACCATTTTCACCTCCCGATTTGAAAGTATATGAATATTTTTGTATTTATTAACTGCATTATACAAATTAGTGGAAACAACGTTATACTGTTTTTGCGCATATCTTCGGTGAACCAGCGGTGCAGCATGGATTTGTGGTCTTCTCCTGTCATTTTTACATGTGGCGTTTGGTACAGTATTTTTATGATATCTTCTTATACATTCATATATAAAAAGTTTTCGTACCGACAACACATCAGCCTGGGCATATACATCTGTAGTGGGGTGCCTGAATGGTAGAAACATCATAACTTTCAGAACAGCACGCTGTGCCCTCTCTGCAAACATTAGGTGTGTTTTATCAGCACTACCCCATGCACAGATGCAATACCTAACTAAGCATTGGCACAATGCCTTGTATGTCTGTACTCTTAACGTTAAGTCTGCTACACTTCTTAGTGCTTTAAAAATGTATATAAGTTTTCGAATTCGAGATGTCAAAAACTGTATATGTTTCTCCCATGTAAGTTTATCGTCCAATAGAACGCCTAGGTACTTAATGACTTTAACCCCTTCCAATACTGGACAAGAACACGCCAGTTCCGCCATTTTCTCATTAGTTCTATTGCATGGAAATGTATGTATCTTTATAGCGAAATTATTCATAGGCGCTCCTGTTGTTCTTTTAGAAAAGCATAAGTACTTCGTTTTGTTGGTATTCAATGTAAGTAAGTTATCTTCCAGCCATCTCGTTACACACGAAAGTGAAAACTCGGCCACTTGTTTGGCTTTAGGCCAAGTTTTATGATGGCTCAACAAAATTGTATCATCCGCGAACATGATTAAGTCAGTCCCCGGTAGCTCAAGCCCACACAATTCATTTATATAAATGAGGAATAGTGTAGGCCCCAGCGTGCTTCCTTGCGGCACTCCAAAAGAGCAGCTGGCATCATTACTTTCAAACCCATCAACTCGCACCATTTGCGATCTGTTTGATAAGTAATCTGTCAACCATTTATGTGGCAATCCTCTAATGCCCATTTTTTCTAATCTAATTAAAAGAATTTTAATTGACACCGTATCGAATGCCTTCTGGAGATCTAAAAATATCCCAACGCACTTATTTCTTTTATCCATATAATTAGTAATTGATGATGTTAATTTTAAGACGGCATCCTCAGTTGACCTCTTTTCCCTAAAGCCGTATTGGTTTGCATGTAGGAGGTTGTTTTTTTCGAGGTAAGCCATTAAACGCTTCTTGACTAATTTTTCCAAAATTTTAGACAATGTAGATAAAAGAGAGATAGGTCTATAATTTGATGGGTTACTTTTGTCCCCTGCCTTGTAAATAGGACATACAACTGCTCTTTTGAATGCTTTTGGGAAAACGCCGGTATCTAGACTAAAGTTGCAGATGAAGGTGATTGGCTCAATTAATATGTACAAGAATTTTTTAATAATATTAGCTGTAACTTTGTCCCATCCCGGAGCGCTGTCTGATTTAAGAGCCAGTATTACAGATCTGACCTCATACATATCTGTAGGTACAAAGGCCATTGAAAATGAAGGAGACCTACAGTCCCCTACACGAGCCGCAAGTTCATTTTCTGTTATACTCATTTTTTTAAGTATTGTGTCTGCTAGTAGTCCACCAACTGATGTAAAATAATTATTTACCGTGTCAAGAGCTTCAGTAGGATTGTGGTTATTAAGTAGTAGGTCACTAGATGGAGTTTTTAACTTTTTAATTTCACATACCTCTTTAATTACATTCCATGTTTTTTTAATGTTTCCGTTACTTTTATGTAGTTTATTTTTGTAGTATTCATTCTTTAATTTTTTTATTATATTATTACAAATATTTCTATAATTCGTATATTTTTTCTTTTTATCTTCATCATTAGGTGCTAATTTAGTTTTTTTATGTAACTTATCCCTTTTTCGTATACATTTGACTACCCCTTTAGAGATCCATGGTTTAAGTGGCTGATTCTTTTTAGAAATTATTTTAATTTGTGTATGTAGGTTTATTAAATTAATTAGTCTATTTGTAAATAATTCTGTAGCTATGTTAATGTCGTTTAACTCATATATATCCATCCATTTTGCTTCCGATAAACTAACATTAAGGGCTTCGAAATCTATTACAACTTTTTTATACTGAGTAACTATTTTATTTGTTTTAGCATTTTCAACAAAAAGTAATATTGAATTATGATCAGTAATTTTATCTCCAAAAACTACTGTCTTCCATACATAGGGTGATTTTATCATGAAATGATCTAAACATGTCTTGCCATGGGTAACCTGTTTTATACCTTGTCTTAGCCCATAGAATGCCAACATGTTTAAATATGTCTGTGCTGGCTTTGTAAGATTGTTTTCTGTTGTATCAATGTTTATATCACCGGTTAAGATAATATTAGCAGTAGATGTGCTATTTAGTATTTTATCTAGCGATTCTATATATTTACTTGGATCAGCAAAGCAATATGGGCGATAGCTACATAATATTGTGTAATCGGGCTTAACATTTAGTACAAGACAGTTTCCTTCAGCACAGTCATATTCATAAGCAGTGGCTTGTAAGTCATTTTTGACATATACTACGACTCCATCATTTTGGTTAAAAAACCGCTGTGTCCAAAACATATTATAACCATTGATGTTAGGTGGTTCATTATTAGGATTCGTCCAACACTCTGTGAGAACAAAAATGTCAACCGGAATATCAATAATTGACACTATCGGTAAAAAATATTTGAAATTACAATTTATACTTCTGATGTTAACTGTATATATGCTAAGAGTGTCTGAACTAATCGTTTTATCCGAATACAGTGTCTCTTTGCATTCCTGAACGGTATTGAGTACATAACTTTGTATAGAATCAGAAATGTCAACCTCATTTATTATAAAAGAATTATCATCCATCATATATGATTGATGTAAAATTGAAAATATTCCATGACAATGTCAAAACTAAGTATATGTGGGATGTTCCCTTATCTACAACCATACCTCGAAGATGTTTCCAATCGGTAATCAAATTATGAAAATATATACATACAATATCTATCATAGATACGTGAAGTAACTTTAGTGGTACATTTGTGTTTGGCATGTTAGGTGTGATGGCTGTGTGTGTTTGGTTTTGTATGTTAGGTGTGATGACTGTGTGTGTTTGGTTTTGTTTGTTACGTGTGATGGCTGTGTGTGTTTGGTTTTGTATGTTGGGTTTGATGACTGTGTGTGTTTGGTTTTGTATGTTAGGTGTGATGGCTGTGTGTGTTTGGTTTTGTATGTTATGTGAGATGGCTGTGTGTGTTTGGTTTTGTATGTAAGGTGTGACGGCTGTGTGTGTTTGGTTTTGAATGTTAGGTGTGATGGATGTGTGTGTTTGGTTTTGTATGTTAGGTGTGATGGCTGTGTGTGTATGGTTTTGTATGTTACGTGTGATGGCTGGGTGTGTTTGTTTTTGTATGGTTAGTGTGAGTGTAGTAGTGTAGTTTATAGTATAGTAACAATTTAAGTGTTCCAGACTATATGCAAAAAGTGCTAGTACAATAACAAAAAATACTATGACATAAAAGTGTATAACTAGTCACTTGTTTTTTAGATTATCCAAATCTTCTTCGCTTGTTATTTTTACGAAAGGTGCTCCATCAGCTCTTCTTAAATAAATCTTTCCATGTGTCACCCAGCAGTATTTAAAACTATTAGCTTTTCCAAACTCTCTAGCTAGGAAAAACAGTTTTTTTGTTTGTATCGTCAAGCTTTCAGAAATAAATATTGGCTTAGATGGGCCTTCCAATTTGAGATTGCTCGTATTAAATTTGTTTGTTGCATATTTTTTGTTGTAGTTCTTCACGGATGTTATAATTTTGTCTCTTAATCCGACTGACGTTAGATCAGCTATAATAGGCTGATTTTTTTCATTTTTGGTGTTAACGCGGTACACGTCACGCACATCTGACGCCTGGAGCGGGACATTAAGGGCAGTGCCAATTTTTGTAAGCGTGTTTATGAGGTCATCTTTCGTCTCACCATCTTTTTTTGGTGCATTCCGCACCTCAAAGCTTGAACTACGCGAGCTGCGTTCCATATACTCGATTCTACTTTCCAAAGTACGAATATATTTTTTGGAGTCAGATTTTTCTTGTTCGAGTATATTAACTCTCATAGTTAGCTCTTCATATTTCTGTGCTATGAAATCAAGTGAGCTAGAGATGCATTTATTTTGTTCGGTGTTCAAATTAATACCTCCCTGTATTTTCTCCAACAACGCTTCGAACTTTTTGTCCTGCTGCTCTTGAATCAACAAGAACTTTTCGTCATGCTGTTTTTGCATGTCGGATATTATATTTAATATTTCATCCTTTGTAATTTCAACCTCATCACGTTTGCGTTTTAATGATAAGTTAATATTACTATCGCTCGATGCGTGGTCCTGCATAAATGCATCCGACACGGCGAGGGCCGCCGCGGACGAAGACTTGCTAATATTAGAGTCCGAGTGTCCATGCGCCATCGTAAGGCGCTGTGTACGCAGCGGTGTCGAAGGCGGGGTACGCTTTAGTGACGTCATCGCGGCCGCAGCTGTAGGTAGCGGATCGAGTAGGCAGTGACAGGCAGCGCGGCGGCGGTACGCGGGGCAGGTACCGCGCGGCGGCCGGCCGGCCAACGGATCAACTTACGTGTTCAGTCGCGACGTGTCGCTTGCGCAGCTCGCAGTATGCGCACGCCTCAGTGCTGCGCCCGTTCATAAATAGGTACAACTACGTGGAACCGTTGAAATGATCTTGTATGACTTCGCAGCACTCACCGATAGTTACTCAAGGCACAGAACACTGGTGATGCTAGCTTCTTCGTTAATTACTCGTGTATTACTTGTTAAGAGTGTAAAAATATACGGAGACTAGTCAGACACGTCTGCTTACCGCAGAGTCCAGTGGGAGAAGGATGATGATGATGATGAAATAATTAAATAGAAATACTTATATTAAATACTGCATATTTACCCATTATGTACTACATTATTTTGTCATAAATCGTCAAAGGCAGTCTATCAAAGTCTTCCTACAAGAACATCAATGTGTTCACATCAACGACTGAGTTTAAGAACCGTAACAAATGCCTATGAAATTTTATGCCCTGTGCGTCTATTCAAAGTTGCTCATAAGGAATTTTCTATTAACGATTTTTCATTCACGTCAGCCCCAAAAATATCATGGTGGCATGAAAAGGAAAATTCTATGAAAGAGGTTTGATCTAAGTTTAAATAATAATAATAAGTACGCCAGATGAATGATAGCTTTTTAAGCTTTGAAATTTATTTATACGTTAGGTACGTTTACTTTACCCCAAGTAAAGGATTATATTATGTATTTTTTCTAAGTAAACAGGTAAAGATCTTCTTTCTGTTACCTTTTGTCATATATTTCAGTATTCTGTAAATGTAAACATTGCATACTTATTAAAAAAATAAAATCATAGTAAAAAGTTACAACCAACACTAGTAACTCTGAGAGATTTACTTAAAATCCGTCGTAACACAGGCGGGTAACGAGTTTTGAAGTTTCGTATTCGTAAACGGGAAAGCAATCACAATAACTAACTCTGACTTGTAACTTTGCAGTTTCTTGCAAAACGCAATTCTAAGAATAATGAGGGACGAATCACTATACTTACTCAGGCGACTTTTATTCTGCAAATCCGTATAAAGAATAAGAACTTGCGACACAACTTGACAGCAAAATCTCGTATTCTTACAATCGCACAGATATTCTTCCGCTGAAATCACAACTAAAATAAAAGTGCGGGACTTCCTCGTACATTTCACCTTTATAAAACGATAGTGTGAAGTTTCCACACTTACGTGAGATCCCGCGATGGTTTCGGGGTTTCGTGTTGAATAAATAATGAACGAAGTCAGGTGAACTCGTAGTCAACATACGACAAAGTTGGGCCTCTCTGGTTAGCAACTGTTGAATGGTTTTAATTGAATTTTGTTACGAGAATGTTACAAATATTACACGTAAGTATATAAGTTTTTCTTGATTGTGTTTGCTTGATTTTAGGCTTATTTTCGGAAATCATTAATTAATAGGAATATTTTCATGCCCCAGAAATTATACCAGAAAAATTGGTTTCAAATCTGACAATAGTCGCTCTTTTACTTGCACTTTTGGTTGGTTCCCTTTCATCTGGCAAAGCTAACTAAGCTAAAAGCATATATCATAACAAAAGTTAGTAAATTCTTATGTGAGTGGTTAACTATGGAGCCAGACTACTTTAGGCGCCAAGGCCTCTGACATGTCTTAAAGGCAGGCGTACTTTTACAAACAGCCATAACCTGCAATTTAGCGTGTGATCTGCCTGACGGAAACTCCCAAAAAGAAAGCCACTCTTTGGTCACCCACCCAAGTACTGACCGCGTCGTAAGTTGCTTCACATTTCCAATCGCATGCGATTGCATCCCCATAGCTTCTGTTAAATATATTTAATTAAATTATGTAGAAGATAATGCGAGATATTAATATGGTAGGAAACAAGTCGCTGATAGAGATAGGAATGTTTATTTTTTATGAGGATCGAAGGTTATCTTTGTTGGATGCTGTGATATTGTAGAGCTTTTCCGTGTAGTCGCGTTTCTAGCTTTATTTAGAATTGTTTGATATTATGGTCTCCAAGTAGTATATGTTCGTTTTTCGTACGTAGCAGATAAATTATTAAACTTTATCACACGTTATCCATGTTTTATTTCTGTAATATAAAGCGTATCTATTGTGGAAACGACACAAATGGAATGCAGTATGCAATACACATTTGTTAGGGGAGTTCTCTTGGGCAGATACATTGTGGTGGACACTCAGATCCTTCCACAAAACTCCCTTAACGATTTCTTCAACATTCATGACCCTCAGTCATGAGAAAATACGACTCAAGAGATAGAATAGGTACACATTAGGTCAATAAAATATTTTTTTATTAATTCGATGTGATAATACTTGCTTACATTCAAATTGCACAATAAATACAAACAAAAACTATAAACGAACTACTAAACCGAAGTAAAAACGTAAGACAAAAATCCTATAGTACAAATACTTTACAAATAGTTTTTTCCAAGCATTCTTTTCCCTGCATTCGCTGCCTCAAATTCCACTCCCAAGTTAGGTTAGATTGTGTGACAGAAGCTAACTAGTCATTCCTACTGGCGCAATATAATACAGCTCACACCAAATGGCTAGAAAACGAGTGTGAGAGGGACACAGCGATGATTCACAATGAGAAACTATGCTTGTTTCTCTGTCTAAAGTTCTACTTATTTGGCGCGAGGTAAGTCCGTTTAATTGGCTAGCTGCAGCCTGCGCCGGGTTCGTAAAGATAACGTAGGGCTGCTCATCGCGTGAAAAATACTAATTCTGAGTAAGCAGAAAAATATTTTTTAAGGATTTTTTTTGGTAAAATATTTTTTGGTTGCTTTGATTTAGAAATACAAATAAGACCGCAAAGGTTTTAATGATTACGATAAATGTTGCCATCGTGCATAATTTTCTCAAGTTTGACTACTTATAACGCTACCAATAACTACAGACATAAATGATTCTACTTCTTAATTTTGGTTATCCCTATTTATTTCATTTAAAATGATCCTAAAGTAAGCCTTATTTCGGTTCGGCGTTAATATTTAGACAAAATCAATACATTTAGCAATGTTTAGTCTAGTTCCTTGTATCCACGCATTTCCTGTTCTCAAAATAATTGTTAGTATTAATTTTATTATAATACTAAATTTTCCTGCAATAAATCTGTCAAAATTGTCCATAGATAAACAACAAAGGCCCAACAGTATTACTCAACTAACCACGTACAACAAAGAAATCCACCCAAAACTTAGTTGATGATGACCATTACATGTGTTTGTGTTCACGATCTATCTTAGCGATAACTTGAACTTAACTTTAAAACTTGTTGCGGCGATCACATAGCTGTTGCTAGTGTCATTATCTTAGATCTAAATTATGTAGATTGTTGTAAAGATTGTGATTTAGATTCACTCCACAAAAAGAGCTGGAGATTAGCGTGGTTTGAGATATGAGAACAAGTAGTAATAAATGGACCTTTGTACGAATTTTAGTTTTGTACTTAACTTGAATACAACCTTAACTTTGTTTTTATTCAAGTAGGTAAAAATTAAAATGACCATGTAGATTTGTTATTTCTATTTTTGTCTCTGATATTTTTTTTATCGAAACCCTTCTGAATAAACCTTTCCAAATCAACGAAACCTATTTCACCCTTAAATGTCATTCGTACTTTCATTTATTAAAATTGCCTTTGACGTCATGAAAAACTTTCAAAATTAGGTTTCATTCTATTCAAAGCAATACAATTTCATTAAGTGCGCGATAAAGTTCGTCTAGCGGCCAGATTGTCCCAGATATATAAAAATTGTAGAAAAATGCGTTGTACACACACGTTCTGAAAATACCATCCAATTTTAATGCCGAAATATCGCGGATTACGGTTCTCTGGACTGTCAACAGCGCATAAATTTTGATTTTTGTCACGTACACTTGGATACAAAATCCTGGACTAACTTTAAAGGCAGCTATTTCCAAATGTATTCCTGCTGTATCTACTCGTAGAAGCCGGTTTCCATTCCGTTTATGTAAACCTGTAGTCTGTGGAACAGCGCTGCAATGCATTTTGATAGGACCTACGTAACCGAGCTCATTATGGTAACCGTTGCATTTCTCCGCTTACTTCGAAAAACATTTAGAATTGCTGCATAAGTTTTAATATCCCATTTACTATGTACTTGCGTTGATACAGTTAAAATGGCCGCGATTGGATCGGAATAGTCAATCGGACGAAGTTGCGGTTTGTTTAAATTTAGCAGTAGTTAAATTCAGTTGCAGTTGATACCGTCTGGGACCAGTGGCAGTGGTTTGTAGATAAAAGCAAACCTAAGCGGCTACAGTGACCGAGACTTCGATAATTGTGTTTATGCGGGTTTAGTTGTCTTAGATGTTTTTAGTTTCTAAATAGTTTTAATACGTATTTAGTAGGAGTGAGATAACGATGATCACTGTTATTTTAAACAACAATTTTATTAAGTTTTAGTGGCGATTCTCTCGATATCAGAATTGTCCACACTCATTTGATATGAAAATAGTTGGAAAATTATAACCATTTTATACGAGCTTTCTAAATTCATAGAGTCTATGATAAAAAACCATAAAAAAGCCAACCGCAATACACATACTTATTAAAGCTGTATTGATTTACTATCAGCACTGATCACTGATCAGTTACCATCAAGTAACCAGAGAACTCTCTTAAAAAATACAACCTCCAGTGCTAAGCTAGTTTACAAATATCGAGTAAAGCGACCTTACAGAGTGACAGCTGAATCCACCCCCGTCTGGGCTCTGGGCTGTCAGATCGCGTGCAAGCCTCAGATCCATTAATGTAGGCAGCCTCGTACCACCGCCAAACAAATTACGGATGCAAACACGTAGCAACACGCTACGGCCTGAAAGCCTTTTGCAAGCTTTACGAATATATCAGAGGGCGACGGTGCTGTACCCAATGAATGTCGCTCTAATGAGAAAGATTCCGAAATGTATACTATACAGTCGAATCATTATCATCGTCAGCCTGTTATCGCCCACTACTGAGTATAAGGGTATCTGTATAACATACGAGTACTTACCACTACAGGTGGTTGTACTCGTATTTTTTTTAACTAGAACGGGTTTGCTATTGGCTTCTTCTTTTTCCATAGTTTGCCTGATAGTACGCAAAGGCTATGGCCTAAGATGGAGCGAGCTTACCCGATAAGAACCGATATGTATTATTTAAAATGAAACTTTAATCTGTTTCTTTTCAATAAAGTGGTTTCAGCATCATGGTTTCGCAACTTCGATCATTCAGAAAGAACGAACATACATATGTAAAGACTTACTATACTACCAAAACTTTCCCTTTACAATATTAGTGCAGCTTTCTACAAGACAGAAATAACATCTAATATAGTTTAAAATGCTTATTTATAATATTGTGAGCCCTCAAAGCCATGAAAGCGTAATAAAGATTGATGCTGATTGGTCTGCGCAGAACATGTGATTGGCGGAACGTTTTGTATAACGGATAGATGTAGTTAGTTGTCTCTAGGTGTTGTTGTCGATATCAAAGTGCTGTGTGTTCGGGTGCATTTTAACATGGTAAATTTGAGGTGATGTTTAGGAATGAGGCTCACATAAATTTAAGCCATTGAAAAGACACAAAGTCGGCTCGGATTGCTGTTGTCAAATGCTGATGAAATATTGTTTCCGCATCCGTAAACCTGTTTTACATTTAAGATAAGGTATTAGTGTTGTATGTGGTTGTTTGCGTTGGTTACATGCTTGAAATACATTTTAATGTGTTATATTTTGTACTGATGCAAAGAGTTTTTTATAGTTAATTTGGTATAAATTAATGTTACAATAATACTTTATAAGCGAGTGTAGCTCAGCGGTTCCAGGGTCTGCTTGTTACAAGCTAAGGTATGTGTGGATTTACACTTGCTTAACGGTAAAGGAAAAAAATCGTGAGGAAACCGACATGTTTGAGGACCTCAATATCCGAGCACATGTAGTGTCTTCCGTGGAAGGACCTGGGCGCCCACCATGATGTATCTACCCAAGAAAACTCCCCTTACGAATCATTTCTGCAGGGTAGTCACGACCCTCAGTCATGAGAAAATACGACTCCAGAGAGAAGAGAGAATACTTTCAATATCCAAGTAAGATATTATTGGTCTGTGAGCACTTAAGATTTCCTTCTCAGTGTGTTAGCGACACTCTAAAAAGCTTGTAATTTTTTCCTACAAATCAGAATATAAAAAGAACAAACAAATTTATTATTTTCCATTAATACAGGCAAACTGTTTTAAGTTTGCTCACGCCATGGTTCCGGCCGATCTAGTGTGAAACGTAATAACGGAGTTTGCTAACCTATTAGGCAATTTGTAGCTGAACGATCAAGTCTATATTTTATACTACTAATAAAGGCACTATAGAACGGTTAGTCTAAACAAATTTCTACCATATTTCAACTCTCTCCAACACACCACTCGCACATAAAGCTAGCTCGTGATGCCTGAAACGGCCAAATGTGGCCGAATACAAAATTACAAACGTTTTATGATTGATCACTTAAAAGTTAAGCCCTGCCTCAACTCAACCGTGGTAGCATTTTTTGACATTCAGGTGGAGTAGTATTTGTAGTCCAGTTACGTTTCTTCAGTATCGTTATTCATAGATATCATCATTATAAAACTTTGATAGCTTTTCATAATAGTTTCTGACTGGCAGATACAACGAAAATATATTAGAGTCCATTTGATTTTTTTAGCTCCGAATTCTATCTAAAAATAAAGCCGAATGGAAAATATTTTTGGCATTGTAGATCCATATGTGTAGTAGTCACTTAAGTATGAGCACAGAAACCATATTTATCTAGGGTTTTTTTACACTAAATAGTTGTTGTGAAGCAAATACAAATCTTCTTCTTTTTATCGAATGAGAGTGGCCAACTCTGGTGTCGAGAGTTTATCAAACAGCCTTAAGGGCCTCTGACATGGCTTTACGACTGCCGTACCAGACAAACACATACAAATTGCAATAAAATTGGTCAATGGAACATAGCTTACTGAGGTATTGCTTTGTATTTGTTCTAGAACTGACTAAACCCAATAAATTTAGAAATAATTGACCTACAATTTTATTCCATGCTTCTTCTTCTTATCGAATGAGAGTGGCCAACACGCTCAAAATGGAACGCCACTTTTCGGTTACCCATCCGCGTACTGACCGCGTCGACCTTTGCTTAACTTTGGTAATCGCATCCGATTGCCTCCATTCATTTATCCTATTTAAAAACTCTAACATACAAGCATCTCAAATTACCTGCACTACTTTTTTAAATCCAATTTACGAACTGGAGTCAGTTGCAAGTCTGACTCATGCTATAAGCAGCCAATTGAATCACTCATTGTTGCTAAAACCACACAATCATACTATGTTGTATGTATATAAACATATGTATATTTTCCTCAATCAAACCGAGTAGGTACGAATCACCTGGACTGATGCCAAAGAGGCTATGATGATGGTGAATATAAATATTCTCGAAGGTATGTCACAATTTCTGATTGTGTTGTTCAGGTATTTTTGGAGTAGGCTGATTGGAACAGTTCATAATATAAGAAAACAATGCAATGGGTGGACGGAAAAAGATATCGTAAAAATACAATATCTACCAAATTATGTATAATTTAATAATTAATCATAAGTTTGGTAAGTAGGTAGATAAAATAAAGTACTTCAGTACTTACTCGTTAGTTAATATTTGAGTGGATTAGTTGGATCTCAAAATTTCAATGAAAGGATATCTGGAGTAGTTGACGATTGATAACCTGCCTGTTAGCTTAGTTGGTAGTGGCTCTGCCTTCTAATCTAGGGGTTGCGGATTCGATTTCCGCGTGACACAATATTTATGCATTTTAAAATTTATAATTACTTGTGTTGAGTCTGGTCGTTTGTATGTATAATAAGTATGTATTTACAAAAGAAAAGTATATAAGTATTATATCCGTTGTCTAGTACCCACGACACAAGCGTTTGCTTAGTGTGGGGCTAGATGGCGCTGTGTGCAATGTCCCGGAATATTTATTATTATTATTATTATATCTTACTATGTGACCCCTAGATGGTAACGTGTTTTTCAACCTAAATAATATCTTATATCACTAAAATGAAATGATATCATCACCCCATAACCAAACACTTCCCCAAAATAACATTTCACGCCAAAACTCGTAAATCAAATCCCATAAAATACCTACAAACGTAACGTTCGCATCCTGGGTGTTAAAATGTTTCTTCTTAATACACATCAAACGATTTGCCAAAAACGAGGGCAATTGGGTATTCCAGTTACGTGAAATCTTTCTCGGTGACATGATTTCTGCATTAGATTGGCGTACTTTTCATCGTGCGTACTTTTCAGTCTCTTTTTGATCGTGCTTACTTTGTTATGGTTATATCTAAATACCTACCTTGGCAGTGTTGCCATTATCTTTAAATATAATAGAGCTGAAGAGGGTCGAAAATCTAAACAGTGAAGATATTAGAAAAAAAATGTTTGGGTATATGTACTTACCTACTTTCAATCCACAACATCTGTTTATCTATTTATTTAAACGCTCGCCACGCAGGAACTTCTAAACGGATCTTCATGATTTTTGGTATGTAGGTACGTAGTATGAGGTCCCGGAAGTGTCATAGGCTACTTTTTATCTCGAAATTATGACGAAATAATGCGAGTGAAACCGCGTGCGACCACTAGTCATAAATATAATACTAATCCTAGGTAGACTGTTCGATTTTAGCTTCGAGCTTCAGTGGATTTATGTTTTCTGTGATTATATTCTAAAAAACTCATACACTATATCGCCAGTGAATTCATTTCTATAAAATAAAATAAGTATTAAGTAATACTAAATTATATGTATTTCTTAATCTAGTAAGTTTACGTTTTGAGTCTTATGGAGTAAATGATCTTAGTTAATCAATAGCTTTCTTTGGTAAATGTCTTCTTTATTGCCTTCTCAAAGAACACAATTGCAATAAAGCCTACCATAAAAATTCACGCTGTGATTCCGCCAAATTTCTCCTAAAACATTATCATTCCACTACAAACATACAATAAACTGGTTAACCAGTTTCCGTGTATGAAACGAAACATTACATTTACGACAAAGTCGGATCTCGGAACGATTTTTGGCACGAAAGTCAAGTCATACCGTAGTCGTATAATTTTATGTGTGTGTGTGTGTGTGTGTGTGTGTGTTTGTACGTCTTTACGTCAAGTGCTAGAGCCTCCAATGCTTAAAACAGTTGGAGCTTAGCCGAGGATAAAACGAGCGTTTTGCCAAAGGTGTTTTGATATCATAACAGTAATTTTATTTCTATCTGAATCTCGGTAGATTTCATGAATTTATCAGTTGGTTAATTAATTTCGTAGATTACGTGAGATATGTGTTTGTATGTCTGTATTTTAAGTTAGTGAAACGTAAGCAATAATATACACAGTTTAGTCATAAATTAAAATACGCGTGTATGCGCATGATAAGTACGTAGGTATGACTAACAATAATTAGCGTAGTAAGTTTTCAGTTCTTGTTTTGGACCACTGACTTAGCGTTATTTACCTAATTTATACACTAAGTACTAAATAATCGCATACCTCCAAAAGGTCCATCCAAAGGTTGCCTGGAAGAAATCGCTTAAGGCGATAAGGTCGCCCATATGTATGTCATCATAAATTTATCCTTCCATGTATTTCTTTCATGTTGGTGTGCAATAAAGACATATTATTATTATTATTATTACCTTACACAATATACTTAAAGAAGCGAACTAGTCAGTGTACTTCTCCATAGACTTTCATTATGTAAAAACACATAAAATACTGTCAGCTCTTAGACAATTAAGCTCACGTGGAGAGTGCTATTATCTCAACCGGAGGGGATACATGGCTCTGCTAATTTTGCTGCAAGCCTGTTTATATTTTAGGTCTTATAACATAATAAATAAAATTGTTATTTTTATAAAAGTACATTTAATTCGTGACTTTAGTTACTAAACTGGGCAATAAGCATGTGTTTAAGTATTATTGTCGGGTATACTATATAATTTGCTATACAAACAGTTTGCAGTTGACAAAATTAGTATTTGTCAATGTCGAGATGAAATAAAGATGTTTTGAAATTGAATGATAACAAGATGTTACAATATTTTGTTGGTTACAATAAACTTTTATCATATACTAGTGGACGCCCACGGCTTTGCTCGCATTATGTAATGATAAAATGTAGCCACTGACACCCCTTAGATCTCATACAAAAATCACGATGATCCGTTCAGCCGTTTTTTGCGTGACGAGCGTTTAAATAAAACAGAGATACAGATAAATAGACAGAAATTATAAAAACAGCTGAAACGTATTTTATTCTCGATTTAAAGTATACCTAAACATGTTTTTTCCAATATCTTCTGTGTACAGATTTGCGACCCTCTTCAGCTTTATTATATGTGTAGATACAGGTATATTATATTATACATAATATATGTACGCGTAGAAAATAGAAATACTGCCAGCTCTTGGACAACTAAGGTCACGTGGAGGTGCTATTACTTCAACCGGAGAGGTTACATGCTGCTACTAATTTCGCCGTCGCATATGCTGGCTGTGTTGGGACGGAAAAATAATTTTGTAAAAGGTTTACTTTTACAGAAATGGCTTACATATATGTATATACATAGCAATCTTTTTTGCATAAATAAGTAAAGGTAATCCTTAAAAGACAAGGTATTTTTTTTGTTAGTACCTACTTGACTTTTTAGTATAGTGTTTTCGGTTAATGCTTTTACCAACCCGATTACTAATGATATCAGTAATTAAAATCAACACTATAAAATTAAAAAAAAAACAATAACAGCTTTTCTGTTGAATACCACAGGCTAAATAAAAAACACAAAAAGAAAAATTACATGAGATGGGCTCACGCTTGAATACAACTTGCCGGATGTTAAGCAACGTTATAATCTACGATCTAGCGCGCTTGCCTAGAATGAACCGGCTTACTCTCGCCTTGAAGACCGACAAATTATAGTTCAAGGGGAATAGATATTCGGGAAAGGAGTTCCACATTTCCTTCATAAAGCAATAAATGTTTTCTTTGGTTACTACTTACCTACACCTACACTGCAATAAACAGATACTTACCTACTTGAAACTTAAACAAGGCGAATTACGGTCAAGTGCAAACCCATTTCTTGTAAAAAAAAAAAAAAACTTTCACAGCATACTAACAATATCTTGCATCATCTACTTTGTAAGCAGGCACGTCTCCCGCCTGTTGCCACAATCTCCAAGGATTACTCCTTTATGCAAATAATAAAGAAATTAAATTTTAAACTGGTAACGGATACGGATGTAATTAGAGTAAGGGGGAGAGGGGGGGGGGGGGAGTAAGGGGGAGGGCGATGATGGTATTCTATTTCCAGCCTGCATTTTGGAGACGTTGTAAAACTCGGCGTGAAACAGTCATAAAGCATTTTAGAAGGTTTGGTGCAATGACTTTGTATTTGATAGACGGCTCATTATGACGCATAGTTTCAAATAAATGATCATTATTCATGAAACATTCTTAGGAAAATCGCCAACGAATAAAAAAAAGATTAAAATACATAAGATATGCTTGCTCAATGATTATTGTATTATTATTTGTCAATAATATTATAAAGTGTGATTAGTTTGGATACTAATTCACTGAACACGACTTTATTTTTATTTAATGATTGTTAAAGCTGAAAGGTTGAAACACAATATACGTAGGTAGTAAGAAGTCTTTTTGTTATTTATCTATGCCTCGGACCCTGTTGGTTAATTTATGTTGTGTTGAAACCTTGTTTGATGGTTATAGTTTAACCCTTTAAAGTTGTGTTGTTAAAATATGGTAACAGTTGCAGTTTCACATTAGCAGTGAGTGAAAAATAATGACGTCAAAGTTTCAGAACGTTAGTGATGCGAATGAAATAACGTACAACTAAGTAACAGTTTACTATGTGCAATCAGTATAATTATGAAGAAATGGCCTAGTTAAATTGTTTTCTTTATTAATTAAAGCTTTGTTATGTGGAAACTGGAAATCTTTATTATATCAGTTACAATTGCCACTGAGACAAAAGATACAAAATAACAGTTACACCAGCAACAAACGCCTTGAAAATAAATTTTAGTTCACTTTAAACTTCATTTAATGAAAAAAATATTAGTCTTCATAAACGTTATCATTTTTTTACTGAACACGTCTCAACAATTAAATTATTAACTGATTAACTCTTGACACCAGAGTTGGCCACTCTCATTCGACAAGAAAAAGAAATATTAAATTAAAAATTGATAGTTACTTATTTACTGTCTTAAAAGCTACCTTTAAAAGCCTCCGTACAGCCCTACAAGTAAGGATATCGAAGCTAGCAGCCAGTGAGCCTCCAATAGTTAACTGACAGGTACACTGTACGATGTGCTGACTTTACCACTATTCTCAATAGTCATTAATTTTCTAACGGTATTTATGTACTGAACGTTTTCTTCTTTCAGTCCATAGAATTTATATTTTAATAGCGTCGTTATTGTTCTTAGTTTTCGCATATAAATAAAATCATTGACTCACTTCACTTACGTCATTAATATCACAGTAACCGCCACGTACCACATTATTTTGCTAATCTGTTTTATGTGAGGATATAAATTTAATACCAGAATTTTTGTATTCATTACGTCGTAAACACTATGATAATGGTGTAACTCGAACTTGTCATAGATTGTTGACTTTTTCAGGTATTATATTAAGTCTATAATATTGTACATCATTCGCAAAAAATCGTGATCCCAAAACCTCGTTACTCATACCCGGAAATCACACTCAAATTTGTCGTCAATTCTATCTCTTCCACTTTTAGTTCGATCCAACGTTCCCTTCACCGCATTGTGAATATGCAGGGACGAGTATTTTCGGTGGTGAATACTGAATAGTTTATACGGACTCCTGGCCAGGCGCTGAATGACACCGGACGGACATATCAAGATGTGTTGGTGCAACTACGGTGCCATTTACTCGAATTGAATTTCGGACGATCGATAGTTCAATGGTCGACTAAAAATTGGTGTAACGGAGTGCATTCAGTCAGGACGTTGGTCGTACGGCGATGGAAATCAGATGCAACATTTTTTTTACCAAGATACTTGTGAAATAAGTTTCGTCATATGAAATGGCTATGCTATTATATATTTCTTATTGCTATATTTAAGCAAAACAAATTACTCACTTACGAAAGTAAGTACTTTTCTTAAGTAACTATTTCTTGGTCACGTCATTTGATTACACTTGTACAACTTAATTTATTTTGTCAACTAACCATAGGAGTGACATACTAGACTTCGACAATTTAAAGAAATAGATTTAAAAGAAAGTTTAACAAAACCTTGGATACGTTTTTTCGTGATTCCCAAACTTCTATGCATTTGATAGCCCTTTAAGAACCCAGATAACTAATTATACAGCCTGCAGGCTCCATATAACACTCTAGCATCTGTCAGTTATTACCTTATTTTACTTACAAAATGTTTCACATAACAAGTTTTACATCAATATATTAACTAAACGGTTTTCACTCACGTGTAAATCGCGTAAGTTGTGCGTAAGCGATTTACACGTGAGTGAAAACCGTTTAGTTAATATATTGATAAAATGTCTCACGAAAGTTTTAATATTAAAAAAGTTTTACATCATTTTTGTAGGATGGTTTTCTACTAGAACTCTTTATCTCTAATTTTAGGTGGATTTCTTAGAGTTCTGAAACTTCTATATATCTGCTTAATAGCCCTATCAGCGCCAGATAACTAAACATACAGCCTACAGGCTCCATATAGCACTCTATAGCGCCTGTCAATTAGAGCGGAGGAGCGGCGCGCCGTGTGACAACCTTAACAAACTATTCAGGGCTTCCTAGTTTATTGGGGAAGAATTCTTGTTACGATGGGAAAATGTTCTATATGTTTTTGATGTTATTGTAAAAATTTGTGTGTATGTGTACAGTTTCAAAAATTTCTCTAATACAGATGATAAAATAGTGATGTCTCGCAGAATTGTCGAAGTGAAAGCTTAACTAAAATAATCTAGATTTTTTTTAAACACGGATACATGTCTGCGTCAGAAAAATCACTCACTATTAGTCATACAATTGATTTTAAAATTATAAGTGTCAGTTTCATAATTAATTTATTTATAATCCTTAAGATTATTGATAAGAAACATACAAAATCACAGCACTCAAACACGTTACGCTTGAAAAACCCCCTTCAATCTCGTCTCCAACCAGCAACAATTACAGCACATTCCTTTTTAATACCTACATATAATTATATAGGTATAATATCTAGTTGATACAGCCTCTCCGCCCACTTGCTATTGTGGCTGTCATTTACCTTTGTGGCGAGCGTGGGGTGTACAATCCTGCAGACTTGTCATGATAACTTTTAGATTGGTGATTTGTGGGCTAGAGAAATTTTAAGATTTTTGTAGTGTTTTTAGTGGTGATATGTATATTTTTTAAAAATTTAATAAAACATAAATTATTGTTCTTGTTTTGTTTGTTGATGTGCTATAGAAGTTTTGGTTGCTTGCAAAGATTTAGGAACGATTTGACTATAATAATGAGTGTATCCTCTAATAGCTAATTCCATTTTATTTTTGTTTCAGGTAAATATGGGATTGCTACTTAACTACCTACTACTACTAAATAACAATACAGCAAGTGTTATTTGACATTCAAATTCTGGTACGTAGCTAGTTTGCTGACCCCCTTTTCAATTTAAACTCTAAAAAACTCAACGTTTATTAAAATCCCGAGCGAGCATTCAGAGCTCTAATTTTTCATCTTCACTTACTGCTGAATTCTAGAATTTTCGCAGCAAATTTTTCAGAGAAAGCAATCTCAACAAACAGTCCGTTTTATTTCTCAGTTTCTCGAGTAATCTGGACAAAGTTTCGCCTCTACTAGAACACTTGGCGAATACTTGTCCTGTCGATCGTCTGTGACCGCGTCTTCCAAAACGCGTGGACCATTGAATAAAGAGGTCCAATGCAATCCACTCACGTAAAAACTACTTACAGAGAGACAGCCGTCACGTGCAGCCGCAGTCTTTGACCGCAACTTCAATTTAGTTAAAAGTAGTGGTTGAGGGCGAGCGTAGTAACCAGAACTCGTGGATTCCAGCCTTTTTGGAGTAACTTTCCACCCCGGGTGGTAAGGGAATGCGAATTGGCAAGCTTTTATTTTGACAAAGTTATGTCGATTCGTGCTCGCCAACTCTGCTCCGTCTGTATGTAGTTCGAACTATGTCGGGAAGTTTGCACGGAAAATTACTGGAACGGATAATTACACTAATGTTATTATGGCAGTTAGTGAGTCAGTTGATGTTTATAGGCTGAAGAAATTTCGATAAAATTTAACAAAACGTTTATTAAAAAAGGTTTATAAGAAATTTCGGCCATAGAAACAGAGGTCGCCCACTAATGCGGTGGGTTGACGACATAAAAATATCGCAGGGAGCACCTGGATTCAATCTGCTCAGAACCGTGACAAGTGGCGTATGTATTCTTATTACTAAAAAAGAGGCCTATACTCAGCAGTGGGCGATAGTGGGCTAATGATGAAAATTATGATAAGAAAATTAAAAACAAGCTTTACAATAATCTCAAATAATTTACCGCATTATTGTTTGTTAAATAATCATAGTTTACAATTTGAAATGAATTCATTTCAATGAAATAATAAATCAATGTTTCTCACAATTAATTTATTAAATGAGGCAAGGATTTCTAGAAATTCGTAAGCTTGAAATACAAATTAAACTAAACTAAAAGCTCAACTTCTAGCCAAACTTTACAAGTTTTCTCTGAGTATTATTTGTTTGTGTACCTATTCAAACTTACAACAGATTTTGTTTGTAATAATTCTACCTTCATTAAAAAAGGAAACAGTAATGATATGGGTTTTTAAAAAAGCTCCTCATTCTAAAAACTAATAAATAAAAACCAACTGTAAATCCATCAATTGCATGCATTAATGTTTTGACAAAAAACAACAAAATTCCCTAACCAAATTTTATCGAACCGGAAACGTCGTATAGTGATAAATGACTTTCTTCCGACATTATCAGTTTGCGTGTAATATGTATAAGTTTTTTTAACCGGTAGATGAACAATCGACACATGTTTCGTCAGCTGTACCCGCCCTGTATTACCATATAGTTACACCCTATTAAGGCTCGATTCTACCAAACAATTGGTTATCTCGGTGCTTTCAAAGTTGGTTTTCGTTTAACCGCTGCCTTAACGTTCTGTGTTCCGTGTGTAGTTTTCATACAAAGTTTTGTATAGCAAGATTCAAAAACTAAGAGTTAATTAAATTAATGATTTGTCAAAAGGTAGATAGCCAAATTTAAATCCTAAATATATATAAGAATTAAAAAATGTGGTACCTAGTATTTGAGGTGTCATAAAAAAATCCTCACAAAAAAATAATAATCTATGAACATTACAAAACCAAAAAACATATGTTTGTAAACTAAATCATTGTTTAGACACCTACAACATAAGGTATAACTGATATACTATCTTATTTAAAATTTTAGCATACATACAACAAGTTTGTATGAAATCGCGATCGGGCTGCACCTTGACGTCAAGTTAAATGTTGTAGAACGCAGACCTAAAAGCCTTTTTAAAACTGTGACATGACAATGATGCGTTAACATCGTGACAATAGCCCGTTAAAGTCGGAATGGGAAGACCATTTGAGTAGGCATTCAGGTTCACAATGGGTTTGTAGCGTATTAATAAATGGATCTTGCGCAAGAGGGATATGGAGCGTGCTAGTTTTTCTTTTGGGCTGGTGTGCCGACGATGGTCTGATTTGAATTGTCGGTAAGTGTGTACGTGTCAAGTTGTCGTTATAATTTTGAGTGTTTTTTTTTGGATATTAAAAAATAACATTTTGAAAAATGCACCTAAACAGTGTTAGTTGGTTGATATCAAGGTGGATATTAATTTAAGGCTTTTATGTTTTTATTTTACTTTAAGGTTTTTCAACCGACCTCAAAAAAATAAGGTTATCAAGTCTTCTAAAAGTTTTTTTTTTCAACTGCTATTATATGCTGTACATACATATTTCATGATGAGTACAAAAATAAATTACTTTCTTTATCTTCAAATGAATAGCCGTCAGCGCCACAAAACCAAACTCCTCAACCCTTCATGTAACAAAGATAAAACGTATCAAATCTGAAAGAATATTACAACCTTACTGCATATTACATCGCTGACTCCGCGTTACGCATACTCAAACTATAATAAGCTTTATGTGGTTTAACAAAAGGTGTATTATCGTAAAGGTGAGTCTTTCGAAGGTGCGTAAAATGCTTAGTCACAGGAACTTGTTGCCTTTACGAAATTTTTATTAATGATCTCTGGCTTCTATATGGTTACACTCGGTTGGGGTTTGCGTGTAATATTGTTGCGGTCTATTAGAGATATTTGTTAGGCTTTAACCGCCTTAACCGGCCGTTTGGTTAAGTAGGACCCATTAGTTGAATGTTAGTTGGAAATTCTGGGTGGGTTTTAGGGGTTAATAGTTTATGGTTGTGATTTTTATGAGCCTTGTTATTTTTGTATTCTTTTGTTTTGACTAGGTTGTAAGTTTGGCGACGGATTTTTTTTTCTATTACCTAAAATGTTTTTCAAAAAGTAAAGAAAGTTCTTGTTTAAATAACAGACAGAAGTACATAATTAAGTTTAACATTTTTCTTGGTTTTCGCAATAGGTTCAGTTATTGATATATAGTTAATTTTAAGCCACCCACGCTTAACCCTATTTAATTGATTTCATATAGGCAATCGAATCGTCTGTCATCAAAATCCATATTTTATTATTATTTTATTCATCCCACATTGCATTTTGTTATAATATTTCGACACTCAATAACGAAATAAGGCCTAATATTATACCCATTAGCCGACAACAAAAATCGATTTTCGGTTGAATTCACACAAATCACACTTTGGCTCAAGTTTGGTTCCAATAAATAGTCATTAAATATTTTGTCACGCGATTATGCAAAGAGTTTTGAGCCCTTTATGTATATGATATTGGATCTATTTTTCTATGCTTGCCTACGCTGAGATATGACCCAGCTTATTTATAACAGTGAGGATCATCTTCACGCACGAATCTTCAATTTGAAGCCTTCTTACATTATTTGGGTGGTGTTTTTTGTATACCTAATTCATATCTAATCAACCGTATTGGGTAAAAAGGGTATTGTAGAATTTTTATTACCATTTTGATACTGTATCTACTTCTAAGATTTCTATAAACAAGAATTAAAATGATCTAATCTTCGAAAAAAACTAAGTATCATTACACACATACACACACGCACACACAGGCATATCAAACTGACGTTTCAAGGACTCAAGGGATTTTTTACCATTGAACAAGATTATAGCTCTTATAGGTTTTGGTTTGTTAATTTTAAATATTTCACACCAACTTTTATGTAGGTATTTAAAGTTTATAATCTAACTCTCCAGCATCTTATCCGATAATGGTTTTTTGATACCCTAAACTGAAAACATAAAACACACCTCTTTCCGTAGAGTTTGAACGGATTATAATTTAATGCCGAGTCAGGCTATTAAAAAGCATTCAGGGACTTGTGTCAAAAAATAAATAAATAAATATTTCAGGACATATATTACACACAGCGCCATCTAGCCCCATACTAAGCTTACGCTTGTATCATGGGTACTAGATAACGGATATAATACATATATATTTTTTCTTTTGTAAATACATACTTATTATACATTGAAACGACCAGACTTAACACAAGTAATTACAAATTTTAATATTCAGAATTACTTGTGCCATGCGGGAATCGAACCCGCACCCCTAGATTAGAAGGCAGAGCCAAAGCTAACGGAGCAGTCAGAGCGCATTGAATGCATAAAATGAACTACAAATAAAATAATAAAGCTGGCAGGTTAATGCGAATATTATCGGACCGTAATATTATCAACTTTTCACTGCTGTGTTTATTTTAAATAATATGAAATAGTACTGTTATTTAAGTTATGGAAGAAAATATTATAAGTGCATAAGTAGTATATCTATAACTGCCATCGTGCAATTTCTGTTTTTTTTTTTTTTTTTTTTCGTCTGAATTCCCCCTGCGTTGCGGAGGCCTTTTGTTAGGGTTATTTCTGGTATTGTTTTATTGTAAATAGGTGACCTTAAAGGTCAGGTAGCTTGTTTTGATTTATTACTCTGATACTCTTGCCAATATTTTTTTTTTAACTATTTTATCAACATGTGTACATACCCGTAGTACTTAAACTACGGAGTGTACGCATTTTTTACAGGTTTTCATGTGGAATAGTTGTGACTTGTAAATTATGAGACCTTTGTTTTGTGTAAGTTTTAGTGTGCGGTATTTTTTTTTAGTATAAAATAAGTTCTGAACTATAACTAATTATCTGAAATTCACAAATGTTAACAAAATGTTTGTGACATTAGAAAGATGACTTTGCCCAGTTTCAATCTCTATCTATACTTACTAATATTATAAAGCTGAAGAGTTTGTTTGTTTGAACGCGCTAATCTCAGGAACTACTGGTGCGAATTGAAAAATTATTTTTGTGTTAAGTAGACCATTTATCGAAAAAGGCTTTAGGCTATATAACATTACGCTGCAACTAATAGGAGCGAAGAAACAATGGAAAATGTGGAAAAAACGGGGAAAATTATTCATCTTTGAGGGCTTCCGTTGCGTGCGCTGCAAAAACTGTTCAAGATATGAAAAAAATATGTATGAAAGAATTATTTCTCTCAAAATGATCTAACAAAATGTCTTCAACAGTATATGTCTATCTTTTAAGTTTAACTCAATAGACCCGTTTATATGGTAATACGCGGTAATCCACACGGACGAAGTCGCGGGCACCAGCTAGTTATTAAATAAATAAAAACAATTAGCATGTAGATATTTTCCGCCATAATTCCCAATTTTGTGGCCAACTCCTAAAATATTATAAAGAAGTTGGATCCTAACTTACTGAATTTAATGTTCAATTTTAAACAAGTAAGATGACCCATTCCAAAAATTTTCATTACTTGAAACATTGTTAAAATTTGTCGCTAAAATTCTAGGCATAACATTTAACACCAGCATTATTATCACAGAGCAATCTGGGTAATCTTATATCTCGTTAAATTTTAGTGAATATGTACTTTATATAAATATATAGAAAAAACTCTTTATTATAACACAAATTGAAAAAAGACAAACAGAAATACAAAAGACTCAAAAAATAGTGCCACAACTGGCGGCCTTATCGCTAATAGCGATTTCTTCCAGGCTTCTTTTCTTCTTTATTTATACAAATTTGATTTGTACATTTTATTTACAGTAATTTTGTTGGGGCTATATTTTTATGACTTTTTTGTTTTGTGCTAAACCCGCTATGGTTTAACTTTTCTTTGTATAGGTAATTTACAAATGTTTATGTCATAAAGAAGTCACATAACATTTGTAATCTTAAATCTTTCATGACAAACAGTTGTAATGTTTGTTCTTCGAAATAGAAAACTTAGTTGCGCGTGTAAATTATTATGCTTGTTTATGTAAATTATTACTGTGGTGTCGAGAGTTTTTCAAGCTACCCTAAGGGCCTCTGACATGGCTTCACGACTGTCATACTAGACAAACAGCCAAGACCTACAATGCTTATATTATAGACTGGGTAAACTTACTACTAACACTAACCTATTTTAATTTATTTTAATTTATTTACTAATCACCAGTTGCTTTGCGACTAAACAAAATGATTACTGATCTCACTTCAATTTGACATCGGTTCTTAGTTACCTTTTTCTCCACAGATAAGCGTCCAAAACTGGTTCAGTACGAAACTATCATTTTGTCATTCGTTTTACTAAATTTAAAAGCTCCAATCTAATCGTCCCAAATTAAGTCTGTCAAGATCATTTCGTTATCATATCACGGGACTGAGAGAACAAGGTAGGCGTAATCTACAAGAAACTATTGAACGTTTTAGAAATGTGAAACAGCATTCTTGTTGTGTTCACAGTATGGGAAGTAGATATGTATCGCTAAGGACTCACGGAGCGGTTTTGTCCCGCGCCCGCCGCGGTGGCGGCACCGCAGCCTTTGTAGAATACAGATATGTATGTAAAAAACTCAAGCACATTTCACGACGTGGTTTACTCCCGCGGCGGTTGCGATTGTTCGCGGCACCCGCGGGCGGGCGCCGTTCGCGGCACCGCTGCCGCGGCGGTTTCCACCCGCGTGCTCTGCGATCAAAGTCCGGCGAAGGTCCTTCTTGCGCGGCAGCGATTATCAACCGCTAGGTTTGCGGGCGATAATCGCTGCCGCGGTGGCAGCGGCGCCGCACAAAAGTCCGGCTTCGTCAGTTTTGAAAATTAAACGCGGTGCCGCCACCGAGGCGGGCGCGGGAAAAAACCGCTCCGTGAGTTCTTAGCGTACTTATATCTTGAAAAAGTTTGAAGTAAATAAATTTGTCTATTATTTGTGAACGGTTTTGATAATTTTTATCTAAGTGCTTAGCTCTGTTGTAGAAAGTGGCTGTGCCTATATTGATGTTTTTATTTATAAAACTTATCATGATTTGCAAAACTTAGGTACCTACGTATGTTAATTTGTGATTGCTTTTAATAAAACATTATGATATACAATGTTAAACGTTAAACACTTACACTGATAAAATATATGAGCTTAAAAAAGTATACAAGATTGTAAAACAACGATCGAAAAAAAATAAGAAACATTTTTTTTTGTGTGAACCTCATCACAGCGCAGTTTCATCCATACTGTTTTTCTAAACGTCATCTGTCCCAAATCCATTAGAATCTTATGATTACCCGTTAGTATAAAGAAGGTCAGCGATTAAATACCACCTGCGGTTAAACTCTTCAAGCAAACTCATCTAATAATTACCAAAGCCAGACTCAAATGGACCACTTGCATTACAATTTATTGACTTAACCATTTATTTAAATTCAAATACACCTTTTTAGACGTAAACTAGTTCCGTAAATGTTGGCTTGAATATTTTCCTCGTTTGTTTACTTAAATAATGAAATTAAAATTTAAAATGGTTCGATAGAGTTAGATCTGGTGAATACAACTACGCTTTTTTTCTTCGGATCGTTTGGAATAGTATCGATGATGAGACAGATTCAAATCTATAAGACGCAATCAAAATATCTCTGTGGAAAATATTTTTCTAATTGAAAACTTATGCAGGAATAGGGGATTCAATACCCACGTACGAATATCTCAATAAATAACTACAAATTGTATCAGCGATAAGATTTTTATGGAAATTGACAGATTTTTTATTGACATGTGGATAAAATGTCACGGGAAGATAAAAGGTGAAATACCACTTCATTGGCTGATGTTAAATTGATGTAAATTTATTCTGCACAAGACACAATTTCATATTAGTCGTGACATTATTCTATGTTTTAATTTTCACTTTAACATATGCTTAAGGTAAATGAATCACATATTGGTGATACCTAACAAACTATTACTTAGTTAATTAAACCGTTGCTCAGTTTAGGTTCAATCTCTGGAACACAAAATGGTACAGAAACATAATTTCACGTCTGTAATAAGCTACAAGCTAGACTTCTCACAAAATTGTAGACCCAAAGTGCTTATTATAGTATCAGGGTTTAATATCGAAAGTTAATAGCTCGTCAGTCTGGGGAAATTAATTTAAAGTGCATCGGACCAGTAATTACGTAGTGTAAGACAGTGATTAAACTTTAGTTAAATAGCCCTTTGCTTTGGGCCAGCCAATTATGTTTTGCATGTACTAGACAGGAGGATAGCTTCTGCATTTTTACGAGGATGAAATAGTTCGTACAGTTACAGTCATTTATTCATATCAGATTATTTGATACACATCACGAGATAAACAAATAATTTAAACAAATCAAAATTCATTAAAAAAATGCTAAAAAATAATAAATTCAATCATTACATTGTTGTTTTATATTTTATAATATGTTAAAGTTAGCTGTTATTAGCTGTTTTTGGCTCTCTATTTCAGAAAGGATACAAATCCTTAAACCATTATAACTGTTAGCAAACTTTACATTTATCAAGCGCCATTGATTTTGACTTTACTTTTGGCTCAGCTCACGACAAGATTACGTTTAATTAAATATACGCTACAGACACTTAACGCTTTTTTTATATAAAAGCAATTAAAACGCATTAAAATATTTAAATACAATTAAAGTACGTTACCGTAAGTTTCCGTATTTACAATCTAAAAAAAACCGCATAGGTTTTATTTTTAAACTAGTGAGTGCTCGAGGCTTTGCTCGCAAGTAACGAAGTAAAATTTGCTTCCCCTATTTCACCCCTTTAAAAGTGGCATTTCCAAAAATCCTTTCTTAGCAGATGCCTACGTCATAACATCTACCTGCATGCCATATTTCAGCCCGATCCATCCAGTGGTATGGGCTGTGCGTTGATAGATCACTATATCAGTCAGTCAGTCAGTCACCTTTGAGTTTTATATTTATAGATTGAAACTAATAAGTAGTATTCATAAGTAACCATACCACACGCAAAACACTTTGCCTCCAGCGAATGCCTTGAGCCATGTGTGGTTATATATTACATCTATTAGCACAAGCTGACAACGAATCGTGACAGGTTTTGCAAATGGCGGAGGTATTTAAATCACTTGAACGCAAGCTGTAATCAAATGAGTGGTACAGTGTTGGAAATAAAAGAAATTAAGTACAGAAAAGAAAAAAAAACACTAATACTTACATTGTTTTCAAAGAATATTAAAAAAAAACTTAAAAATACTAATTCATTGTTTTCAAAGAATATAAATAAATGTTATTATATTTTTTATTAGATACGTCTTAAATGGTTAACAAACTAAATCTTGTAATAAATTTACTATTGCATATTTTATTAACAGCTAACTACAGTACTCGTAGGTACATAATATGAATTCAATACCTAAAATCATCTTATTTTTTTCTTAACTATTCTTTGGCGATGAGTCTATGAGTGAGTTTCCTATGACTTCTGATAAACTTAAAACATATTTTTATTTATTGCCAATAACTAACTAATATTTACATATATTTCACAAGTATATACAAAAAAGGCTTAAATACAGAAAAGGTAACAAAAAACAAATAGATATTTACAAAAAATTCAGCACACCGTCCATGTTGTCGCTGTGCGGCAGGGATCCCAGGATGCTGGCAGTATTTCCTCTTTGAATAGAAAGACTCAATCGTTGAGAAAAATAGCTGCCAGCCCTGAGATCTCCTGTGGCAAGGACAAAACGTTTGCTAATCTGTTTAACAAATAATTTTGTGTCCGGAGACCACGGGCCCAAAGTCTCAACAGATAGCGCAAAAAATTCGTAATTTGCGCTAATCTGCGAGTATGAAAAATAAACATATTTTGACTACAATTGAACTTCTTTTTATCTGCTAGAACTTTATTGATAAGTTTGTGTACTGTTGTTTCTAAACTCATTACAGCTCAGCAGGTATCTAAGTACCTATTCATTATAAAGATAAACACATGGAGTCTCCGTGTAATTTGCATAAAAATGCTATTGCAGACAAGCAGGCTCCAGTGTTTTATGAAAATTACTTTGAAAACATATGGTATATGCGGACTTAGTCAATTACTGTATTAGTATGGTTTTGCTTGTACTTAGTACATAATATATGCAAGTTATTGTTGTTGCCTTATATACATAATAGACTGCAGTGGTGCTTAACATCAGGCAGGCTGTAGTTAAACGAAAGCCTATTTCGTGTTATAAAAAATATTGCTAGCGTTACAACAGACAAAAGCTTTATACTTTCACTAATAATTAATGTAATTGGCTTCGGCCATGATGATGATTGTTATTAAATAAATTATATTAAATTATATTATATATTTCACTGGTTGAAACCTTTGCATATAACAAGATTTATCCGTAGACAACAACATTTAACAACATAACATTTAGATTAATACAGTTTTTGAACATAATGTACATTAAATTAGCACAGCATTTGAGATCCGCGATACCAAAATAGGCCAACTTGATTAGTGGTTTGCCAAGGTGCTTAACCCGCACTAAGAACAACATATTGTCAATCTAAATAAAAACGGTGTGTACTAGGGTTAAAATTAAAAAGTACTTATATAATAAATAAATACTAGATAAATATTTCAGGACATATCACACAGCGCCATCTAGCCCCATACTAAGCTTACGCTTGTATCATGGGTGCTAAGATAACGGATATAATATGTATTTATATATTATACATATATTTATACTTTTCTTTCGTAAATACATACTTATTATACATAGAAACGACCAGACTCAACGCAAGTAATTACAAATATTAATATTCATATTTTTTTGTTTTATGCGGGAATCGAACCCGCACCCTATATTAGAAGGCAGAACCACTACCAACTAAGCTAACAGAGCAGTCAACTTATGTTAATACAAATAGTAGAAGTGCAATCTGAAATAATTAGAGGATCTCCCAAGATTCACGAGCCGACCACTAATAAGAATGTTTACGCAGTCGTAACTCCGCGGGCTTTTATGAACCGGAACTTTTACAAACAAACCTCTACCTTTATAGGTACTTAGGGACGCAATTTTCGTTTCTTTTCATGGGAATAAAAAGCCTTTATAACCAAAACCACGTCTTAACATTCAATGCTTTAATTATTATTATTTTTTTCATTCCTTCGCGAATTGTGTAGCTTGGCTTTGTTCAGAGTGTGTAAAGATTAAAGCAAAGATTGGCCACGCCCTCGGCTGATTGTAAGCCCTGATTGGTCGTTCTGGCTCTTTGTAATGTACCGCTTTGTTTTATCTTGAATTAGCGATTAAGAATTTTCTTTTTGTAAGCATTATAGCCGGTGTATGAATTGTGTTTCCTCTAAGCGCTTCCAAAATTTGATATTCAGATATTTTTATCTTACATCACAGTATAATTAACAAGCTCATTATTGAACACCAGTACAACCACAAACCATTTAATCAAATATATTACTCGGACACGAAGCTTCAAATTGAAAGCCTCAAGCCATTTCTTGCAAAAACAAATGTTAAACTGGTTTATTAGAATAAACGTCTTTGGTAACTTTTAGAGTCTTTGTATTTATTTAAAATCTATATTATTGCAGAAATTTTATTGCATTATTATATTGTTACTTCCAACAAATACTTGTAAATAAGTTTTCTATACACTTGTGTAATATCTCAAAGCTTCTATATCTTCACTTCAACATTTCCACGTACATCAGACATTACTCTTATTTCCCCCCGCAGATGGTAACTCTTGCATTAAACTTTAGAACATCGACATTGAACAAAAATAGACTACCCTAAACGTATCATTTTGCGAGCGCACAGAACATTTCTTAGTTTCAAGTCCCATGTACAGAAATTATCACATTCATGCTCAATTCTTAGTTACCTATCTTATAATTGAGTTAATCTAACGGCGTCGACACATTATTTCTGAAATCTAAAGAATGTGAGTAACAATAATAAATAGTAGCTTACAATAGTAAAATAGTATGCCTTGCGCAAAAATGTAGTATACATACAACTCTAAGACTAAGACTTACTTGTACAACGAATCTCAAACGCTTTTAGCGTCAACACTATTGAGCAAAATGTGTTGAAATGTTTTTTTTAAAGTCAGTGTGTAGATAATTTTAGTACCTACTATCACAGGATACAAATAATGTTACTAGGTAGATGTTTTGCAAGGCTAGCCTATTTCTATACTATGTCGATACCTAAGTCCCGGACAAGCAGACAGGCAAACAGATGGTTATTGTAAAGTGCTCCGCTCAAGATCATATTTCTCCAATATTATTCTCAAACCGTTACATGGTGAAAGAATTGCGTTTTCAAACGGAAATATAAATGAAATATGATTCCATAACTTTGCAATATCTAAGGAAGATGCCGTTATATTTATCTTTGAGTGATGGGGCGTTGTTCTTTATAAATTTCGCCGTAGATCTGACAGAATTGTATTCTGAAGGTTCTATTGTTTTGGAGGAAAATCAGTAACTTACGAACTGTAATTTTAAAGACCTACTCTAAAGTTTCAGTTCTTAATTTCCTGATTTTTCTCAGATATTTAACGATGCTTCATTGTTACAACTTTAAGTGAAACAAATGTTTAACTAAGACCAGCACCATTTGGTATACATATGATGCTAACTATTCAACTTGCATTTCCTTGATATTAACTAATTATAAATCCCTAAATTGTTTAATTTAGGGACTCATATTACGAAATACAATACAATACAAAACGTTTATTGGGTTCAAAAACGTATATCTATGTTAACTATATATATACTCGTAAATTCATACAAACTTGAAATTGTTTGTCATATCTTATAATTTAACAGTGTGATATCACCGGACGAGATATTTCTATTTCCCGGGTGACGTCTTCCCGTTAGGTTTAAATTTAAATTATACACTGTATAAACCCTTACAAGGCAGTACATGGAAGTAATATTTTTAGGATACTTATATTAAACTCATTTTAAAGCTAACTTATCAAAACCAAACCCTTCTACAAAGTTATTATTCAAGGAAAGTCGCAAAGTGAAATGACGTGGTACAATTAAAAAAATCACATACGACATTGCGTGTTGCACGCACGTGACTCGCAACAACGCTTACTTTTAGTTATTAACTTTACAATAATGAGGATAAACTGTCCCCATCTTCTATATAAATATATAGGTATAATAGAGATAAAGAGGTCGAAAGTCTGTACATAGAATATTTTTGAAAATCAAAAGTTTGACTGTTTATTTGTGCGCACATCACGCAGCAAACGCATAAAATGGCTTCCTTTTCTTCTCGTTAAAATATGTGAGTTGCTAACTCTGGTGTCAGAGTTTTTATACCACAGAACCCTCTGACATGGCATATAGGCTGCCATACTATGATAAAACAGTCGGAACATACAATTTAATTGTCATCAAAAACGGCTGAACAGGGATTATGATTGTGTTTTGGAATGGAAGTACCTTGAGTTTTGGGAGTTATATGAGCTACTTTTTTATTCCAAAACAATGTGATCAAAGCCGCGGGAATCCACTAGTTTGTTCATAACTCTAACCTTACTTTCCTGGGACCGTAAATAATAGGAGTTGTGTAAATAACAACAGTTGGAAAGTTTCTAAATTATTATAACGGATGTGGAGAGGTCGGATAAACTAATAATTGTTGCAATAAGGGGAAATGGGATGGTGATTATTGTTAGGTGAACATTTGGTATAATAGAAAAAAAAATTGTTAACATACTTAATAGTTTATTTTGTGATTGAAATGTATTAGAGATTTAAATTTTCTAAACTTATACCGACTAGTGCCCCGTGAAGTTGCCTACAGCTATCCGGCCTAAAAGTAGCGTTTTTGTTTATATAGGTACATAATCAGATATGTATCCATACCTAGTGACATCTACATTTTTGTGTGTTAGTTAAGAGGACACAAAAATACACACCTACACTTTTTCGCTTCTAATAAGAAATGTTTTCTATAAACTCACTTTCAAGTAATAAACCATTCAAAGGCAATTCTCATGTACGTATAATAACTCCTTGGTCATAAATAAAACTATTATTTTTTGACGATTTTGAGATGTGAAGGTCAGGTTAGGTTGCTGTTTTTTTTTTAAAGTAACCAATAATAATTGAACTACCAATACACTTGTAAATTGCTTTTGTAAGTAAATTATAGTTCTTTGTAGCAGATCATGCGTTATAAATCTTTTCTTTGACGTAGTAGTTTTGTAGACAAATTTCGTAACATTTTTTTCGTTTTGATTCTTGTACATCCGTCTAATTTTTTGACTTAAATTAATTTATCAAAACCATTGAGCTTAATGTACTACGTATAATATTTTTTTTTTCATATTCAAAATTATTTATTGATGTAGAAAAATGTACATATATGAAGTGGCGGCTCTAGATACCAAACTAGGCGTTAGCCTGTGTCTTGGTACCTAGTCCTTCCCAGTAGAAACATTATTTGTGTACATGTTACATAAAATTGATAATAAAAAAAAAACATTAAGCTCAATGATCAAAACATACAAATGTAAGTTTACTATTTTATCTATTTGTTCGTACATAAATTGTATACGTTAATCGTTCACAACTTTCTAATATAACGTTCTAACAAAAACCAGCATTTAGTCAATAGTATCATTAATTTATTTTACATCGTCGTAGCTCTAGCAAATACAAGTCAAATCTATTGACATAAATACTAAAGATTTATTTATAAGACAAAATAATGTATATATAGTAGATAACCACCTATATTCGGTAAAATCCCTTGAAACAAAGGAAGTAGTAGATCCAACGGTAAATATTGGTGAAGCACCATCACGCTGTGATCCATCACAGGCGTGCTTAATCTATCCCCATCACGCGAGGAAGTGTTATCTAAGCAATAAATTAATAACACTCGTTTGATGACGACAAAGACTATGTAACTTAGAGGCACCATTATTACTTCATATGGCCTGGTATAGCCCTAACCACCGCCGCTTTCACATAGCCTGATTTAAACAAAGATAGTTTGAACGCTGGAGTGTTTTTTTAACAAGGAATGGGTTTGCACTTGACCGTAATTCGCCTGATGGTAAGCAAACGTTACGGTCTAGGATGGAGCGAAATTTCTCTTTTAATTAATACTTATATACTTGCGAACTTTAGAATTTGTTTATTTCACACTACGACTCTAAAAGTATCTTATATCTTTTTTTTCGTATTTATACTTTTTAACAGACTTCAATAAAAGCGGTTAAATAACAATGAACTTTTTAATACAAAAGTTTCTATCAACCTGTGCTGGCAAATCGAATACAAATCCATCTCACGATGATTAAAATAAGTAAAATATTTTTTTTTATTTGTTTTTTTATTTATATCAGCTGAATCATTATGAAGATTATTAGATACTGTTCAAAGGAGAAATAAGTAGAATCCATAAACTTGTTTACTTTGGACCATTTGGCAAATGTGTGTCTGAATCTAGACTATTATATTGAGGTGTCCGTTGCGGGTGTAATGTCGTTAGATGACATGCTTGATTACAGTCGTAAAGTAAATTTGGAAAAAGTCGTCATGCATCATTATGGATTTGAAGATATGTTGTAAAGTTTGTCATTAGATTTAATTAAATATTTTTGTGTTGAGTCCCGTTTTATTGTGTGTAGTGACAAAACGAATTTAAATATTGCTTATATAGGTATATAATAAAATAAACGCAGAATAGATTTTATAGTTATGTACTTAAGAGTTTTAGTTATATTTTGATGTTTTTATGCCAGTATTATCTTGAAAGACTAATTAAAGATTATTTTTTGTTTCAGGTAAGGACCAGTAAAGTAAACTTTAAAAAATGTTCTCTGTGTAAGTACCTACATATAAAAATTCTTCCTTATTGCGGTATAGTATAAATATTTTTAAGAGTATTCCATTTGACTAATTTTCCCAAACATTTATACGTAGTAAAAGTTTGGTAAGTTAAAGATACACTTTAAATTAATTAATAAATTTAATTTAATCTTTTAAGTTTTTTTTTATGATATATTAAGCATTTATTAAATAAAAACATAGAAAACAAATTTTACTAATTAAAAATAAATACTTAACTAATTAATAACTAACTTATAAACTAAAACTTATAATTAACTTAAAACACCTATAAAAAAAGTTTTAATTCATTTTTTATATAGAGATACATTTAAATACATTGTATTCGTAAATACAGAGTGATTTCCAAGATCAAGAAAGACAAGTACCTAGCAACAAAAAGGTTTTCTTGTTTCTTCAAAGTAATCTTGTTCCTACCATAATTGCTAGAATTGATGACTAGAAGGTAAAATGACACAAATAACTACTCTGTCCTTTAGATCACTTTGTCCAAGAAATTTAATAAAGTGGAATTCATAATAATTTAGAAACTCTTTACAGCAACACAATATATTTACGAACATTAACAAAATGGCTTATTTGAAATATAGCATAAAACAGTAAATAATTATATAAGTAATTTGTCAGAGAACTTTTTGGCACACCGGTATTTTTTTTAAGTGGATGGCACCGGTGTCAGTTGTCATCTTTATATTATTTTTTCTCATGCATCAGTGGCTGTAGGCATTAAAAAGTATTTTTCAGTTGATATAACGTTTCTATATCTCTGTCCACTGCTTTTGTGCATGTGTGTATCTATATTTAACATTCAACTTTGTTTCAACTTCACGATTTAACATTAGCTCTTGGTATCTGATCTTTCCATCTTTATGCTTACGTTTTGTTTATGCCACTGATAAATATCTGAACCTTACAAAATACCTGATAGTTTGAATATCAATTTTCTTATCTGAATACCTCTCGGATCTGCATACAAAAGCTTCTAAGAATGCAGAAATGTTGACTCATTCTTTGCAAATCCTTAGAACGCTCTTCATCTATTCTCTGAATATTTTAAGATAGGTAGACGTTAGGAATCTGTATAATGGAAAGATAGTTTGAAAATAGAATAGATTACTTTTTATTTAACGTAAGTGCTTCTTTATGACTGTATTGATTTCGCTTAACCTCTCTTATCGAGTTGCTATCACCTAAAATAGAGTTATGTCGAAATAAGTTTTTCTTAAAAGTACATAAAGCCTACCTCTAAATTCTATTCTTAGGAGTGTTTAGATAAAAATTGGTAAGAAATATTCCATAGTTATAAATTAAACTAGGAACAGTAAATGTTATTCAACACATCGTCAATAAACTGTTCGTTTCGAGACGTTGAAATACACACCAATAAATACATATTTTATATCACATACCTTTTTAAATAATTCATTCGGTATCGTTCTGTCTATTCGTTGGGATACAGCCTGTCGTTCGAGACTAATACATATTTAACAAGCCTTTACCCCAATAATAAGGACAATGAGGACTTAAACCCACCGGGCTTAGAAGGCAATTCGGGCAAATATTGCCAGTTTCTGAGCACAAATATGTAATATTTGTTGAGAATTTTCTCACGCCTTCGTAAGATATGTAGATCAGCTTGCCAATGTTATTTATATGTAACGATATTTTATCTGTGTAAGTCAATGTTTAATTTATACTGGCACATTGAGCCGCCCAAGTAAAGATTTATAAAAGCTAGAAAAACTCATTTGCATTCTGTGTGAACTCTGAAAATATTTTTCTCGCAAACTGCCACAAAGAACGTTTGCAGCCGCGGTGGCTTTGTATCCTCCACCGCTTTTCGTGATAGAAGAAAATAAAATTGAGCACGTCAGAGAATCATTGCAATTACTCGACTCAATGAGCGCAAATCGGATTCGGATGCTTTACGACAGAGGCCGGCATTGTTGAACATTCCAACTTTATAAACTGTTATATTTCACAAAAACCTCCTCAGTCGTCGGATAATGAGATCGACGGCCAACGTGAATAATAGGTAATTTGTTTAAAGTAAAAAACCCCGCAAATGGGCTCAAGGCATATAATAAAACAGAGATATGGCGCTGGTGGGTCGGATCGAGAAATGAATTTAGATTACAGGTTAACGCCGCCTTAAGTGTGGGTTCACCGCATCACCTGTGTTCAAAAAACTTGGACCACAAAAAAGCATCGCTTTTTGAACGCATGGCTTCTTCGAGAAGACGTTTTTAGCCAGCCGCCCGACATCCTACCGCTTATTATGAATGTTTTCGTTTCACAAAAACTCTCAAGTATTTTTAAGTTCGTAACTGTTTATGTTTTTATAGCCGAGTCAAGTATGAGAAAAGTTTTACGTCACAATGGCTACGGTTAAACTTTGACAACAATGGCACTCAAACAAGCCTCGCCGTTGCTATAAGAAACTTAATTTATTTTCGTTCAATTTATTTCTTAGTAGAGCACAATTGTTTCTATTGTGCTGTTCTTAGATGTAGATATTTACATTTGATGCCAAAGAGAGCTCGTAAAAGAATGGATGTTAAATTAACCTGTACTTAAAAAATATAATATATTTTATACCATGTACCTGCCTAGTCGTATAGAATGCACATCTTAGACCGCCTTTTAAGCCTTTGGCAACTAAAATCTAGGTATAAAATAACGATAAAAAATCGGCTTATGAAAACAACCTTATCTACCTTTTGCAAGTCGTAAAAGGGTTCCGAAATGCTCTTAAGGCGAGGCATTTTCGCGCGAACTACGATTTTAGGAGGTGAGGTGTGGGGGGCCGCCCGCGCGTCTCACTCCGCGCGCTGTCCATTTCTCGTAACGTTAGCACTACGCCACAGTATAAATATTTCAGCTGTTATACTATGATCAACTTCTATTAATGTAAAATGTTATTTTAGTCAGTTTTAAATAAGCTAAGTAATAATTTATTACTTTATATCTATAAATATAAAACAAAGTCGTGTTTGTTGTTTGAAAAAAAATACATAGGTTATATTAATAAAATTGCCGTGACTTTGTATATTCGCTGCTTAGATAACATGCAAAAAAAAATATCACCACATTTATTACGTTTATTATCGTATACATTCTGTTTGGATATTCTGCTTGGATCTGTTTTTAGGGTTCCGTACCCAAAGGGTAAAAAACGGGACACTATTACTAAGACTTCGCTGTCTGTCTGTCTATCCATCCGTATGTCACCAGGCTGTATCTTATAAACCGTGATAGTTAGACAGTTTTTTTTTAAATGTATTTCTGTTGCCGCAATTATTTTATTTATTTCGAACACATACAGTCGTAACAACAAATAACAACAAATATAAATTACTATAATTATAACGTTTATGATTGTATAAATTCAGCTTGGTTCTGTTTTGTGTATTATGTGACAAACTAATGATGTTATAATATACTCACTCATCATTGATATTTTTTTGAGATAATTTATCATCACATTCTGCAAGTCATTCTTTATCAGCTGTAGAGTTTATAGTCAATAGTAAATAATATAAAAAATAAATAGATCGGCCTATTTTATGGTATTATTGTTTAGTACATGATCCACTTACCCATCTGTCGTTGAAGTATTGAAATTCACAGGTTGCAATTCTACTAATGGACTGGTAGTATTAGATACTCGTGACTGCTTTTTCGACCTAAATTAATTAATTATAGGGTACTCGTACATAGGTACATACTTTTGGTCATACTGATATAATTTAGTCTGTGGCAAGTAATGACGAAAATTTACGAAATCAACTAAAATTATAGAAAATTCTCATATACCTGAGAAGAAACATAAAGAATAAAAAAATTAGGCCACTTTTAGAAATATTGTTGCGTGCTTAGTAATTTTACTTTAAAAAAAAGAGTAAACTTCATAATTTTACTATAAAAGGGAGTAATTTACATACCGTTTCTTATAGTTCTCTTTCCCTGAAAATAATGTAATAATAATGTGTAATGATAATAGATAATGTGTTTAAAAACAGACTTAAAACCTGGCTCGTTCAAAAGACTTTCTACAGTGTAGACGAATTTTTTCAAAGTGAAAAAGAATGCTATTCCAATAGTAATAGACGAATGTTAATTGCGAAATTTTTATAATGAATGCAATTTCCTATTATTTTTTGTAATAAGTATGATTATTTTAGATTATGATTATTTCATAGAAATTTTATTGTAATTTTGCCTCTCCTAATTGACTTATAATTCATCAAATTATCAATAAAATGTTTATCTGTTTATCTGTTTATCTGTTTACCTGTCCTTCTTTTAGATATTAACACGGATTTCTTCCTAACTTTATTTTTTTTATTAGCCATTTTCAATTATTACACTGTGGCAAGAATGTAAGAACGGGCGGAGAAAATTTGGCACAGGTCTAACGTTGGCAAGCGCCCGATTGCGACTGACGGGGTAGCGGGCGGCGCGGCGTCTTGTCAAACTGCTGGGAAATATTCAAGTTTTGGGATTAATAATTAACTCAAAATTATAGGACTTTAGTTGAAACCCAAATTTTAGCAGGTTCTCTGTAGTATTTAAAGAGAAACATTTCTATATAAAAATGATGTGTAAAGTCAGAAATTTTATTAATAAGATATTCGATTTAGACTTTTACATTAAGCTGTCTTTGGAATTTTTTATGATCGAGTAAAGTATACCCTATCGTGTAACAAATTAGCACATTCCTCAGACAATATCCTTAAGTATATTGTATATTTTTTGCAAGACCGATATTAAGGAGTAAATACCTAAAAAATTTGATATAGTAAAACGTTTTTCTCCGCTTTTTCACTGGTGACTCGCCTTAACTGCTCTCAAAAATGATACCTTGTAACGCTCCACCGAGCTAAAACCTCGAAACTAAAAGGCACTTCCCTAAATAACCTTTATGTACATTTACCTATTACAGATTTTATTTTCCCAATAGCATGTCGTTAAATAAAAAAGGGTAGCCTCGTAGAGAACGCTCGGTTGCGCATTAACGACGAAAAATAAAAGCTTTAGACTGATATTAATAAATTTTAATTGCATAAAAGTAGAGGTTACCGCCGGCTTAAGTGGCTACAACCAGCATACGCGTTTTTAAAGCTGTATACTAACAAACAGGACTAGACTGTAATGGCTTGTTGTTATGTTAATTGTGTTTGTACTATTTTAATCCAAGTAATCCAAATCCAAGTCCAAGCAAAGAGTTTATTAAATATATGTGTCCTAACACATATTTAATAAACTCTTTGCTTGGATACTATTTCATCTATCATTTAACACACCAGAGTTGGCCACTCTCATTCGAGAAGAGGAATAGGATTCAATATTTAACTTTACTTGCTATATTACAGTTTCGTTTCTCTGTTGACTATTCAGTAAAACGCTGATAAGATTTGTAAAAGTGTGATCCAAAAAAGACATTTCAATTTACATTAGTATACATATAAAAAAATAAGTCTCAATATTTTTTAATCCCGTTATAATAATCGCCAATACAGGAACGGTAAAAGTAATTTTGGTAAACATTAGGTACTGTTTACACATCTAGTGATATGTATGTAGCGGCAGTTCAATACGCACTCATTTAAGATGATAGATGCCGTGGAAACCGTGATTTATAATGGTTTTAGAATTAGATATGATGATGGAGTATGAGATGTCCGAATGAAATGAAAAAATACCCGATTTGGAACGTAGAACAAGAAATGATACGGGCAATTGAAAGTTAAGCAGAGCTTTATGTAACAGCTTCCGGCGTAAAATCATTACCGTGTAACCTTAAATCGGTAATTTGTTCTCCAACTCGAATAGATTTTTGATAGGATAGGAACCATTTTGGACGTCGTAAATTGATTTATACTTGTATTTTTCAACGAAAATTATGAGTGTTATGGTTCCCACACCTTTTAACAAAATAAAACAGGTACAACATACAAGGGGTAAAAACTAAAACTGTCAAATTTAACCACTTTTTATTTAGATAAGGTTGAGTTATGTTGTAAGAGCAACACTTTGCATATTAGAGTAGAGTACTTGAGACATTAATGAAGACGACAAAAAAAGACTTAAGCTTTAGTGTCTTTAGTTAGTGTCGAATTTTATCGCTAAAACTATATCCACATAAATTATATAGGCTTGTAAAGTTATCACTTAATGTAATTCTACAAAAGCATTAAACTATTTAAATCTTCAACTAAGCCACGTTACCAACATAAGAGATTAAAAATGTCACCGGACATTTTATAGTTTCTTCTCTATACATTGATCCTTTGGCTTTTCAATGTTCCAACTTCAAGCAATCGACGAAACGCGACATGCGCAAAACAAAAGTTACACGCATTCAACTTGCTTCTCGTCGTAAAGAACTTGTAAGAAATAAAGGTATGTCCTCACTAAGTGTTCGGGCTTAAGTATCTTTGGTCGGTGCTTGGAACCGGTTCCGCCGGGAAAATAGTTTCTAGTGTGAACCCTGTACAATGCACTCGTAACTGGCACTTAAACTGACAAGCATTGGCTCTTAACGTGATTGAAATAGAGACCATTTTAGCGGTAAGAGCTATAAAGAGGCATAGTTGCGGTGGGATGGACCATGCCCGTGACTAAATACGTGCCCACGCGCATCGCAGCTTATATTATACTTTTGAATAATATCTCGTACCGGCCATTTTCGGGAGCGTAATTTCGTAATTAAATTTTAACGCACGGTTTAGTAAGACGCCACATAATGCGATTATAATTGAGTTTTGATCGTGTTTCGGATAGACGCGCCGTGGGGCGGCGGACGTGATTCGGGAGCTGTAATAGGAGATCGATTCTGTTCTCCAACTTTTTGTTGAATTGCTAAATTGGTGTAGGTATTTATTAAGTTTGAGCTCGTTGATTGGACAATATGATCGATGTTCTGAGAAATTGGTTGTACCTATACTTACTTCTAGAAGGTTAAATATACAATAGGTAGAAGTTTTATAAAAAAGTCTTATGTTGTAAAATTTTATTTTGTTTTATTTAACATTCACTTTTCAATACATTAACTTTAACTTTAATATACAATTACATATACATATATAAGTAGGTATACAAAATTCATCTGCACAAAAGCATGCACAAAATATAAATCCTAAATCTAATCTGTGCCAGTAACTTTATATTACTCCCAGCTAAAATATCAAAACATAACCATAGGTACACAAAAATAACGAATTTAAACTCATTTCAATCCCCAATCTGAACCCAAAGCATCGACGATCGATCGCGTACGAAAATAAATTAAGTTCTTTGACATTCATTAGTTTCATGAAAATATCTCTCTAGCTACGAATAAAAAGTCAGCGAATAAAAGCTCGTTAAAATCACTCGGTGCTCCAGGATAAAGTTTTTGAACGATCTCCTTTTCTTTTTTTTGCGTTCAAAAAGAGGCCGGAAGTGAGACGTATTTAATCATTACACGCTCAGTCTTTTTTAATCTGCTGAATTAATTTTGGTAATTTGATTCCATTAACATAGTAAAACAAATCCAGTGAGTGCCTTAGGGTCGAGAGCTTGTTCTTTTAGGCTTTTGTTTCGCTACGGAGATGGGTTTCGTTTATTTTCCGCAGGCAACATTTGGAACCTACTCTCAAATATGTATAGTAGTCTTTTTTATTTACTTTTTATGTTTCTTACACAAGGATTTGGTTATTTTAATGGCCGATTAATAAAAAATTGGAATAGATGATAATAATCGTAGAAAAATATGTACTTAATTTTTTTTTATTAAATGTTCATTACTAAATAACTATCAAAAAGAATTTGTACACTTTTTACATTTACTTCGATCTTCTGAAAAATATATATTAAAAGTTCAAAAGCACCCTATCCACGCTACCTACATTTAAACTTATGAATAAAAAAAACCATCCGCAACATGATCTGATCCTTATCGTTCAGATCCAACATTGAACGGTCTGTAGTAAAAAGTAATCTCGCGATCAACTCCTCTGTTTCAAGGTCACGAGGTCAATTGTGATGTATATGTACAATGTAATCTTAATATTTTGATCTCGCTTCAATCTTGATGAGAAGTGATGTTACAACTTGTGATTAGCGTCTATGAAGAAGTACTGTATCAAGTTCTTATTATACATAATCTTGTTTACAACGGATTTTTGTTTGTTTTTACTGGCACATATTTTTATTTGTTCAACAACACATTTAATCTTCTTTTTTGGACTAACGAGCTATTTATGATGTACTTAATGATGATAATAGGTAGGTACCTACGTTAAAGATTTGTTTTTGAACAGGTTAACTTGAATTTACAGCCATCAATTTTAAACTAAAACGGGTTTGCACTTAAAATGGGTGTATGTTATAGTTGGTATTCTAAATTCATAATATCTAACGATTTATTATAAACAGAATCTTGCTAATGCACATTATACTACGACGACGTTACATGCTCGAGATTTCTTTATTAACTATGTAGTCTCACTTCTGTATGTACTAGGCGTCACACTTTTTATAGCTGTGAAAATAAAAACACAAAAAAAAGGGAAAAAAACTTTTGAACAAATGTCACTGTCAATGTCGCGCCTGTAGCGCCGTCATCCTGTCAAACCTCATTCATTTCTTGTGTGCGGGCGTCGCAACATCATAAACTTCGTTAAATTTTACTATTTGAATTTTTCGTGGAAAAAAGTGTTTATTTCATGTGTTCAAGTGGTAAATTAGGAAAAGGAGCATCGGAATTTTAAAATAATTGGTACAAAAACTAAGCAATTCATCAACCAGCTCAAAGGATAAAGGTTAGTGCAACTACTAACTTACCAAGCAATCTTACTGCATTTATTCATCATCGATTTTAATTTTATTGATACAATCTTATATATTTTATAAAACTATACCGAATAGATCGTAAATATAGATTTTTTTTCGACAAATGATATAACGATCTTTTTTTGAAATACACATTTTTGTCATATAGATCGGAAACATGATTTTTCTAGCAATGTTTCTGTAACGATCTTTTTTCGATGTACCGACATACATATTTGTTGTTTTTGTTACAAATACAACACAACAAAATATGAATTTATTTATTAGGTACCATTTTCTTACATACATTGTTCTACAGTATATTCAATGTCAAAAGAACTAGATTTTCTGCCCTATAACGGTTATTTTGTTTGTGATTCATATATATTTACTAGTCTAGTGGCATAACGTGATTATGTACAATGACTTTAAAAGTGTACTGCTTCATAGCAAATTGGCAAATGTTCAGTTTAGTGGAATACAATACCAACATACAATAAATGTATATATTGGGCGTTGAATAAAGCACGATTGATAAAGAGTTAGTCTAGTGGCGTAACGCGATTACATACAATGACGAAAGTGTTACTACTTTATAGCAAATAAACAATTATTAAATTGTTAACGTCGTCTCGTATTATTATGGTCGAACTTCACTTAAGGTAAGTTCGTTTAACCATTAATTATTGCACTTAATTTTAAAATCTAGGTCACGCAGATGCCCAGTTGATCGTATTAGGTATTGAATACGCGGAATTGGTTTGACCTAAATGTGTTGCCTGTGAATTGGTCAAGCCGGTCTTTGATCGGTTTCATAATCATCATCTACATATTCATCAGACGGGAAATATTCTAGGAACATTCCACAATTAGTGGTTCCGGAAATAATGTATTGATAACGTGTCTATCATAGAACACTGTTTTGTTTGGCTTCAGTTATTCACGGATGCTGTGGTTAAGAGATAAACTGATAATCGACTGTTAGAATAGTTCGATGCCGATTTTTGGTATGGAATAGGTGCAAAATTAATGACGTTGAACTTTTTCACAAAAAAGACAGAATGTCTGATGAAACAAAATTCACTTGATTTGCCTTTTTCAGCCAAATTAAATTTCACTATGAACTTATAGTATTATATTTCAATCAATGTACCTATGTGTTTTAAATGTAGGTACATGTTTGTAAAAAAAAACTAATGGACACGGTTTCCAAAACGTTTTAAAACTATATTTTATTTACACCTATATATGTATTATGTAATTAATTAATTAACTAATAATATTTAAGCAATGACTAACATTTGTAATCACACTCAAATGCAAATTTTAATCTGTAATTATTTTTTAATTTTAATTTCAATAGTTGACACTGTGGAAGATCCCTGGATACTGCAACACAGGGAATCCTAAAGCAGTAGACAGGACCCCAATTTTAATTTGAACTTAATTTATTTAGATACTTTTATATAATGTACAAATGATAACCTGTTTTTAGTGGAAATAAATAATTTTTATCTTTATCTTTATCTTTATGTTACATAAAAAAAATACAAGAAATATACAGTTAAATAAAAAACGGTAACTTTATTTATATATGATTTCTGATATAAAATACGTACCTACATGTTTATGGGAAACTTAAAACATACAAATAAACAATTTATAACAATTGTTATACCTACCCTATTCATGAATAGGAATCTGCAATAAATTCCAAAATCAAACAAAATTAACTGCTATTACTGATACTTGAACACACATAATTAAATTACAATTGTTGAAACACAATTATCGAATCGGTTTGAAATGAAATTACAAAGTTCATAACGGAATTAATTAATAACATTGACGATGATATGGGTAACATACGACGGGTGGGAAATAACGATCTATTTGTACAAGGCTATACAGCAAATCTGTATTTGTTAAAAAAGTTACTACGAAAATGATGTTCGCAGTACCTACACGAATAATTTGGTAAACAATGATAATAAAATAGGTGTACCTAATAAGAGATAGATAGATAGAGAATGCGGTGTTTTCTATAAATTTATAATATAAATTTACCGAAATGTATTTGGTAATGATATAATATCTAATGTTTGCATATGTATTCCATACATTCGTAACTCCCTCGCGTAATTAATTCATTACAAAAGTGTTGTAATAAGGTGTTGCAATGCCAGCCTTTTCTAAAGATCAGACACATCTACATATATATATAAAACTCAAAGGTGACTGACTGATTGACTGACTGACTGACTGATATAGTGATCTATCAACGCAAAGTCCAAACCACTGGACGGATTGGGCTGAAATTTGAAATGAAGGTAGATGTTATGACGTAGGCATCCGCTAAGAAAGGATTTTTGGAAATGCCACTTTTAAAGGGGTGAAATAGGGGATGTAAGTTTTACTTCTTAATGCGAGCGAAGCCGCGAGTACTCGCTAGTTATTTCATATGTGAAATTAGCAATCAGCTTGAACTAAGTAATTTGACATAAAGATCTTTGATCAATCTTATATCTAATAGCTCTGTACAACGTTATCGTTGAAGACCCAGAATACATTTGAAGTTTCACAGTAAATTTCACCGAGTTTGTTAATTAAAAAGCTTTTACTTAACATTTTCGATATTAAATACAAAATAATGGCAGCTGTTTAGATGCTATCAAAATATTAGGCAAACGTTTAGACTTTTAATACTTCATGAATAAATTAATATTAGTTGATTATGACTAGTAATTTGGTTATCAATATTAGAGGCAATAGTCATCAATAGGTGTTAATATATGGTGATAGTTAAGGTGACATTAGATAGGCTATAATAACATACGTTAATAAAATATCGATTTGTATTTTATGATGAGAAATTATATTTATATGCTTTTAATTTTTTTTGTGATATTTTTTGTTACATGTGTACATAACAAGTGCAAATGAAGATTTGTTACGCTTGTGTTTGTCCAGTTTTGCTCTATTTCCCCATAAAGTACCTAAGTACGAGTAATAATAATTTTACCTTAAGTGTTGGATGACATTTGTTTAAGGCTAGAATAACATATAGTCTTCTTCTTCTAATAGAATAAGAGTAGCCAACTCTAGTGTCGAGAGTTTATCAAGCCGCCCTAAGGGCCTCTGACATGGCTTAACGACTGCCGTACCAGACAAACAGCCGGGACCTACAATTTAACGTATCATCCGACCCACGGATAAAAAGTGGGATTCCAACCAAATAACTTTAACAGCATGCTTTAACGTTTACTCATACCTCACTTACTTTTTAAGCCCAATTACTTGTCATTTATATTTTTACACAATTCAGTTCCTAAGATTACTAAGCATTTGACACTGAAGCATTTTCCCGGTCACTACCGCATCCACCCACACTTTTTACGCCTCAACGCAATATACCATTAATAATTTCAACACCACCAAGGAAAACATTGTACAGGCCATAAATATCGTCTTAATGGCAAAGCTGGTAATATTTCCTCCTTCATCTACATTACTTCTGCAAAAATAACAAAATAGTGTTCGCAGATTGCCATGGCTCGATAAGCCTTGGCCACAGCGTTGTAGAAGACAGTATTTGAACTCACATCTAGGGACGTTCTTTCCGGTGAATCATTTCAGTTCAGGGGTCTTCAATAAATTGATAATTTGACTGGCCTGTTAGCTTAGTTGGTAGTGGCTCTGCCTTCTAATCTAGAGGTCGCGGGTTCGATTCCCGCACGACACAAGTATTTATGTACTTACTTTAAAAAAATTATAATTACTTGTGTTGAGTCTGGTCGTTTGTATGTATAATAAGTATGTATTTACAAAAGAAAAGTATATATAAGTATTACATCCGTTATCTAGTACCCACGACACAAGCGTTTGCTTAGTGTGGGGCTAGATGGCGCTGTGTGCAATGTCCCGGAATATTTATTTATTTAATAAATAAGTCCATCCAGAATAAATAGGTATGTAACTTACGCGATTTACACGTGAGTGAAAACCGTTTAGTTAATATATTGATAAAATGTCTCACGAAAGTTTTAATATGTATGTGTCTTGAGACAACGAGTAATATACTTCTCTAACAACATACGAACTGAAATCTAACTTAAATCTATTAATTAACCTAAGCGATAATGTACTCACACGAATTCGACTTGAAGATATTAGTAAGTTGTCAATTTACTATGGCTCATTAAAAACTGTCTGTAGATTTTCTCAATTTCCAGAAACATTTTATGTAACGAATACTCATACTGTCTAAAAATACACAGCGTATTGGCAAACTGCATAGACTAACCTCTTCGCGATTCAATACCTATGCTATTCAAAAAGCAATCATATCACATGGGATTAAGGTCTACAACGCCTATTCGGAGGGTTATCTGGCAGTTCCACAGAGGCACTGATTTGTTGTCCAGATAGGGACGGAATGATGCTCCTCTCGACCCACGAACAATGTAACCCATAGAAGCCAAATTATATAGAAAAATATCAGAATTACATTTGTTTATTCACGAGTTAACAAAAAAATTAACGTTAAATCTACCTGCGTGCTGATTCCAAGCGGTATCCTTCTACTATGGCCATGATGAAGATCGATACCCTTAGTGCAGGGCTCACAAACACAAGAAAACGTGATATTTGGATTGGTTTCTAAAGAATATTGTAGATATGCAATTCCTCCTCCTGAAGTCGTAGTCCTTATTAATGAGGGTCGTGACACAAAATTGAATCGTGGGGGAAGTTTTCTTGTGCAAGGACCTCGTAATGTGCTGTCAGGTCCTACCAAGGATATGCCCATTCGATAATGTGTCTTTAAAATATATCGTCAGTGCCTCATTCGCAAGGACAAAACTAAAATGAAACTGCGCATTATTCCATGTAGTTATCTTGTCCCGGCTCTTAATGTTGCAGTAAGTTTGATAAGAGTAGCTTGTGGCAACTTATAAAAGGTTTTTTGTTTTGCGACAACCCGGAATACGGGAATAGTAAATAGGGGGTTTCTAGGTGATATTAGGAATGTTTACAGTTTTTGTTTTACGAGTAACTAACTTTATGTTCTTCGCAGTAGGGCTTGTTCAGATGTCACTTTAGGTGACCTAGTGGTTAAATGCCTAACTGACTGTGCACTCGACCCGTATAAAAAGACAGACGAGGATCTAATATATTTTCAAAATATTTTGACAACACAAAATTTGTTTTTGCATCATAAATGAAATGTTGTTCACCTGTGTTGTTTTATTATATATTTTTTTATTACTAAAACATATATTTATTTACAGTAGTAATACAGAAAAACTTAACAAACTAAATATTATTGACTGTTTACTGCAAATCATAAAAGGGTCACTAAGAAAAGTCTAAAGATGATCTAAGTTCTAGTGCTAAGTCAAACATCTTAATTTTAGTCTATTTCCTGGTTTCTTCTGCTAGTATCGTTTTAGGTGACCCGATGGTCAAAAGTCTGACTGTCCAGTGTAGATTATAACAAGATATAATACTTACTTTTAGAAATAGACCAGTTCCTACGTTTTATCGTACACCATTCATCGTGTAATTTTTCTCACACCAACACAATAATTACAGGGTATCACAAACGATTAGGGCGATAACTATGGGAACGTTCACAATCGGTTCTATTGAAGTCGAATGCTTTGATTTATTTAGTTCCTTTCGAAAAAAGATTTAAATTTATTGGGCAACTATTATAATAGGTAATTAGTTTGATGTTTGGAAACCATTTGTATAGTTTAACTTAACTTACAAAACATCTTAATATGTATTTCAAAGCGTTCCGAAGTTGCTTGTCTTATTGCAAATTTCTACCTAATTTAATTATAATTTGTGTGTGAATAAAAAGTAAACACATCCATGCATTTAACAAACTTGTCAAACCTGTAAAAATATATTAATCCTACATCCACGTAATAAAATATATTTTTATAAACAAACTTTGTAAAATTAATAAGTAGAAATTAATCAATAGATTTAAGCCTCGTCTTCATTCTGCTTCTTTTTTTATAAAAAGAGAATAAGAAAAAATATTTCTACCCAATTTATATAATTTGCTCCCCAGTTACCTGAGTATATTTTACCTAGTGCCATTTTCTCAAAATTGTCCCGGAACACAAAAGCGCAGAATTTCTCAGTAGAACCAGTAAGTTGTTTGAAGTGCACTGTTATCGTAGTAACAATCTTTCCTTTGGAAGAATTATTATACCTAATATTACGCCTTCGAGGAAACCGACTGTTTAAGGTTGGGACCCACCAACACCTATAAACCTGCTAGAATACTTTTTCATTTTACACACAAACACACACACGGCTCCACATTTTCTTATCTTCAGCTACAGTGTCTCTGCGTATAAAATTTAACTCATAACACTATATCACAACATGGCAAACTTATCATCACCTAACTATACCTACTCGTATCACATCTTTCACTTCAAGTTGACTTCATAAAAAAAGCTATAGTGGCAGTCTTAGTTATTTACAAAACATCTATACGGGTTAAATCATTGACGGTTAAAAATAAGTATGTCAAGATTATAATGCCCTGGACAACGTCCGAGATAAAGAATACTGAAAAAAACATCTATACGAGAGATTCTTAGTTATTTACAAGTCTAGTGTGAATGCTTCAGTGAGTTTCAAGCCTAATGCGTCACAGAATAACAAATGCAGTATCGAAACTAGCTTATTTACGACCGTGTTTCAAGGAAAGGCAAGGAGCGGTGAAGCTAATTGTAAAGACGCTCCTTGCACTTGTGGTTTTAGCTGGAATTAGAAATGAGTGCCAATTAGATATTTATTTACTGTGAAAATAGGTAGAAATGAGTGTTCTTTACGGGAAATTCGCAAGAACGCCATATGAGGCTCCTAGGGGAGGCTATATCTAACAGTGGGTTCACAAGGGCTGTAGATGATGTTAATGTTTTCAAATAAAATTATTTGTTTTATTTCTTATGTAAATAAACAATTTTTGATCAAATTATCCTACAAAGCTGGCAAAGTTTGACAATGTTGTAAATCAAGGAGTTTACAACATGCTTGTTTGTTTATTGGTTTCAAAATTTAGGAATAGTGACAGAATGTTAAAATTTTATACAGCATCAGTAACAGATATTTTTACTTATAAATACGTATCCAAAAAAAAAATTACAAAATTCATTATTAAAGTTAATCATATGTATCTATAGGTATATATATAAATATTCTTCAATCTTATTTTTAATAACATCAAAATGTATGAATAAAATCATAAAACCGTATACGTGTCTGCCAGTCCTAAAAAAAGAAAATTCAAGTATAATAATAAACACGAAAGCTGAAAAAACATCAATTCGTAGAACTAATTAACGTTTCATAGAATGCAAACGTTATGACTTTCACAAAATATTAATTTAAGTACATAGACTTGTTTAAAAACAATGACAAGCTTTTTACTTAGCGCTCGTAATATATTAAAAACGATTTATTTTAGTAGCGCGATGTTCTGAATGCGATCCTTTGTCTGGCTGTAAACAGGTCGAGAGTGTGATGTGGAGAACCTATAGGGCTACCACCAACAATACACTAATAGAAGTAAAAGATAAATGGTGTAGGCCGGACTCTATTCCTAGGGAGTAGTCAGGTGTCTTACAATACAGACAGTGCCAGCAGACCTAGTCCAAGTCCCAGGCATTTACTGAGATACCAGATTAAAATCACGAAACCTATAAATGCTTCATTAAACAGATTTGGAACAGTTTAAAAGCTACGAATAAATCGTTGGAAATGCCAATAAGATGTTAAATTGTGCTGAATCCATTTGTTTAGCTAATAATTTAAAGATTATAAATCATGTTTTTTTTTTATGATAAGACGCCAAATCCACCATAACTTATAAACTTTCTACTTTGCATAAGATCGTAAGTACTAAGACCCGTCAAATCAACTAATACATAACTAAAGAACGCCAAGAGATACAATAAGCTACGATAAAATATAGAGACGTGACAAATGTAAGTGTTGATTGTACTTACTATATATTGATTGGAGAACGGATAAGTCAAATCACCAACCCTAGCCATTCTATCCATGTGTGCGCGCCGTGTATGTATGCAGATACTAATTTCGCTTTCGGCAACGGCAACATTCGTTTAACATTTCGGACGCGCAGCGAGTTTTAATTTGTGATCAATTATGCGAGGGCACTGTTATTTATCGTCTTTTTATTTTATTTGCCTTCTCACAGAGCTGTGGGTGGTCTGATCACGAATTTGGGCGATGCTCGATACTCGACCAATGAGTTCCAGTGATTTGAGATCGAGTAAGAAATCGTTACAGTGGTGGTGGGTGAGTGATATTAAATGCTCGATGCTTGTTATTGATATCTTATGATAAGTTGTGATATGTTTTTGTTACAAGAGTTTTGTTTGACGATTTGTTTGTGCGGTCCGCCTTATTTTTGATGGTTTGTTTTTATTAATAGTTATTATATTATGATTTATTCTTCTATGTCAAACTGTGAAGTAATTGAAATGCTGTCGTGTTGATAGTAGATATCGGAACTTTATTATAATATCTTAAGTTTTTTTATTTAATTTTTGAATTCCGCAACAAAAATTCGAACTCGTAACTAAAAACTGTCGGGAAATGTTATTCAGACCATTCGTTCGTTTAAACGAAATCCGACAACTTTTTCTGTACAAAAAAAGTACCTAAGCATTTTATATACAGCTTGAAACTGCAAAAATGCAGTTGCAGACCTCAATGCACCTGGCATGAGTCATGTTCAGGTATCTCGCTACTCGCTTCGAAATAAAACTTGAACAACGGCCCAATAAAGTTTTACGTTCGGTCTACTGGCTGCCATCTAGCTATCTGTGGAGATTTCCAGGGCAAATAGCATGGTTACAAAAGCAGTTTTATGTTCAACTAATTTACAATTAAAATGTAAGAAAAAAACGGCAATTTCATAGGTAAAGACTATTATAAAACTAAAAGGTGACTCACTGACTGACATAGTGATCTATCAACGCACAGCCCAAACCGCTGAACGGATCGGGCTGAAATTTGGCATGCAGGTAGATGTTATGACGTAAGCATCCGCTAAGAAAGGATTTTTGGAAATGCCACTTTTAAAGCGGTTACATACGGGATGCAAGTTTTACTTCTTAATGTGAGTGAAACTGCGAGCACTCACTATAATCATTTTTGATTCCCTAGTGCATTTTTTTTTTATATTATCAAATAATTAAGTTAAATATGAAACAGTATTAACATACGCGTTATCTCGGCTAGGTGTGACAGCAAACATTATAATAATGCTTACTTTAATTTCTGATACGTACTACCTCATATTTGCAAAACAAAATTTAGCATGCAGGTAGATGTTATGACGTAGGCATCTGCTAAGAAAACGTTTTTGGAAATTCTACTTTTACAGGGGTAAAATAGGGGATGCATGTTTTACTTCTTAATTCGGGCGAAACCGCGAGTACCCACTAGTTTCAAAAATAAAATAAAAAACATCCAAAATGTTTATTGAGAACCATAATTGTGATTGCTACATTCAATCATAAAAAAACATCAAAGTTTCGCTAGCAATCATAAGAAATTACATACCTAATTTGGCAAAAGCTATTAAAATTTAAATTACTTCTTGGAATAGATATGTTTGAAATATATTTATGTATTTTTGAATTCTTTATCTGTTTTAGTAGTAAAATTTGGAGTCAACATGTCCCATGAATAACTAATAATAATTATTTTAGATGGCACAAACGATATCTTGTATTGTGCCCACATAAGCGTGTAAGAGAATTAACAACCATATCGTTTTACATATAAAAAAAATGAGTATTTGATTGCTTTTAACTAGGTAGGTACTTGCTCCAAATAGGCATGCTTTGCAGATACTTTATTTTGAGTACGTGGAATATGTACTCTAATAAAAACAATCAAACATTATTTCTTGGATGCCTTTGGATTTTCATTCAATGTTTTGTCATAAGTTCTCCATATTGGTCGGCTTTCAAGTCAAGGGTAAACCGGTTGTTTCTAGGCAAGCGCGCTAGATCGTAGATTACAACGTTGCTCAACATCAGGCGAGTTATAGTCAAGCCTGAGCCTACCGGTTAAAAAAAAAGTGTAATGCCAAATTAAATATATTTTTTATCATGATATGTCACCCCACACTCCTGCGACCGTCCCATGTGGTCGGCCATTTTGTTATTCCGAGCGCATCGAGTGCCCTCTACCGGTTAGCGGTAAATTGTTCCAAGTAATGTGATTCTAATTGAGCGACTAATTTGTACCGTCCGTACACTTCGTTTATTGGCCGCAACGTTACCGGCGCGCTTTTTGTGCTGACCTTACTTTACTGGGTGGTCGTTGTACGGTGAAATATTTTTCAAGCAAAAATGTTTCATCATATTATACTTTATGATGTTTAAAATTGCATAACAAAAAAAATAAGGTGATTTGAAATACCTACAAAATTTTTCACGAAATTGAAACAGTCTTTTCTGGGACCTGTGTAGTTTAAAATTTTACTTAGTTTTTTTTTTTTTTTTTTTTACGTGGGATAGTTTTACGTTTGACTACAGCCTGCCTGATGTTAAGCATTGCTGCAATTACTTACAGTAAGAGAGTAATTAATCACCGAAAATATTCGTTAACAAGATTTTCTTGGTTTTTCAGTTAGATGGTAAATACGTTCTTACTTTGGATTAGAATAAAATTTAATTCAAGCTACTGCTCGTAATATAATATTATCAATAAAATTTGGGGTATAAAATCGGCGGCGGTATCCTAAAAGACAGATTACAAGTTTTATACATACTCAATTATCAAAATCGTGCCTAATGCCGTCGTAAAGTTTTAAGAAACCGAAGATTATCTGCTAAGTAACATTCAGGGTTTCGTCGGACTTTTTTACAGTCTGTTAAATACATATTTTTATTTGTGCTTTAGTTTAAAATTTTTAGTTAATTAGCCTATTCAAAAAAATCTTTACTGTAAAAAAAATGTCTTGTATTTTTTGTTCTGTCTGATAATAATAATAATAATAATATATAATAAAATCCTTTATTTATGTACTACAGAGTGTATACGTACCATTAAAATAACTAAAACATAATGTAAAACTAGTAACTTACAAAGGTACGTTGGTGAGGTAAACTGAGCTCTGCACTAAGTGTCACAGGGACCTTGTGTTGCAGGGCTGCAGTATTTCTCGCCGCGGTAAGCTTTTCTTACAATATTACACCAAGGTTCAATGACATGGTCTAAGTTTAATGTTAATAAAACTGATAAAAAACAAATAAGAAAGATAGATTGATACTATATAGGCCACCAAAACATAATACAAAACAAGGAATTTCATATAAAATGTAGTGCCAAAAATGGTGGCCTTATGGTATAAAGTGATCTCTTCTAAGCAACAGAATGAAAAATAAGATATTAGATGGGGTGTCCAATAAAATACATCTAGAAATGGCGCAGCAAATATAATCTTGTAATGGTATATAAATAACTAAAACCTTAATAAATAATATGTTTTATACCATATTAATTTATAAGGTTTTTTTCAGTCAGCTTGTTACATAAGCTTATTGAAAATCTATGTGGTCTTAAATAATAATGTCTAATTTTGTTTTCCATCAGAACATGATTTGATTAAATCTATGTATAAAGTAATAAATTGAATGTAGCCGTACAAATAATTTACTTATCTAGATAAAATCATTGCAGTTTGATAATAGGGGCGTAATCTGGACGGTCAATAATGAAACTGTGAAAATCAAATCCCTTTAATGCTCTGAACATAATATTGTAGTAATAATCTGATTTGGAGTTAATCAAATTAATAGTAAAATATGAAGTAGATAATGCACCTAGAAGTTATTACTTAATCTAATAAATACATAATAAACTTTTTAAATGACGATGCATGAAGTAGAAATTTGTCTGTATCTTTTAGAAACCGATTTGAATTGTTATTTTTAAACACAAAATAAAAAAAAATCTAAATTACCTACATTCAAATAAATTGTCATCTTGCATAACTTAATGTCAATTTGCTAAACCTATTCTCCAAAAACCATTCTTGCAAATGTACGTAAAATAAACCTCTAAAACTTGAGGTCGTAAATCATACAAGCACGGCGGCGATTCTCGATTAAGTTCTCAATAATAAAGTGGAATATTCGGGTCGTCGGTAAACGAACAAAGACCAATTTTAATTAACAGCTAGTCTTATTAGAGGCGAGTTTGTTTTGGATCTTTCGCAGGGATTTTTAGAAATAAACACGTTGTTATGTAGCCAATTTATTGTAATGTATGACATTATATAATTTCATGTGTTCTTTATTGTACACCCCGACTATTATTTCCTCTCCATCCTACGGTTGCCTGGAAGAGATCGCTTTTAGCGATAAGGCCGCCATTTGTGGCATAAGATTTAAATTTTCTCTTGTTTGTGTTGTGTTCTTTTTTATTTGTGTGTCCAATATTTTTTTTTTTTTTGAAATCTATTTTAAATTTCAGACTCCTGTGAGTGCTTTCTTTTAGAGGTGTCTGTATGTCCATAGATTTCTTGAATTATAGGTAATAATAATATTTTCATCAGTGCAAGTTTATATGGTAGTTTTTAAAGTAAACTTTTTTACACATTTCTGCGAGAAAGTTGTGATGACAAAGTCCGTTTTATTTGTTTATTTTCATTTCCTATATGAACCAGTTCATATCATTATTATTATTTTCATTATCTTTGTAGGTATATTAAAATTACGCGCTCATTTGTTGTTAACACGTCGACACAAATAACTAATTACGTCTATAAAGAGGTCAATTAGTGAATCATTTCCACAGCTATCCGATATGGTAATGACATAATCATTAAGTACACTCAAGCAAATGAATCTTTCCAATTATTAGTGAAATGTTTAATATGCTTTACTGTAATAAACTGTTAAATAATATATTCTGTACTGAGAAAGAATATGATCATCTTCTTATCGAATGAGAGTGGTCAGCTCTGTTGTCGAGAGTTTATCAAGCCGCTCTGAGGGCCTCTGATATGGTATAATGACTATCGTACTATGACAAACAACCGAAACTACAATTTAACGTATCACTACCACGTATAAACTAATACATATACCTAATATAACGTAATGTAACTACGGAAGCGCCCACAATGTAATAACACAAAAATATTATTATTTGATGGTTTTCTATTGTAGCCACGTCGAACGTTCAGAAAATCGAATTTAAAAATTTGATTGAATACCTACCTACTAACTTCATTAATTATTTTAGTCAGAATGCCATCAAGGATATAGAAGTAACTCCCAAATACATACCACTTCTATTCAAGGCGGTCCTTTAAAGTAAGCTTCAACACGCAGTCAACTTCCTTTCAAGTCCTTACAAAGCTTCCGAACCAAATGCGATAAAACTTCAATGAATATTCATGAAAAATAGTCGTAGGACGGACAAAAGACGATATAAAGTGGTGACTCCTACATACCTATCTCTGTACCTACTGTCCTAACCGCCATATACATATGTATATCCATATGGTACTAGACTAATATCCAATATCCACCTGGCTATCTACTTACAAAAATGTCTAATGCATCGAGAAGCCTAACGGCGTGTACTTGCAGTTTTTTGAGAACCTAGTTCTATTCCAAGACTAACTAGAAATCATTTATGCAGAGCATCATATACTTACTTCGCTTTCAACTACATGTTTTATAGCAGTCAAAACCAGACGATTGCAGTAACCTGCAAAAAACAATCAACATGGAGACCGTTATCACTTTTTCATGCTACAAGCTAATCAAAACTCAGATGTATCGCGTGATAATTATTTATACGAATTAACAACTTGCATTTTTTTACTTCATATCCATAAGTTTTTTTAATCTATTCTCAGGCGTCTATCAGGTATGATGACGTATGCAAGAACCAATCACCATTTCATTAATGTACGGAAGAGTGTCCCCACCCACGCGGGTGTCGATCAACAATCATTTCTTGCGACGTGACAACTAAAACAAATGGTGGAGTTACGTCACTTTGACACCTTTTGAACCACCGCTACTTTCTGAGTCGAATAATTAATGTGGTTTTTAACCTATTTGTAAAAAGGAAAAGCTTTTCTATTCGACTGTACATATTTTGCATAAGATGAAGACAAAATTGACTATTTCTTACTTATCGAGATAATGATTGATTTACATATTTTACTACTAAAGTATTGTTAAATTTCATTATTTATAACTAACGACGAGACACACTCATAAATTAGATAATTATTTTCAATTCTACTAAAACAAACTATCATAATTCCGTCACCACATTCTCAAACACGCACGCCTTTAAAACCAAAATTGATCACCATAAAATGAGCGACTAAACAAATGAATTTCGTCTGCGTGAACTTGCCACGTTGCTTTTCATTTTGTCATTCTAAACACGCCCACTGTTCGCCTAATTAGTACAGAAATAACGTCGGAGATTTGTCAACTTCCGAAGCATTCCTTTGAGGCGGTCTCAGATGTACAAGAAGTCGTGTGTAAATACATAAATAGATCGTTAACAATCTGTGAAATATCACCCGGACGCCTTTGGTGGTTCGACCACCAGAGTCAAGAATTGAAGGTTTATTTAATGTCTTGTTTGACAAAGTTTCTTACGTATTGTATTTTTTTGCTATTTAATAAATATGATAGCGTATAATATTCTTTAATTTTTTTTAACGACTTTAATTTTTTACGATTGGACCTACTGGAATGTCATACACACAATCATTTTTCTCAATATTTTTGACCGACTTCATGTTAAAATGTAAAGTTGTTTGAAATCCATTTTTTGTTTTGGTAGTTCTAAGATTCATAAAATAAGTCATTTAACATTTAACCATTAATACCACCAACCAGACAAAAATACTCAAAAAAAAAAAAACATTTTTTATACCTTAATTTGGGTGAAATTTGTCAAGACGAAATCGTATCAATAAAAACTTGGGACAAATAATATTTGCATTCAAAAATTTCCAACAGTGTTTTAGAGATTTAAGAGTCAAGTTTTCGTCTGCAAAGTTTTGTATGTAAAAACTTTTATCGAGTGAAAGTTTAAATATGTCCAGTGTTTTAAAGATATTTTGTCCCTTTACAAAACTTATAAAGTACATATTATGTCTTGAAGTAAGTTAGGAACTCTGAATAATATTCTAAGATGCATTTATAAGTTATATTTACCTACCCACGGTAACTTTTAAAAATGAAGTTTACAAAAATACATATGCTAATATTATTATTTCTTATTTGTAAACAATATTTTAGGGAAGCAATTTTTACAAGTTCCATCAACCTTCGACTTCATCGTGGTAATAACATAACTATCTGACTGGCCAGAATAAAAAAAATATACATTTCTGAATATTCAAATACTTAAGTTACTTGTGTGTCAGTGTTATAAATCCAACGATAACTTTGCAATGCTAACCCAACATATTTCGTTCTAACAAAAAATACTCTGAGTCTTACACCTCACTCAATTACTAAGGCAATACTAGGTAAATGTAGGTAGGTTCTACTAGAGTTTAAACTAAGCAACTCTGATCACTACTAGTGGCAGCACTTGACATATATTGACCATGAAAAAACATTACGTAGCAATTTTGTAATATCAGTTTAAAATTTTTAGTCCCAATTTCATCCACTTGCAGAGTTAAGTAAGACTTTAGTACGTCTCTGCTATTCCTCTATTTATATTATGATGAAGGAGAGTCGCGAACGGGTCATAATTCAACTGTTACTGGAATATCAACGGTGCCGTGCTCCGCATTCACAATTCATTTACAATTCTGCTGCAGAACGGTTTATGAGTTGACGTGAAATACTTTGTTTGTTGTGATAAGTTTGGGTGAGAATGGTCTCCTGCTTTTGGAATAAACGCTGGTCGACGTTTGTTATCTTATAGGCAACAAAATGCTACGTAAATTTGGCTGGACGTATTGATTAACTGTATATAGGTATTATACGAGGAAGTTTTCTCTGAGTGAAAACTTGCCACAGTACAGCACTTACAGCAGCTTTTGTTGTTAGGTCAGAGGATAGTTTAAAATCTGTTTTTTAAACAGATAAAATTTTCTTATACAATTAGTTGTTAGGTTTTTGGATTTCTTGAAGAAACAATGATATATTGATTATTACAATATTTACACGTTTGTTGAAATGTAATAAGATGGTGAATGTTATTTGATTTGTAAACAATAACAAGAACTTAATACAATTTTCTTTCTTAGAAAAATAAATGAAATAAACGTCAACCATCTTTGCCATCGACAAAAGAGATATGTATCTATACTAGCTTTTCTATGACATTTGCTCACTAAAAGAAACCAAACCTCCCAACTCGAACTCTGAATGGAGTCGACAATTCCTGAAAATGCGCATCGGTCTCCGGTTCCCAAACTCGATCAAAATTCCCCACATCATGGCGGTATTGTGATGCAAAGTATGCGATGCCACTCTGTACAGGGTGACTGATCATAATGTACTTATATGGAACACGTGTGGTCGAAAAAAACTAACGTTTTTTAATACTAGCTGGATACTGGGTTATAATCTTCTCATCGAATGAGAGTGGCCAACTCTGGTGTCAAGAGTTCATCAAGCCGCCCCCTAAGGGCCTCTGACATGACTTAACAACTGCTGTACTAGACAAACAACCGGTACCTATAATTTAACGTATCATCCGACCCATGGAAGCGCCCAAAATGGAATGCCACTTTTCGGTCACCCATCCAAGGACTGACCGCGTCGACCTTTGCTTAACATTGGTAATCGCATGCAATTGCCTCCGCTAGCTGAGTTACGGGCGCTTCTGGATTATAATGTACTCAGTTGAAACACGTTTATCTGAAAAAAAAAACTAACATTTTTGACTCTGGACGGTCTGGCATTTGACCGCTAGAGTCATCTATAGCAATACCCGCACAGGCGTAGCGAAAGCAAAAGTTTGCTGTATGGTGAGGTCAAAGCTGTTGTTGCGTGAGCTTATCTTGCATAAAAAAACATCTTTTAACTAAGATTAATAAAAAAAAAAAAAAAAAAATGCCTTTATTTCCCTATTTAAAAAGTTTTACATTACTTACAGATTTTAATGTCACTTTGTTATTATTAAAATTTTTATAATATTATTATATTTCTTTATACATTATAATTTCAAAAATTTAAATGTCAGATAGAAATTACGATGTCAAAATAGTAATGTATTGATGTCAAATTTTAATTTTAACTAAAATTTCTTCTATCTCGGGATCGTCCAAGTTTGGACGTAGGCCTCCTCCAACTAACTAAGATTAGACCCTAAATAAACTCAGAAGTTGCTTTTTGTCTCAATATAACACAGGTAACTTAACGGAACAGCGCTTGTATAAAATATATAATAGCTGTGTACCGAAAGTAAATTTTGTTTACTGAACTTCTATACGTACTATCTAGTACTTCTGTAACTATTATTTTTGTTTGTTTTTTTTTTAATAAAATCATCCAGTCACCCTACATAAGACCCGATAGACTTGGCCAAATCACGTAGCGTTGCGTAGAGTATGAGAAAACTTCGCCATCGGCTCGAAGGATTTATTTGTCAACTTTCTTCTGATAAAAGTTTGTTAGACATTTGATTGTGAGGTCATGCCACGGTTCCCGTCAGAGCATAGATAATAAAACCCGGATATCTCTAACTATCTGTCTTATGTCTTGCAAACCCAGATATGTATATCTAACTAACTCTCTGTCTTACGTATTGCGCGGATCAATCCGCATTCTGACGCTATTACCATCGACTGCTTAGTCTGAGAGCTTGGAAACATGTGTGAATTTTTGCCTGGCCGTGAGTCGATGTGGGCTTTTGGTTAAGGTTAAGGTATCATATAAGGTATATGACGTTATGATATGATGTAGGTTTAATTAATTATTATATTCATTTCAAAAAGTTTTTTAGCTCTTGCTTTTTACATACACATACTAGTTAAAAACTAGTAACTGACTTATCACATAGATTTTAGACTTTAAGCGTTAGATTTTTGCTATTATGCGGCGTTTATTATGATGTCGTTGCTTCAAAGATAAGTTTCGAGGGCTGCCTTTTGGCTTCGAGATTAATTTTGCGGATAATGTGAAGGTCTGGGTATTGCTTTTATTATGGTATGGACGGAAATAGCCCGAGCATAATTTGAGTATGATTTTGAAGGAGTGGTATGTAAATAGAACATGGTTTCACTTGCTTTCCTAGTACAAATAAATTGTGACAGTAAAAAAAAAAACTACTTGCACCTAATTTGACCTTCGTAAACTACTTACTATTGAGCTATTTTTATAATTACATCTACTGAGATTTTCTGGGAATAAACAATATCGGATAAATATTTCCCATAAATGTGCACTGAATTTGCCTAACATAACGTTTTAGTAAAAGGTGTGAGAATAAAACAATCACAATGAAAAAATCCATAAATTTTGAAAACCAAAAACTTATTTTAGTTACGCTCAAATAAAAAACATAACGCTTCGCTCTATCCCCATATAAACTGCCAATGTTATTTTCACGCACTATCTTATTCATCTAAGAGGTTCTTACATAACATGACTTAATCTTCAAGGTGTCTCCATAAAATCTGTTAAGGACGCCTCCACAAGGAAAGTTGTCAGGAATGAGGCACGGCCGTAGACGCCTATCTTATCCCCTTTCAGTATTTTTTTCAGTTTTCTTCGTAACGACAATATTTTTCTCAGTTTTTTTTTATACGGTCGTACTTAAAGAGAATGTTTTTCTTTTTCAGGTAAGCTGGTGTTTTCTCGAGGCTAAAAGGATGAGTAAATTCTGCTGTGTTAAGTGGTGAAACATCGATTTAGCTCCGTCTCGCATCATAAAGGTAAATAAATGTTTATAATCATAAATGTTTTACGCTACAATGAGCTAGCGCTAGACTATAACTTTCTTGATACTAATTGCTAAGAAGAAACTGGATCACTTTTGACTCTCCCAAGGTAGATACTCATGTTTCTTCCAAACTTACTTTTACACTTAACAACATGAAACAGAAACCCAAAAGTCAGAGATCAATTAGGCGCGAGTTAAAACATCTGACTGACATTGAAACCTCACACTAACTACAGCATTATCCCTACTCCACAAATTAACCAAGCCTAATGAACTCGCCGAACAAAGATTCCACTAGTGTTGTGTTCCACTCAGACTTCATTACGTGTATTGTTAAAATGCTGCCCGATGGCACCCAGCCGGTCGCTCGGTGGCCAAATGTGATGGATGGACAACGTTTCCGTTCGAAATTTAAAATGAGAACTTCAGTAATGGCCGAGTATTGTTATTTCAGTCGTCGGAAACGTAACGAATGGGAATGCTCGAAGTGACTGCGACGTACATTTTATACGCGACCATTTGTCTAGAGGCGCATGTGTGTCGGCCGCTTGCGCTGAAATATTTACGAGCTATTAGTGTAAGAACAAAATATATTTATACACACACATGCGATCGAGCTAGCATCACAAGACTTCGCTCGCTGTGACTGATTTAATACCGGATTAAATCCGTTCCATGCGTCTAATATTCACGTATTTCGGTAGCTTTGATGTTAGAACGATACGAGCTTCGATATGACGCGTTAATTATGAAACAAGGAAGGAAATGTAATACAATACACACTTCGCCACCTGCGAAATAAAATTAATTAAACACTCGTTCCAGATCAAAGTATCGTCTAAACTTTGTTTCTTTGATAGAATAACATTAATTTGCTAACTGAATTAGTGAGGTGAACTTAACAACTGACAGCTCTGACATAATACTCTGTATCCTGGCAACTTTACCCATCAAAGTTTGTCTAATGAATTAAACTAATGACCATCCCCGCCCCAGCAAATACAGTACGGTGCATTACGTAATAAATTGCTTAATTTTATAAAGTGGTCACCACACCAGCTTAGTTTGTTTACAAAAGTAGAAACCGAAAGAAGTCGGGGTTGCTGGGGGTGTTTAATGGGATATGTGCATCCCGCTTGTATGTACGTGCTTTTGAAATGTGCAAGCGAGATGGGGCTCGGATTCTTCAATGAAGTCGGTTGTAAATCACTTCTCGCTTCCACCCCAGCCGCTCCCAGGCCATGACGTGTAAGCTCACTGAACTGCTATATTAGTCGCGACAAAGAAACGGTAATGGCTACTCATATAAATGCAAATAAACTTTCCCAATGCGTTTTAAATTAAAATAATCCCGAATTTATATGTAAATTCGTGACCGCACTTTGTCCTTCGCGGCTCCCCGTTTCAAAATCGATTAAGTAACACGGATTCCGGCTTAGATTCCCGGATAAGTTTCATGAAAGGTTTTACTGGACTCTACGATTAACTTCGGCGATTTGTCTGTACTCAGAACTAAGTTCCTGGTTTCACTTTTATATTTGGTTCCATAAATAGCCGAAGCATTTCGCTTATCGATTCACTTTACGTCGCCGGCTCACGAATTTTAATAAAGCTGGAATAAACGACGGTTTTATTTTGCTCTTGAAATGCCACTGTTATCTTAATTTTTATGTGGGTTACCTTTTAGCCATTATCGAACAATATAAGAGCTGGGAACTTTATGGGACCACCCGTGTTCTTGTTCTCCGGTTTATTGATATTAACTGACTATGTTCTCTCATGTCGTTCTAATTAGTAACGATTACAACAATTTATGAGTTCGTTATTTCTAATCTTCCATTAATCTTTGTCTTTTGGAAGTTCTAATAAAATGGAACACATATGAGCCAATTAGAGCGACGGAGATATTTGATGCTCCCTATTTTGTTTTTCTATTGCGTGAGTCATTTAAGCTTAAAGACAAATAAGTACATAGTTACACATCTATTATGTTTTATTAGTATTGATCTGTTTTAGTATTTGTAACAGAAAACCAAAATCCACATGCTATGTACAAAAAGCTGAACACTTAAGCTTTTTGTACATAGCATGTGGAAGAATAAATAATTTTAGAGTTAAGATTTGAAGCGGTCTACTAACGTTTCTGTCTAATTTAACCTACAGTTTACGATAAAGTTAAAAAAACCTTTACACCGAAACAATTTCTAAGCGGGCCAATATCAACCATAAAAGATTTCACCAAAAACGTAACATCACACAGAATTGAAGAACAAAACAAAACGTCTCCATTCCTTTACAATCTACAGATGTTATCTTGTAAATCACTAAAGAGAATGAGAACAAATAGGTTCAGTCTATTTTCTCGGGAGAAAATGTTACTTACACATTAATTTTAAAACACGTTTAGGTTTCTTTTGTGTGCTCGGAACAAGCAAGATGGGATGCTTTGTTGATGCACATTGTGCTTCTCTTGCAAAGAGGAAAAAGTGTATGAGTAAGCATTATTGAGGTTTCTTAATGAAAGATACTGTTAATATTAAATTATCGGCCATTATACCATTGTATTTTTCAGAGCAAAATGGGAGAATTTAGGAGTTCACATTCCCGTATGTATATCAACTTATTGTAAAAGTTTTACACAAGTTATTATACTTAAATCTTTTTACTATATTCATGGAACTTTCACGATCTGTTTCAGTACATGTTTTTCTTTACAAAAAGCTTTATATGCACATATAAATAACCTTAGAAGTTATAAAATCTTTTTGCACATAACCTTCTAACCCAATCTGTATAGATATATAAGAAACTTTGCGCAGCAACATTTTGGGACACCTATTTATTTCTGGTTCAGCGTATCCATTTCCCTTGACATGCCCGATATTTGTCTACAATAAAGTAAATTGCAGACCCTAAAAAGACCCTCATAAACGGTGCGCTAACTAAAATGCTCCATAAATATGGAGCTCCTTTCGTATTGCATGATAAATCGTATTCAATTTGTATGGTGACAGCCAACGAAGAAGCATTTGGGTAACAAATTCTTATGCTTAGTATGCACGCGATAAAAATATTACTAAGAAATGTTTTGCGCAAGAAGCAAGCCCTCACGGCGTAGGACCCGTCTTTATGATCAAATATCGTAAATGCAATGCTTTCGATTTGTTACAATCTGCGATACGTTCTCTATTTATAACTGTCAGTTAATGCTTCTGATTTTATTTTATTTAGATTTGAAGTGGTGCTTATGAGTAAAAAACTAAATGGAATAAGAAAAATCTAATTGATTTCAATGATTATTTGTTTGGGTATCAAGTGTTACTGCCGTATTACTTTACTTTGCTCATACAATAAGAGTAGGTTCTTAATTATTTTCATTGTTTCTTATTTTTGTGCTACGCTTTTGTACCCATGGTTGTGTAGGCCTTCATGACTGTGTCTATATTAATTTTTGATAGATAAAAACTAGTTTGGTAGAAACAGAAATCAGACAGCGTTTCTGGTTGGAAACCTTAGACGTTTGCTCTACAAGGATATTTAGAATATATTTGTCTAGTATTTGGTGAACTGCACGCATGAATGATCTGTTATTTGGTGTTATGTAGCACCTATCAAATATTATTGAAATTCTCACAGTGCATGATATGTGTCTTTAAATGTTTACTTTGTTTAGTATTTATATGAAAGTTTTTAATTTTTAATTAATTAACTGGTGGGCCACTTAATTTGGCTAAAAATCAATTCAAACAGTATTGAATTATATATATTTTTTTTATTATAAAACTAACTATACATTCGAGAGTTTAACTACCCTTAGAATTTTCTCGCATCTGATTTGATATTGATATTACTATGACCATAGAATACAGAATATGACGAATTGTCCATATTTTATTGTGTCTTCCGAGCCAGTGAAGTGCCCATATAGAATACCACTCCGCGAACTGGCCGTTAAATCTTCTAAATATTATAAAACTCAAAGGTGACTGACATATTGATCTATCATCGCACAACCCAAACCACTGGATGGATTGGGCTGAAATTTAGCATGGAGGTAGATGTTATGACGTACTCATCCGCTAAGAAAGGATTTTTGGAAATGCCACCTGTAAAGGGGTGAAAAAGGGGTTGCAAGTTTTACTTCATAATGAGAGTGGAGCCGCAAGCACCCACTAGTAATATATATATATATATATTGCTTAGGTAGGCAATCACATGCAAATACGTCCGCTAGCGCATTTTGGTTGATAGAAAAATAAATAAACAATTAAACTGTACGCCATTTTGTTTAGCTTTGTTTTCTGTAAGATGAGTTTTCCAACCTATTGAAAAAAAAGGTTTCCCTGAAGGAATCAGCTGCTACAACACGAGAGACCACTTTCTCTCAGCGTAGCAGCTGCTCGACATATCTTTTCTTTACTAAAATGCCCTCTTTTAAATTACATTATTAATAAGTGTTAATTTTATAAGAATTTGTGTGTCCAATAAACATTTTTATTTTATTTATTTATTTTATTCATAATCGTCTCGCAGCTATATGCTAAATCAAACCGCATCTTACTCTTACGTGGCAAGTATTACAAACCCACGTGTGGTGTGGCCAGACCTAGGGGAGTTATTCATTAATCATCACCCCTTAAAGCCGGGGGCTAAACGAATATATTTAACCAAATATGGCTGAGAAGGCAACACTTTTACGCGAGGTGTAGGGTTGCTGTGCCAATGCTTAGGAATAAAATTACCTTGCTAATACATAGGTACGTAAATTGGTACAAAATTGATAAAACCTAAAATCTATCTATCTAAGTATATAAAAATGAATTGCTGTTCGTTAGTCTCACTAAAACTCGAGAACGGCTGAACGGATTTATCTTATCTTAGTCTTGAAATGTTCGTGGAGGTCTAGGGAAGGTTTAAAAAAGAAAAAAAAAATTAAATTAATTTATACAAAAGTTTAGGTCGCAGTACGAAGTCTGCCGGGACAGCTAGTTATTTATAAATAAAGATTGTGGCGTATAAGCTATGCTCTAACGATGCTTGTTAACGGTGTTTTTTTACTTAATTTAATAATACCGTTGCGATAACTATTTGGAGTTAATTTCCAAAACGGTCGTTTGTGTTAATACTCTATTTCGAAAAGTGTAGTGCAGTTAAGAAAGCTAGGACCACCAAATTAATAATTTTAGCCACTCCAACACGACGTTTTATTCCTTATTTTTATCAATACTAAATGGTTAGTGAACAACATTGAAATTTTATGAACCGAACTGTGGCGTAGTAGAGTTCGACTAAACACTATTGTACAGGGTTAGCAAGTGAGGATATTACTTAAAGATTAAATGAGTGACTGTACATACTTTTTTTTTACTAAAAAAATACTTACCAGCCCTATATTCGTGAACGCTCACGTAATCCTGATTCAGTGAAATGACACGAACGTGCAATAAATCTTCGCCGTATGAAACTTACAAATTGCTCCCGTTATGCATATAGGGGACTTGAGACGGTGGAACTACTTTCGGAACTAGTTTTTTCTGTAACTAAGTTAATGTGGCGGGATTTTCTTCTTCCTGTAGTAAGCTGACAGGACAAATAGTTGTGGTGTGTACTGAGTAAATAAATTTTAGAATTAGCTATGGAATTAGGCAGAATTTCTTTTTTCCATAATTTACCGCTGTATCTTTACTAAAAGAATGATGTAGTGATGAATTTTTTAGAATTGAATTGTACAATAATTTAATTTAATTTTTTTTTTGTTTTGCTATAATTATTGTATTTTATTGTACTATTATTTTAATTGATTATTTTTTACTTGTATTTCTGTGACGTGTATCAAAAATCTGATATTAATAAACTACTATGACTATGACTATGACTATAAAAAAACATGCAAATTGTTCAAAATTAGGTTTTTTTATTATATAAGATATTAGGAACTATAAAATTAGGATATTAAAAAATGTAGCTAACTTCTGAGTTTAATAAAGCGTATATTGAATGCTTGTTGTAGTTTGAACAATATTTTGACATAACTATAATATTTCAACTCATTACAATGACTCGTACATACATAAGAGTTGTTGACAATCAATCGATTAAGCAATACATAGTCTAATCGGTACATTTGTAAAACTAGCATAGTTAATCATACATAATCTGCTCTCGATCTACTTAGGTATGTAGATCATAATTATTATGGTGTACTGAGTCGGCACTGTGACACAGAGTAAGAAAAACACAGAACGATAACTCTTAAACGATTTATTTCTAGCTCAAAAAATATATTCTTACTACATCGCGTCCTCGCTACATTGTCGTTGTCTGCGTTTATTCCTTGCAATCATCGTTGTGATTCAAATGAAATGAATAATCAAAAATATCACCAATATTATAAGCATATCAATCCCAATATTATAAACATATATATCCCAGGGGTCTTCAAATCTAGAGTAAATAGGTTTCTTCTAGGCAAGCGTGCTACATCTTAGACTATAGTGGTGGAAGGGCCGATACGTAGGTACATCACCATGCATTTGCTAATATTTAGTATAATACTCACAGAAGAAAGCAGACAAACAAACAGCTTTAAGAACTTTTCAGAAATTATACTTTTACATCAGTATTTATAAGTCACTTTGTAGGTTTAACAATATTAAAGCCAATAATCAAATAAAAATAATTAAATAAGTTTTTACCATGAAAACATTACCAACTACAAACACATACACATAGGTAATTTGGCAATCTTATTTAAAGTAAATATTATAAGTTACACACATTTTCAGCGGACATTGGCAGCTATGATTTAAAAAGCGTTTACAAATAACGTATATCGTTATTTATTTATACATTAGCTTTGAAACTATTCAGTTAACAAATTGTTTATGTGATCTATAATATTCTGTGTGCACCGGAAACGTTTTGTCCATATCTGCATGTCCATCAGTGCAACCCTACATCATTACTAATGCTTGATTTTAACGGCCACGATTATAATGCTCTGTGATACTGGTCACCGGAACTGCTGATTACACAGATAACCGCCAAATAGATAATAATAGGCAGGGATATATCACTGCTGTCTATGGTACATACTATAAAGCTGAAGAGGGTAAAAATCTGTACATAGAAGATATTACAAAAGAAATGTTTGGGTATACCTACTCTAAATCGTTATTAAAACACGTTTCAGCAGTTTTATTTTGTATAATTTTTTGCCTATTTATCTGTTCCTCTGTTTATCTATGTCTCTGCCTAACTGTTTGTCTGCTTATTTAAACCCTCATCACGCAAAAACGGCTGAACGGATCATTATGATTTTTGGTATAAAGGTGTATGAAGTCTTAAGAGTGTGACAGGCTACTTTTTATCCTAAAATAATGCGATCGAAGCCGTGGGCATCCACTAGTAATACATAAACTAACTAAACATTACTTAAAAAAAACATGAAAACAATATTAATTTTGGTTACCCCGCCAAAATCAGTCCGACTCGATCTCGACTAAAACTTTATATCCACAATGGTTTAACATATTTAGTGTAGTAGATTCAGTCGTTTCATTCGGTGTTTCCAAGAATTAAGATCAAACACGAAACAAAACAACCAAAAAATCGTTAATTTCAATTCCTCCTCGGAACAGAATAGGTAGCTAAAAGCAACCAAACCACTTTAAATAACTGACGCCTGATTCACATTGCAACCGTCTGTTTAATATCATCGATTAAGCAGAATCATGTATAGTTTAAGTATTTATCAATGGCGGGCTATGAGTCATGGCCTAATAATATTTGTAGCCAGAATTAGATAGGTAGTGATTAAAATAGAATGCGCGATGAAAATTGATTTCTGACTGAAATCTTCTTTATAAAATAAAAATGAATTGTTCGTTAGTCTGATTAAAACTCGAGAACGGCTGAACGGATTTATCTTATCTTAGTCTTGAAATGTTCGTGGAGGTCTAGGGTAGGCTTAAAAGGGAAAAAAAAAAACAAAAAAAAAGTTTAGGTCGCAGTACGAAGTCTGCCGGGACAGCTAGTGTACAAATACAAATAGTTAGAGTTTGAAAGTAGATGAATCTTGTCAAATAAGTATTTCCTGTAATTATTGTTACTGATAATACCTATGTCAATTTAGCGTACTCGAAGTTTAAAATCTTTATGTTATTCGGTAATTAGTTGTGTGGAAGTTTTCCAGTTTTTCTGTCGCCTGTTTGGGAGGACTTTTTTGTGTTAATTAACTATTAAGCGTTTCACATCGAAAAAGTTGTTTTTTTTTTATTGAAAGTCTGATAGCTGTCGTAACACTTTATTTATTCGAACTGCAACTTACATTATCTATTATTATTATTTATTATTACAATGGTACAAAAATATTCAAGTTATGTTCATACATAACTTGAACATATACACATTTCGTACCGTCGACACAAAACGCTGAGGTTGGCTTCCGTTAAACCGGTAGTAAAGTAATGTCTTAGCCCTTACCTTGCTTTTAAACCCCCTTTACAACCTTAAGGGACAGAACGCTGCGCGTATCGTGGTATTCACATAATAATGCATTTATTTTTATTTCACTATCACTATAATAGTATAAAGCAAAGTAGCACGCGTCTGTCCCTGTGTATGTCTGTATGCTTAGACCTTTAAAACTAAATAACGGATTTTGATGCAGTATTTTTGATTTCTTTTTGCCTCTTAAAAATGATGTATCTAATCTCTTACGTATTTAAAATAAAGAAAACATAAAAAGATTGTGTGATTTTAAAATTTATTTAAATATGTGACGTTTTACAGGTAGATATAAAATAATAAAAAACATCTTAACATCCATAAATTCTTCTTCTTCTTGTTAACGAATGAGAGAGGCAAACTCTAGAGTTTTTCAACCGTCGTAGGGGCCAAAACATATTATTTGAGTATCATTTTTAGGAAAAATTGGTTGCCCGCTGCTCTTTCATCCTTACCTCCTCCGCTCCATGCAGTTGACCTGTATTACCCTAAGTCCCCACTGCCTCTGATTTAGGTGTCTCGCCGAACACCGAGGGGGCAACAAATTATAATCTTCCAAGACCCCCTAATTTCTTGATAAAAGTTAAACAATTAGGCGGATTTTGTTTGCAAATTCCGGGCCTTGGATTAAAAGAAAATTGGACAAAAATTACTTTCCGCGAAACTCCTTTCACGAAACTCGAATTATAAAATTTGTGTCTTTATAAAAAGAGTTGAATTTTCTAAAGGTGTTTTTATGTTAAATTTGTGGTTATTAAATCCTATTATGGCGTTTATAATTGGATATTGTAAATTGTTCAACTGGCAAAACAAGTGTGTTAATTGGTTTGTAAAAACAGCATAAAATTAATTTTTAATCACAAACTATGTTGCATTTGTTTACTTACTGTAAATTTACTTACCTAAGTACAGTAAAAAACTTACAAAGCTGAAATTCATACCAAAAAAATCCTACAGTCACCAAGTTTCGTTTGTCAGTCACTCACGAAATCCACACTAATCAAACAGCTTGAGATATTTACACAAAAATCTTCCTTTCCACGAACATATGCTGGTATGTATGTCTATCTACGAACAATTAATACCATAGAAATGTAACTCCTTTTAAATGTCGCGTTGAAAATGCTTCCGACATCTCATCTTTGTCTCATAAACCACTTGCGCACATTGCTTGCTCGTGATTGGTTACGATACCGGAAATAGATGAATACTGCCGGATGTTAGTCGCATTTGGTCGCTAAAAAGTTAAGCTCCACCAACCCAACGGCGGTCGTTGGTTGACCATCTCGTGAAATTATTTTTTTGGCTCAGTTGTGATTCTATAATACGAGTATCAGTTATTCGTAGACGTCAATATAGAAATATGCATGAATCCCAAGCATTACGTAACTTGGCATTCTCCAAATTGTAGCATACGTGAGATGGAAGACAAATTGGTCCCACATTTTTCTCGGATCCGATGTATCTCATATTGAATATTCTAAAACGGTGTTGTGATACTCTAGAATTCTTTTCGGAGCCGCCTTGTATCGCACGACTTACGCTGTGACTATGTATTCTGATCATCTTCTTTGTAGGCTGGTGTAAGGTTTTCCTTAAAACATATCATATTATAAAAAGGAACGTGTGTTTATTAGTTTCTGTGTTTTTAATGTTTTAGGTATTCTGTTTTAAAAACATAAAACAGAACAAAGCCGCGGATCCCTGCCTGACTCCCTGTTCCCCGCGGAATATAACCTTGCGATCTTCAAAGCGAGAGTGAATCGGTTCTTACTGGGTAAGCGTTAACGTTCCATCCTAGACCGTAATGATTGCTTACCATCAGTGCAAGGTCAAGTGCAAACCCATTACATGTAAAAAAAAAAAGGATATCCTTGCACATTTTATTTTTAATTATCTTTATTTTTCATTAAACGCTTTTACGTCATCCATCCAAATTCATACTAAAAAATACGCGGATTAGTCTTAATTCTATAAATTTTTCTTCTTTACTCACCTTATGAATCAAAATTAGACACAATAGACTTATCCATTTTTTTTCTAACCACACCATTTTATAACAAACGACGGTGCCCCCATAAGCAGATGCTTAAAAAGATAATAAATTCATTAAAAAATCTCGCAATACAAAATGCCGACGGATTTTAAAAGGTGATTTTCATAAAGCATTTTGTTTTAGCAAGGGGCGTGCCGCTGGCAAAGGGAAAGGTCCCCTCGATGCGTTTTGTAGTGAGGAATAAAAATAATTCGCTTTTCATTTTGTTTCGTCATCAGAGCTCCGTTGAAAGGATGGAGGGCCATCGATGCTTGGCTCGAGTGGCTCAGACTTTATTATTGGCTCATACTGAATCTGCGGGGAATGATAAATGAGGTCACGACTATTGGTACAGCTCCCGTGTAATACGCACTTAACTGTGTATGTACTAGTAGGTATATCATGATTCATGTACCGACATTACACAGCCTGCGTTTAGTCTGTACGCCTTTGTTTATGTGTTTGCGAATTGGTACCCTGTTTTGGTTCCTGATCGCAACCAATTTAATATAGTACTTTCAAAATGGCGCCTGCAATTTGGTTTTACGTTTAATTTTGATCACATGCAATGTGTATTTTTTAAATCCGGTTCCAATATTCCCAAAGTTTTGTGTTATTACTACTCAAAAATACTCGTAATGCAATGAGTTATACCTCGTAAATTTACAAAGTAAATCTCTACACTCTTTCATGTTTTTTCATCACAAAGAAAAATACGATTATTCATATATGTAAGCTGCCATATGTCATCATGTTTGAACCTCTTTGTTGGTGTAAATTACTCATATGTGGTCATGAGTGTGTGTAAGGTAGCGAGCTTTTAAATAACATAAGATATTGCAGTAAAAATAAAAAGACAACGATTTTTCGTTGAACTGTGTTCACTTCATACTGTTTTTTATCTGCATAGCAAGTGTTACAAACACATGAATTAGTTAAAATCACCTCACAGTACCAAAATAAGCAACCTATAATGTTACGTAATCGAATCCAGTAGAGCTTTTATATGCTATAAAATAAAATAAAGCCTTTTTTCTGCTACTCTAAATAGATATGACACATAACAATAAAGAAAACTTGAACCCTTAAGTAATTGAATAAATTACATACTATAGATATCATATATTCACACAGTAGTTGGAATAGTGTTTAAAAATCTTTATAGCGCTACCTTATTTGAGTGCACTAAAGCCTAAAAAAATTGGTAACACACACATGACCGATTTTGGAATGGAAGTGGACACATAGATCATTCTTTATTAAGTATATACCAAACGACATATAAACACAACAAAATAAAATTAAAAATATTTTTTACTCTGTGGCTACAAGTGGCTGCCTTATTGCTAGCAGCAATCTCTTCTAAGCAAATATAGGATGGCGAGAAATAAATAAAGAAATACGAACTTATTTAGTTTCCAACTCAATGCATATAATTCACACTCAGCCAGTACTCAGCAGATAGCTATTACGTTGCTCAATTGCTCATAATGGCTGCATACGATTTATGACTTCTCTAACGATGTCAAGCTTTATCAGAGTGTCTGTTTGTTTGTATTCAAACTCGTCTTAAGTTTCTTGTTAGATGCTCGTGGGATTATTTGTTTGGGTTTGGCTTAGCGGCTTAGTGTAATAATAAATAATGGGTAATGAGTAGGTGGTAAATAAAATAGGAGAATTAGTTCGTAGATGGAATAAATGTAGTTAGAATGAGACTGTCATAATTGTAATCTAAAAGTCTCCTTACAAATGGGAGTAAAAATGGAATAACTTCACTATAAGATGGTTTTCGAAATAAGTACTAAATATTGCATAATATTGCTCAACTTCCGACTGTATTAATAAGTAATTATGTATAGGTATATATATAGGTACATATATGTATATACATATGTAATATTATATAAGTAGTATTCCGAGCATTTCAAATAATACAATTCTTTGGCCATTAGTAAAAACGTAATGTCCACTAATATCAGTTCACTTAACGACAAATTCTTATTCGGTGCCATAATTTTGCGAAAATGGTTCTTTGGTACCATCTTAATTACAGTACCAATTTAGAAGCTAAGACCCAAAATAAATTTACTTGAAGCCATTAAATGGAGCCCTTACTGAGGTATGCCTGTTTACAAAACATTGGATAGGCAAAAGGTCAAGTTCATTTGAAGATCATAAGTATGATCTTCAAAAGAGACATTTGGAAGTTCAAATGTCTCCTTTGATTTATACAACCCTCATATCATAACAATATGAAATCTGTTATTGTATTGTAAGCTGGAGTTATTTTACTTTTTTGCGAGAAGGCATTTGTTATAAGTGTACTGATATTCAATGTTTAGGCAAAGTCATGTTTTGTTTCATTTTCTTTGCTAGGTTTTCTCGTATGCAAACATTATACTTGCGATGACATAACAAATGTATTGAAAACAAACGTTAAAGCAGTGTTTATTATAATCCGTAACTGAGTCGATTTTATGTTGTCTATTGATTTTAATGCATACTAATTTCGTAACGAATTAATTTATCCTCCATTGTGCGTTAAGCCTTATTACTCTCATATTTTTTTAACATAGAAATTGAAGGATAGAGGCCAATGCCCAGCTGTGGAATAGATAAAGTTGTGGATGATGATGATGATGACATGGAAATTAAACATAAATTTCAGATTCAACTATGCAGTGCCTAATACCTTAGCTTCTTTTATTTTATATTCGAAATGCCAATTTCAAATCTAGATACAATGCATATTCATACCAACCAACCGCAATCTTTAGTTACAGCGAGTGCTGAATGCATATTGATGGTGTTCCGACTAATAGGCAAGTAATAGTACTGATAAAGATAAAGATAAAGATAAAGATAAAAGCTTTATTCACCTTATGACGTCACATCATATAGGGCAAGTCAGTTTACATAATTTTCCTTAAATACTAAGTAATTTATCACTCTTATTATCTAATATATCTCTCTAATCACTGACGACCGACAGCAGACAGTCGACGGGTGCCAATCATTAATTGACACTTTATACCGTTGGCGAGAGATATAGTCCTATCGGTGTCTCTGTTCTGTTATACATTGTTATGTGTAGGTAATATTGAAATGTTAACAGATTTCTGTACAGAGCTTCACAATTTCTTAATGGTGTGTGTTTGTCAGTTTCAGTTAAATTTCTGTTCTATTTCGTAATAGGCGTCTATCTAAGACCACAAAACCTTTGTTCGAAGTTTTTTGAAACAACATCGTTTCTTGCTTGGAGCTTGGTGATTGATTCACGTAACTCGATGGTCGTTGATGGTCAAGAAATGATAATAAATAATAAATGACTGACTGTCAAATGTACAACTAAAAATCCACAAATATTCTGCGAATTCTAATAAAATTTGAATGGATCCGATTATGATTTTGCAAAAATGCTCAATTTCTTTCCCTATTGACCTACGTCATAACAAAACTACATTACATAATAATAATATACCTGCACTAAATCCCGCCAAGTAATTATGCCTATTGTATCAAATGTTTAGGATTATTCCGGCCACAATTATCGCAAATAACTACCTATAATGCCGAGTTCGATTAGGTATTAGTTCATCAAATTAATTTGTTAATTTATGTGCCATCAACAGCATGTTAACACAAACACATTCAGTAGTCAGCTTTTCCTGTATCGGGAAATTAGTAATTGTAATAATTAAATGGTTTATTGACAATAGCATTAATATGAATGTTTGAAATTAATGTAGGTACAGGGTTTCAAAAGCATTAAAATGGCACCATACCGAACCCAAGACCGTTATTGACTCAAGAATTAAGTATTTAATAAATACGGGTTTTCACTCTTCTATGACTCTATTCTGGGAGGAATCACGATCCTCAGTAATGAGAAGAAGGAAATGGAGGAAGACGGCTTAATTTGAATTAAAATTCACATTATTTGTTTTAAATAATTAATGTATCCATTCATATTTTGTTATTATCATTACTAATAAGTTGACGACAAAACCAAAATGTAACTAATGGTTATTATTTTCTGAAAGCATGTAAATATATTTTCTCGAGTTAAAATAATGTATTGATAAAAGTATATACGAGAATGTAAGTAAGTTCGTAAGAAAATGACCTACTCTGGTTCTGGGCACCAGACAGATTACAAGCCGGCTTGAAACCAAAAAACATCAAAGGTCGACGCGGTTAGTCCTTGGATAGGTGACTGAAAAGTGGCATTCCATTTTGTGCGCTTCCGTGGATCGGATGACACGTTAAATTGTAGGTCCCGGATGTTTGTCTAGCACAGAAGTCGTAAAGCCATGTCAGAGGCCTTTAGAGCGGCTTGATAAACTCTCAACACCAGAGTTGGCCACTCTCATTCGATAAGAAGAAGAAGTTCATTTTACTAGTGACTAATTCTGACAGCATATCCTGTTCTATCCAAACAAGTCCACATGTAGCGTTCCATTGTGCCGATGGTCTGAAAGTGACAACGCCAGGAAGACAAATGACGTCTAGCAATTATCTAATCCAAATCCCAGACTATTCGAGTGCAGTCGGGTGTAGGCTGATAAAGGCATTATATAGGTATAGGTAAAATAGGCTATTGAGGGGATAGTGAAAGCAAGGATTCATTGAGAAAGTAATTGGTTATCTCAACTAACGCAGCATGCTTTGAGCAGGTTGGGTATACATAGTTTGATATACCTGCGTTGGATTTTGAAGAGGATTTGTTGAGGCCCGAAAAGCATGCAAAGCATGTATTTTTGAGTTAGATACTTTTTTTTAATGTGTTAAATGTCAATCTTTTGGAACACAAAAATAAGGTTTTCAATTCTTCTAAATATTTATTTTTCCACGTGTTTGTTTCTCAAATTATTTGAAAATCTGGGAGAGCAGACTTTTAAATCAGATTATGTGTCGGTTTTTAACAAAATCATGCAGAGCTGAGCTTATAATCGGTTCGTTTTTAAAATTCACTATAGGGCGATATTTTTGTAACAATTTCATTAAAATTTTAAAAGCTCAGTATCAAAGGCCAATATCTTATTTTCCTTTTGCGCCTCGTATCCTTTTTTTATTATTCTTTTATGCGTTTTTTCAAGTTTTTTCGACCAACACTCTGTTTATGGTGTCACAAGTCTCACATTAAACCACAGGTTTCAAGCCACGTATAAATTACTCGCTTATCTAAAATCTAACCACAATCATCGGTCGTTTCACTCGTGTCGCTTAGTCACTATTTAAATCATTTTAGGTGGACGCAGTGGTATTAGACTTAGTAGACGCTTCATTACAGCAAAAAAAAACTAAACAAATTTCATCTTCATCATCATCATCCACGGCCGGTTTTGACCCACTACTAGGTATAGGCCTCTCTCATATGCCATTGGCTTCGATCTTTATCTTTAAACAAAATGTGGTACGCCAAAAGTTTAACTCATGTTAAACGCTAAGTGTCAAACTACAATTAAACTACACAATATACTTTATGAATAGGTTAGCTGTGTTTCGCACTTTTACCTTTGTTAACCCGGGATCTAATCTATCTCAATATTTTTTTTTTTAAATCAATTTAAACGTTTATTCCTGTAAAATAGTGGGATAAGCTTTGTGATCGGTTAGATACAAATGTCATGATCGATGCTGACAGTCCGTGAAGGATATACAATCGGTTCTTACTGGGTAAGCACTTTCCATCCTAGACCGTAATGATTGCTTACCACCAGGCGAATTACGGTCAAGTGCAAAACAATTCCTTGTAAAAAAAAATACATATAGTTTACGGAATGATTTGTCTTTTCTCTTGGTAATATTGTCTAATAGACGATGGTGTTTCTTTCAACGGGTATTCCATTTGGTTAGCCAATCGATAGCCAGATAGCGGCGTCATGAATATTCATTTAGATAATCATGGGATACAGGAGTTTGAGACAGTATCTGTAGTCATGATTTTCAATTGTATCTGGGTGGATGGTGGATTTTGTATTTGCTGCACATTAATATGGCTACTTAAATTGGATGATGCTGATCTCTCTCAAGTGCAGCAACTTTACCAAATATATATCACACTTAATAATAATAATAAATAAATATTACGGGACATTGCACACAGCGCCATCTAGTCCCACACTAAGCAAACGCTTGTGTCGCGGGTACTAGATAACGGAATACTTATATACTTTTCTATAATTAATAATAATAGGAATATAAAACACAATTTATTACTCAAAGTTTTTGCATAGGCCCATCCTATGGGTAGTTGTATTATGCTCGATTTTGTAACTACCCGTACAAATTACTAGATTTTAAATATTTGGCTCGTACCATCTGAATGACTTCTATTCAGTTCCTGATAAATGAATATGTACATAATTGATACTCTATTGCATTTTGTCTATCATTTTTCTCAACAAAGTTACAAGTGAGACAAGCAATTTTTTATACTTTATTCAACCCCAGCCTTAAAGAATAGCTAACTTGCTAACAAACTATAGATCACTTTGTTGTCCGAAATAAGTAATTTTGATTTGATTGATTTGATTTATGGGCAATGGCTGACTAAGTAATACAAAATAAAAATAAATACCTATAATATATGAAGGTATTTCCTCTGTTATATTTGACAGAATCTAGCATACTGCGTACAACTGCCTTCATAATGTTGAATAATCCGAATGAACGATTAGAGTATATCGTGAGCGCGCGTGGGCAGAGATTAACCTTCTTCTGGATTCAACCATTCCACGAGTACACGCCAGGCTAGATTATAATAAAAGAAAGAAAATAAAATATAATAATTAGGTTAAACTTCATTGGTATTTATTTATTTGGAGTGTATATGTGTTGTGGTTCGGTCCAAGCTAGACTTTGTAATAATTCTATATCGACCTCATCATTCAATCGAGTTTACACCGAGATTTTTTTGTATAGATTTGCAAAAAATATGAATACGGCTACAATCTCAGAAACAACATGAAACGCAAATTACTACTCCATTTCTCAAGATTCACTCCCAGCAGATATTTACTGTTATCTTTTAACCGTATTGAATCAAAATGACGTATAAAGTACTATTTTTTTTTAATTAATTCAGATAATATTAATTAGTCTTAATGGGGTTATTTACCAAGTTATTTTTTCAACGATTGTTTATACGTTAGTTAGTAGATACTTGTAACTAGGATTACAAGTCTTAACGAGCTTTGTTAAATGTTTGCGCTGCGATTCATTACAACTCATTACAAACCAACAAATTCTTTCGATCAAATGAAATAGACGCAACAAGGAACTCTAAAAGCTTTATCTATGCCTGACACATAATTATATCGCCTCAAGTCAGGTGACGGGCGTTTTTACAACGAATTAGAACGCTAAGCAAACAGCTCCATAGATCTTTATCAGCTAACTACTTTTGAATAATAAGCAGTTTGAATGCCGGCACCTTTTTTGGCATTAGACATGAATAGATTTATAATACGGAGTGAGAATGGCCTTTTTAGTGTGCGCATCGATAGCGGTAACTTGAAACGGTTTCATTTGTTTGTGGTTGCCAAGACGGTGCCTGAATTGCAAAGTTTGATCGGGTAGATGATAAGTGGTTCTTGATATGCCGTTTAACAATGCTATTGAAGTTTTATTAGCCTTGTAATATTTTCAATGTAATCAATAATGTTTAACGAATTAAAAGAATAGATGACTCTAAAAATATGCGAAAATAAATCAGTTACATATCCACGGCAGCCTTTTTCTAGTGTCGGCCTTCACATGTAAAATCTGCCACCTAAAATTAATAGTATAGGTATATGTATTTTCTTGCAACCTTGTTTGAGAGTATTTTCATTTCAGCACAAGCATTATCCACCTTTCACCACGATTCCGTGTAGATGATGATTCAGGTGACCTGTCTATACTATTACACGTAGAAAAGAAACTTATTTCGTCGAGTTTAAATATACACCAACATTAACTATCCAACAAATCCGGAAATACTGTCGGCATTAGCGAACACCACGTCCATAATTCTGGCAGAGGAGTTAAAATTAATACAAATTCAACGCGAAAGCTATTTGGGAGGTTATTTCAGACGCCACTGCAGATCCATTAAAACCATTACTCGATCTAAAATGTTAATGGTTTGTCGTCTGAGAGATATGAATAATGAAACAACTGATCCCAATCTGGACAACGCTGGGACGTAGTTATTTGTGATATTACGATGGAAATAATACGGCTCTGATTTTTGCAAGAGTCTGGAGTGTGCTTGTGATTTTTTTTTGTGTAACGATTGAGTTGTTATATTTTTCGTAGATTATACCTTCTTTAAGTATGAAATAGTTTTAATAAAAGATAAAGATAAGATAAAGAATCTTTATTGATTCTGTGAAGTTGCAACATACATTATATTATATGTATAAGTACTTATGTCATAGAATATGCTACACAAATTACAATATCTTGTCAAATTGAATTTATATCTTATCTCTTAATATATTTTTTAGTAGTAGTGAGTACGAAGTGTCAGTATTGGTCAAAAAAATAAACTAGACATACTCTTGACTAACGAAATGCAATAAAAGCTCTTAAGATTGACCATAGAAAGAGCTTAAAAAAATACGTTTAGTTACATAAAATTTCAATTATTTTGTATTAACTAAAAACTGTTTCTTTTATAATGTCAGACAATTTTTGGTTCACTACGTAATAATTTTGTTAATTTAAAATTTCCATAATTTAATCAAAATTTTCTTGAGTAAATACTTTGATAAGTGCTTCTAGCTAGTATTCTATTAAAAATGTATTCCTATCTATAAATTGTTTTGACAGCAATCACATTGTTCCTTACCTCGTTGATTGACCGTAAATTGAACATAAATTGCGTCTTGTCAATTAATCGTTTTAAATTGTCCTCGGCTATAATTACAAAAGCAATTGTGTTGTCAGTTGGTAAAGGTGTTTGTCCATTAAGAGAAATGTGACTTTTATTGTAAGTCAATACGCCCGTATGTGGGTGGATGCCTATTATGGACAATTGTCGCTAGGCTTTAGGGTTTACACTTTTACTTTATCTATGTCTGCATAATTTATATGACATACCTACCTACAAAGAAATAACACATACTGAAGATACCATACCTTTGTAGATATGACCGGAAAAGTCGAAAATACAACTACATATATATACCAAGCTCTTCAATCAACAAAAGAGAGATTAACTTCTTTATTTTAATAATTCAAGAAATGTATGAAAATTAGTTGACTTAGTAATTAGTAATAGTAGTTTGAGTCCAATCCAGAGTGTTGGATCTTGTCTATCTACTCGTACGTTCAAAAAATACATTCCAACCCAAATGTAGGTCCGAAAAGTGGCATTCCATTTTGGGCGTCCGTGTTTCGGATGACACGTTAAATTGTAGGTCGCGGCTGTTGGCCTAGTACGGCAGTCGTTAAGCCATGTCAGAAGCCCTTAGAGTGGCTTAATAAACTCTCGACACCAGAGTCGGCCACTCTCATTCGATAAGAAGAAGAATACCCAAATGTATAGTTGTTTTCGAATGATATCCAATTAAAGAGTTAGTAGTTAGTCCCTGGGTTAGTAGTTAGTCCCTGGGTTAGTAGCTAGAAACAGAGTCTGCTTCTAAAGTCCAAAATGAGATATTTACCTGCACTATATTTACACACGTTCGCCTTTTGTATTATAGTCAACATAGAATCTAAAAAGCTCCCTCCTGCCAGCCCTGCCTATCCCTACAGCCCATGTTTGGTCAAGCTCTCACAGTGACCGCTGACTCAGTACATAATCACTTGACACATGCCTTCCTTCTACTGACGATATTTTTATTCCTATTTCATTGCTTAGTTATTGAGCTATCTATTGTAGTTAGGAATTGAACTCGACTTTGCCCCCTGCTGGGTTTGGTCTGCGATGATGGTGAAGTTGTTGACTGGTTGGGGAATGTTTAGTGACAAAAGATTATTTTATATGTTAGCTATTTGTTCAAATACATACTAACTGGTTCTTAGTTTATGTTTATTAGTCAGACTAAGTGAAAATAAAGATTATTGGTTTCTTAAAAAGCAAGATACTATTATAACCAAGAGTTTTATGTTCTCTTTGTCAAACAGTGATCATATAATGTATATGCGTATTACTATATAAAAATGGCTCTGTATGTAATAATTAAGATGCTTTTTTTCTTTTTTACAGATCACACATCAGGATCCAGAAAATCTGCAAAGGATTACATGATTTAACATGTCATAAAGTAAGTTATTTTCTCCTTATCATATGGTTTCTAAGAAATCGTTACTTGGAAAGTTTATCTTTCTACTTAGTTCTTGATTACCTTATATAGTCTATCTAGTTTGATATTTGATGCCTTTTAAAGAACACTCTTTTTTTCATATCATATGGTTTCTAAGAAATCGTTACTTGGAAAGTTTATCTTTCTACTTAGTTCTTGATTACCTTATATAGTCTATCTAGTTTGATATTTGATGCCTTTTAAAGAACACTCTTTTTTTCATATCATATGGTTTCTAAGAAATCGTTACTTGGAAAGTTTATCTTTCTACTTAGTTCTTGATTACCTTATATAATCTATCTAGTTTGACATTTGATGCCTTTTAAAGAACACTCTCCTTCTATGAAGTAACAAAATATATGTACATACTATGTATCTGTAAGAAACATTATCTCCCTAGTGAACAGATCTAATGTAGGTACTTTATAACATCGTCAGGTAGGTAGATGTTTAAGACAACATAATAATAATAACAAAAAAAAAAGGAAATTTCTTCCAGTTCGGCTAGGAAGCGTACTGTAGCATATTTATTACACTATTATCACACACACACACACACACACACACACACACACACACACTAATATCGTTTTTAGTTAAGTACAAAGTATTCTCTGAATAAACTGTCAAGCCAAAGAAATAAATATAAATATTTCGGGACATTGCACACAGCGCCATCTAGCCCACACTAAGCAAACGCTTGTGTCGTGTGTACTAGAAAACGGATATAATACTTATATACTTTTCTTTTGTAAATACATACTTATTATATATACTAACGACCAGACTCAACACAGGTAATTATAAATTTCAAAATTTTAATGCTATTTCTGAAATAGAAATAGTGAAAAATGTAAAAAAGACAGACATTCTCACTTCAAGGAAATATTACTACAAAGTAAAAATTACAGTACCGAGAATTGACACCAGCTTATTTGCGCTTATTTGCAGTGTATTTGAAAAAGAGAATTCTCGGATTTAAATTAGAAAATGTCGAGGGTAAAATTGGAAAATGGAAAACTTAGTTTGCAGTGTGCTTGTGTCCGACTAGACTTTGTGCATGATAACTCTTCATGCGGATAAAATATGAACTAACAAATTGCAGCTTAACTAATTATAATTGCCTTCCAAACTTCATCATCAGCCTAATGAGACCCACTGCTGAGTATAGGCATCCTCCCTCTTACACCAGTACTCCCTGTCTTGCGCTGTTCTAGCCCAGATGTTTCCATGCTTATATATTTTATTAACTTACTTTAACAATGGAAAATTTGAACTAAATATACATCTTTTTTTGATATTAGACTATTTTCTAAATTAAAACACAATCAAATGAAAAATGTAAATAAAATTTTAAATAAACTGTCATATTTTAATTAGCCAAGTCCCACTTTATAAAAGGACAGGTTATATCATTTATTTTTGTCAAGATTGCTTTTTTTACTAGTTCAAGTTCGCATTTGCCCACAATAATTAATCCAGTGGTTAACAGATGGATTAATAAAACTCTTTATTGTTACACACATACAGAAAAATAAACAAAAACACAAAAGACTTAAAAAAATAGTGCCACTACTGACTTGTGACTTAACAGTGACTAAGATGAAGTGGTGCTCACCCAAAAAAACTATATAGCTCTGACCAAGATATAATTTTCAGTGTCGACACTTAGAAGTGCTGCCCCGTATAGTTCCCTGTCTCAAACCCCACTATTAACTAAGGCCTGGTGCACACGGAGCCCGAGCCGCGAGCGTATGTCACCCGGGAGATTATGCCCTAATCCCTTTACTGTAGTCTAAGCTGCTTTCATTGCTTTGTGCAGGACGCTGCCAGTCAAATGCCGGCCAAATCTGTTGCCGTAGGCCCCCGCTTTATACTCCCGGCTTTTAAAGTTTGGAAAATTAGGACTGAGTTGGGACTCTTTTTTGGAGATTTCTGTCGTGAGACTTGTTTTAGGTCGATTATCTAGAACTTTCACCGCTTAAATAGGGTATATTAGTCGTGTGAGGACGCATCATTAACCTACCCGTAGGAAAAACGTTCGCCGTAGCCGAAATCGGCTTGGAAAGCATCATCATCATCATAATTTTTTTTGGACTAGTATGTGATATGTTTTTTATAACTATGTTAAAATTGTGACATTTTAATCGTAGTGTATTGGAAACACGGATGTTTAAAGCGTTTCAGGCAGCAAATGAAAACAATTTAAGCCTGTATTTATAAAAAGTTCACGACCAAAGCTATCGAGACAATGTATAAAGAGCGAGAGTTTTGCTTCTTTAAGATATAGGATAATATGTAAAGTGTTAGATCTTCAGAAAAATACTTGAGGCTAGGACCATTTTATCCCCACTCCATTTTCACCAGCCTAAATTTACTTGCCCACTTTTGCTTTACAAACTCTTAATATCTAATGCAATTTGAATGTCAATACTAGATGAAAGGGTATTTATTTGAGCAAAAGCTTAGTCTAAATTCAGCCGACAAGCAATTTCAATTCGACTAAAGTAGACATTCCGTGAGATAATAGTGAAGATATTGGAATAGGCTAGGCGCCAATCACTAAAATCAACAGTTCTTAGTGAATAGGCAAAGAGTTTTGCTGAATGCGGGATCTTTGGAATTTCATTTTGGAGCCAAACTGACCAATAATTTGGAGTACGGTTTTGGCAGTTGTGACGTATCGGACGAAAAGAAAATTTGAGATACCTAAATATTTTTACTTCAACTCAACTGTGGATTACACAAACAAGTTTTACTAGACTTTTGAACTTTGACTATCGTATCGGTTGCAAACATTTTTTGGTGTGGTGGTTTTGCTTTTGCAATTTGGAAACTGAAATGGTGGATTTGGGTGTCTATGCTTTTCAATCTGTCTGTCTTTGATGCAGAATTTTAACGACTGCAACGTAATTAGGTAACAGGTTTTGGACGAAAATGTCATCCTAAAATCTGAGATTAAAGAGCTGTGCTCGAATTTCGTGAATGAATACTAAGTTTGTAACAAACACTAGCTTTTAATAGTATCTCATCTTTTTAAGATTTAACATTCCTAATTGCGTAACAAAATAAAGTTTTAAAACTCGTTTTGATCTAATCTTCTTATTATCGAATGAGAGTGACCAACTCTGTGTCGAGAGTTTTCAAACCGCCCTAAGGGCCTCTGACATGGCTTAACGACTGCCGTACAAGACAAACAACCGAATAAACTAGTATTAGATGTTGTTTAGATATATAATAATATACAAAGTCACCAGTTATCACCTTTATCCTACCTTCTAAAACATAGTCAACACTACAGTAGAAGGCAGAGCAACAATAAATTGTATCACATGTACCTATTTACAAATAAAAATCTTTTGTCTTTATCTTTTTACCATAGCTTTTCCCGCCACTGTCGCCATAAACTAGACTAGATTCAGAACTTCCTCGGCCAATACATCATCTTGGGGCTTTCTTAGAGCTTAAAAGTTCTTCTCGAAGACCAAATATCATATTCCCTTGAACTCCCTCCACAAGATCCTCTGTCATAGATAGAAAGATAGATAGATAACTCTTTATTGTAACAGAATAACTTTAAGGTGCAGTCACGTGGTTGCTTTCTCAAATAAATGATATCAAAGGAAAAATCTTGCCTCTAGAAAACCAAAGGCGTAAGTTTTGTAGATTTCGGGTAAAAACATATTTTTTATAAAACTTCAAAACTACAGCTTTTGGTATTCTAGTGGCGAGATCATTGTTTAGGTACCAACCATTTGAGATATAAACGATCATCCTATCTTTCTTAGTTTTTGAGTCTAACTATACAATAGTCTGTATGGAAATTACGGCCAGGCGACTGCACATAAAATATAAAAACTTCACTGGTGCCAAAAATATCATATTCCTTAGAACTTCATAAGATCCTATCTCATATTCCACAAGATATCATTCCGAACACGTCAAGTTGGTAATCGATGGAGAGGTAATGCGGGTTTAATGTGGGTAAGAGAGACAGTTAGATGCGTGTCTCGGCATAGCCTCGCCAGATTAAGGAATAATCCTCTTCTTTGTATAAGTCAGTGCTCCCTAAGCCCGGACGTTTTGCTAAAATCGTGATTTGTAGTGTTTACTTAGATTTCAGGAGTTGAGGATGGATTGTGATTTGTACAGTGATTTATTGTTCGGTTTGAGTTGATTCAGAACTACTGAACTGCACATAGTTTTAACATTTAACGTTTTTGTAAAGCGTTTGTTAATTTCTCATTTGTGGTTTTTGATCAGTTTTATTAATTTTGAATTGGATCTAAATTAGAATAGAATAGATTTTTTTGTTGCAACACACGATAATATTTACAAAAAAAAACACAAAAAATATACCAGAGCCACAAGTGGCAGCCTTATTGCTAAAAACAATGTCTTCCAGGCAATCATTGGATGGAAAGGACACATTGTTTTCTATGGGTTTTTTTTCGCGTGCCGTTTTAACCACTCGTGCCTAAAAAGTATGTATATTATGTGAAATATGTATATATTTTTATTTTTGGTGATACAAAGAATAGTACTCGTAAATAACAAGACGATCTACATCTTCACACAAGCTTTGACACAAGCGTAAGCTTAGTATGGGGCTAGATGGCACTGTGTGATATGTCCTGAAATATTTATTATTTATTTATTTTTGTATTTCTCATGTAAAATTATTGAAACTAATTCTACGACACGACTCGGTCGAGAAGTACAAAGGTTATAGAGGAATCGTGAAGGTTCCCGATGTTCATGCATTTCTGTCACAGCCTTCCTAAAGAACGGGACTTTGAATCATTCCTTAAGGTTCAGTTCTTTTCCCGTTTTTTTTTCAATTTCCCAAGTTTTTTAGTCTTACTATAAAATAATAATTTGTATGAGGAATTAGCCTGGGAGACTGCTCGTTAAATTTTGGAGAACACATGTGTTCAAGCTATGAGAAATTCATGGAATGTTTAATCCCTATTTTGCTAAACAACAATAAACGTTCATTGTAATAACAACACGTGTAAAAATTGGGTTGGTTTTAAAACCCACATAGTTTGGAAGCTACTGAGTAAATCATTCACTAACATAAAAATTTATAAGTTTAATTATGTTAGTAAAATATTTTAAGTCGGAGTTCTTGATAATACGCTTTCTTGTGGTTTATTTATCCATTTTTATAAATGCTTTGATGTTAATCTTGCTTTACTTTAATACAAAATAACAATTTAACATTCAGCAATAGCGTTTTACTAGATAGCTTATACAACAATAGAATATTACATTTTTATACAAATAAATACTAAAGCAATAACAAAAATCGTAGATGCGAATTCAATACATACCCCTAGACCTATCTGCTTTTAGCGTGGTAACTTTTTTTAAACTGTTAGAACTACCAATTTTTTTTTGTAAATTAAGACTATGACGATTCTATTTCTCCCGAACTATTTAATACTTTATTTATTTTAGCCCCTACGACAACCAGCCCTCAGATGCGGTCGTGCCTGTTAGAATTTGTTATTCTTCTCGGAACAAATAAAGTTGGTTTTGTAGTTCTCTATTAGCTCTAGAAAGTTCGTTTATATAGGTACAAGCGCTCGTTTTACTCCAGTGCGTTTGTTATTGTTTTTCTTGTTGTGTTATTTTTCTCACGAATAGTAATTTTAGCCTAGTTTTTGGTTTTACCAAGTGTGACCAGTTTTTGAACAGCATACTATTTACAGGAGGTTTTTTAGTTGCATGCAAAAGTTTTTTTTTTGTTATTGTGCTGGTCAAGTTGTCATTTAACTAAGTTATTAAGCATTGTATATATATAGTAATGAACAGAAACATCGACACACACACACACACACACACAAAGATAGACAATGTTGATGTTACCATCAGGCGGGCTGCCTGTCTTTGTACCAGTTATTTAAAAATAAAAGCAAATATTTGCAACGTATCCCGTTTTTGCGTTTCGACTTATTTGACAAGTGCTAAATGAAGAGCTAGGAAATGAGTGTGGATTTTTGCGTCTGGCAGTCAGCTGACCAAAGCCGTCTTAGGCGTTCTGGACGTGTAATCAGGATAACGCAGGTTCGAATCCTTTCGGTCATTATTATTTTCGCTCATTTCAATTAAGTTTTAAATTTATTCGGCTTTGATACCTGGCTTATCCCAAGCTAAAGATCTCTCACAGTAATATGAAATACTAAAATTTCCAACATTGACTTTGACTAACACAAAATAGCTTTATTCGCATTGTCTGTCCGAAAGCTGACAGTTCGCTGTCGTATTTCTTTCAGCGTCGGCCAAATATAAATCTGTCGCAAGATCGTGTATTAATCGTCGTATTTGGTGAATAAATTTACTTTTCTTTGAGTTTGCTTTAGCTGTTTATTCAGCAGTGACCTCGGGGTGAGATGCCCCGCTGTTGACATAATATCTTCGTGCTACCGTCAACATTGACGTACAATTGTGTTGGACTGGTCTAAGTGCATTTCGTAAGGGTTTGGAGAGCTTTCGCCTTTGTTTCTTACTTTGATGTTTATCGGTCTTCACGTCTAAGAGTGAACCGAGTTCTTCTAGGCAAGTGTTAGATTGTAGATTACAACGGTATTGATCAGTCTTAATGAAGTACTGTAGTTTGTTTATTATAGTAGTTTTTTTTAAGAAGTAATTAATTCAATACGTCATAGTTATAGACTAGTGCTTATAGTATGACTTATAGATAGGTACATGTCAGGAATATACACACATGTAGCAACTGATGTTGTTATGTAGTAAATTTTATTGATCAGAGTGCAAAATTTTGTTAAACTTAATATCATTGAGATAAAAGAAAAAAAGGCCTGAGTACTGACAACCTGTAGGTTGCCGTTTAGAAAACCATCACCGTAGCCGTAAACGGCTAGGAAGTTTATTTATATATATTGAGAAATATAAATCATCCAGGTTTGTTATTTACTACAGCTAATACTTCTCCATACTATGTCGGTTACCGTCAAGTCATGTCGGCATTCCCATGCTTTCCTAGAACTCGAAACTGTAAACAATCTATTTACTCCATTTATAAACGTGCTAAGAACCAAACTCGGTTTTTTGTCGCTTCCGCTCCACATTCTTCAATATTTCTACTCAAAGTCAACGTAAGTATGTTTGTAAGTTTCAGTGGGGCAGCCAAATATAGCGTTTGTGTGTTCCGACTTATTTGCCAACATCTATGAATAACTGATACCATAGAAATGTAACGGAGACAAGAAATAATTCCACAAGATTGTCAACAGCCACTGCCACGGTTGTGTTGGTGGATCCTTAACTCTTTAGCGGCCAACCACAGTCAGTCATTCAGTAGCATTCGGTTATTTTCGGCATTGTTATCAATTACGAGCATGCTTTGTATGTGAGTAGTATGTGGGAGAGAGATGACATATGGAAGCATTTTTGACACGACATATTATATGTAAGGAGAAACAGTTCTATAGATTCAATAATTCGTCTTCCAACACCCACATAGTTAGAAGCGTAAGTTACTGGACATTGCACTTTCGTATAAATAACTTCGCGCTCTGTTTGACAGTATTCTGGAATAGCCAACATCTGTATTTGCGTCTGGACTGATAAAGGCTTATTTATTTTATTGCACACGCCTGCGCCTTGGCTCGCTTTATAAGTTAGCATTGATAGGTTTACGAGAAATGTGCGGTTCAGATGGTGTGTTTGCAGTTTGTAGGTAGCGTGTTGCGTAGGATTGATTTACTTTGTTTAGTGTTTTACGTTGAACCATCTTTGGCTTATGGAGAATTTTTGATAGGTAAATTTAATAAATAAAACTTTAATTTTTATATAAAATGTGTTTATTTTCCACTAGACTCTGATACCCAGTAAAATTATGAAAAATGACGTGTCTAATTATACCTATTTGAAAAAAAGGTATGCCTTTTCATTTATTTGCAATTTTTGACATGATATATTACAGTGGGTTTATATCTTTGACTTTCAAAAGTAACCTAAAGTAAAAAGAACTACAAAAAAAACAATGAACATTCTTACACGCATAATAATCCGCTAATAAAATAAAAAAGGATCCATTTAATTTTATGCGTCTTAAATTTCCCGGGGTCTTTCCTGAAACGGCTTCGGTTGTCAGTCGACAAAATCCCGGGAAGCTTGTTGGCTGCATCATAAACCTGTGCTGGGCTTTAAAGGATTTCGTGTCCTTGTTTTTATTACCTCGTGCCCTGACTTTTTGAGGAACGGGCTTTCTTCTCGCTTCCTTTTGATTTCGAGATATTGGGTTGCGGCGACGACTTCTTACGTAATTGACGCCTTATTATGATAACAAGTTGCCAAGCAAGGCAATTTAATTTTAATCTTAATAATAAAGAACTAGGATGAGAGCGCTGGCGTACTATAAATTCTTGTGCTAAATGAAACCAAGAGACAGGCCTTACAAGAGATAAAAACTACTCATGCATGAGGAGCGCTTTAATTCAAAATATTGATAGGACTTTCATATTAGCGCTTTTTAGAAGATAAACATGTCCAAGATACTCTACTGTCACTGGTATACGAACTTACCTAAACTATTTGAAGAAGTCAAATCGCGGCAAAAGCATTAACATTATTCTCCAAGTTGTCTCAAGATTATGATATCTCTGTATCGCAATATATTTTTGAGCCGCGTTTTATTTGCTGAACACGGAAGCAACTTCCATATGCCACGTTTGGCTTTCCATGTAAGCACGTATTTCCTTCTGAGTGCTGCGGATTGTGTTACCAATATTATATCACTTCAGACAACTATGTCAGACTGGAAGTGGGTTTGTTGATCTGTTGTACCTACTTCTTTCAAGTTACAACGGTACGATAGAAAATAGTGGTTTGTAGAATTACTTATCTCATCAAAAAAAAAATTAAATGAAAAAATGTTATGAATTACTTGGTACTTTTAACAGTTATTAAAATCAAGCATAGCCATAGCCCGCCTCCATGAGTTGCACCTACTTATTATATATATAATGAAGAATATGACTCAAATCGTTGATTGGGGAGATTCTTTGTGCAGAAACATCGTGGGCGCTTAAATTTACCCAATTGATATATAGGTAAATATAATATCGTAGATTCCGTGATCCTCGAATCAAGTTGGCTTATTTGCAATGTTTTCTTTACTGCTAAGCAAGTGAAAAGTTACACTTAATTTGAAAAATAACCTAAAAGCTGGTTAATTTTGTTAGTTAAGTTTAGGCTGAAATTCAACAAAATTTCTTCAAATCATAAAATCAATATGGGAAACATTGGTTTTATGATTCTGATCTCAAACACTGCGTCACACTCACGTAGCCAAATGAAGAACCATGTCCACCAGTAACAAATAACCACAACTATATACGTCTTCTAGATTTAGATAGATATTTATCCAAAATGCATTAAATACTCCAACAACCAGACAGGCAATACACATTTATAAAAAAAAAAATAACAAATAACACAACCGTTCCTTGCAATATGGAAGCAACGTTAGCATTCGAAATTAAGATACACTTTTACTGTAATAAAGCAGGGACGCCATTAAAATAGCGGATCATAAATAATTCAGACTCCGGTTTGGCGTCGTTTCAAGACATTTCCACATTAAATTTCATGAGAGGTTCATTTTTCCAGCGACCACGTGCATCGCGCACACTTCAAACTTGCTGGCGAAATGCGGTTTTGGAAATGGTTGATGGCTTTAGTGTTGGGTCATATGGCCGGACAATACTAAACTGGAGTTATTTATTTAATGTCTAAGTTGTATATTTCAGTGATATGATAATGGTTATGGGTCACATTAAACAATACAACTGAGCTTATTTAATTTATGTTTATTGTGTATATGTCTTGTGTATTGAATTAATTTTATTTTAATTTGACTTTTTAATAAAAGTATTTTAAAATTCCAAAATTCAGTTCAGAAACATAATATATTTGTAAAAAAACATAGTTATTAAGATAATATAAGAGATACCTACTTGTATATATCCATAGTTTATGTCCTTTTGTTATGTATGTTTATATTATTTTGGTACACAATAAAGCTGATTTTGAATTTGAATTTGAATATGACTTTCAATTTTAAATTACACAGGTAAAACACTCAACAAGTAACACTCAGGTAACAACTCAATAGTAGACGTCGTTTTGAAAAATTTAATATTTTGAAATTGATCTATTTAGACACATATACATTGTTAAAACTAAGTTTGGTATTTTCAATTATATCTTCATATAGTCCAATAACAATTGATTAAGTTGTTTCCAGCAACAAAAGTTGCCAGTGTGGTGGGCACTGACCGCCGTCACCAGTCCGACCGGTGCTGCTATTTCACAACTAATTGACCATTTTGTCCGATTACCGAAACCATTGGCTGTAATCCACAATCATAAAACGCATCGGTGGACACATTGGATCGTTGACCAAGTAAAAAAGACTCCTAATGTATCTGATAGACACCGTCGTATAAACTGTTTGTTATGCGTTATCCATTTTTGTTTACATACCCCAAGAAAAATCAAAATCCATAGTTCATAACGACAGGCTATCAGCATAATATGCAACACATGTCGGAAGGCATTTATAAAATATGACCAATTTTATAAATTTATTTTCATAATTATACATTTTTCATATTTTGGTATATGACTCCTTACATGATATATATGTATACTCTTTAATATTGTCACACCTTTCTGTTACACCTTGTATATTCATACTACTTCTTTTCACTGATGTGGATTACCTAATAATAAATTAACTGCGTCTTTGTAAACTCTGAGAAGTCACAAAAAAATTACCTTTCAGATGTACTTATCTTAGTTCTTTTACAAGAATTTGGCGTCTATTGTACATGATGTCAATACATTGACAAGATAAAATTCGTACATTGTCTCGTAACTGCAAAATTGGTGCGGTTATGAACTTGCACTGGGGAATTACGGGACCGGTCACGTAGTATTAACGTTAGGGTTAGTTTAACTGTTTGGAATAACCAGATAATCGTTTGCAGCAAACAAAAAGGTTGATGACAAAAAAGATTAAATTTACTTAACTGTGTAGTATTATAAAATCTCACTCTACTCTAACTGTGTAGTATAATAAACAATTTACAGAGGTAAAATACAGTTATGGTACAGTACACATACAGTACTAAATATCAATTCACAGGTAATTTTCAAGCTAATTTTTGACATCATTATAGCCATTTTTCGATTTTACGTGAAACCTTATCTAAGCGCTTAGAACATTTAAGTGGTGATGGTTAAAGCTAAATTAAAGAGATGATTTGGTAATATTTCAAAAATCTCATCTACGTTAACTTCTTGAATTCCAATCACATTATCTGTTCTCTCCAAGATGTTTCTAGAAACAGCAACGGAACAATACTGTAACAATCTTGCTTGAACACTTTGCAAACGGTTAAAGAAGTTGTTTTCTTCTCTTTGGGCTGTCCAAGCCAGACGGTGACAAGACTTCGTTTTAACCGACTTCGAAAAAAGGAGGTTATCAAGTCTACCAAAAGTTTTTTTTTTCAATTTTGTTTATTATAATGAACAACAAATTAACATCAAATTGACTTGTAACTATGGTTATTAAGAGCCGGTTCCGTCCCACTGCTGGGCAAAGGCCTCTCTATCTTCTCTCCACTCACGTCTGTTTATTGCTCTGTGTGGCCAGTTTTGACAAAAGGAGTCTAAGTCATCCCTCCATCTCCGTCTGGGCTTGCCGCGACGTTTGACAACTCCTGGAGTCCACAGCGTGGTGCAGTTCGCCTATAAGTAAGTACTTAAGTGTAACTATGGTGTTAAAAATAAATAATTTGTATGTGTATTTCGTTAAAAAGACTTTCATTAATGTCAAAGTCAAAGCATTTATTGCATAATGTAAACGTTGATAGTGTTTACAGTCGTCGGAATTAAATTTATCTATCTGAAAGCAGACAGACGTGACTCGGTGCTTGAAACGCGAAAGGAACGCAGACAAAAAAGAGGGTAGCAGACATTGACATTGTATAAATAGACAGGTTAGGCAATATTTTCTCAATATATTTTGAGAAAATTTATAAGTGGACATACATAGTTAGATTAGCACTATCAAAATAAGATGCTGTTCCCCCGCGTTATTTTGGGATTAACAGTAGCCTATGACAGTCCTAAGACCTCATACTACATACATACCAAAAATCTTGATGATCCGTTCAGCCGTTTTTGCGTGATGAGTGTTTAAGTAAACAGATAAACAGACAAAATTACTAGAAGGTGTTGGAACGTCAATGTTCAGACATTCGACCCTCTTCAGCTTTATTATATGTATAGAATATGTATACTAAAGAATTTGTTATACACTAGAGGTAGAAATACCATCAATTGTATCGTAATAAAGAAGTGTAATAGGTGCTCATATAGCGAACTAACAGATTTGTTATAATCACCATCCTTCTTCTCAATCGCAAATCTGCAATATTCTTAGAAAAGCGCAAGTCAGCAGTCAAGTTGATATGCTCAATGTTCATCGTTTAGTGATTCTTTTGTAATGAATGACGTATAAGTTTGAAGATGATGAAACACAGAGAGCCATAAGTCTTAGGCCCGTGCGCCTAAAGTGACATGCTTAGGTCAGTCTATTTCTATTGTATGTCGATGGTTGCAGACGCATTTTTGTTCGAAATGTTGCGAACAGCGAGGGGAGACGACTCTCGCTGATTTAATTTTCCATTATTTTTGGCAATTTTGTTCATTACTTTCCCTAGGCTAGATTCCGCGCCATGAATTTTGAAAATTGACGACGTTTTTAGTTTTGCTAAGTGAGTCTAGGTTTTTATTTGAAACCAAATAGACTTTTATAACATTTTATAGTCAGATAAACCTTTGTGTTATAATATAATTTTATAGATTTTTGTAAATAATTACTCATAAAAAACTAGCATCGACAGGTAAGAGAGAAGTAACCTCTCTTGATCTAGCGAACATTAACAAAAAATATTAAATAGTACTTTTACTTACAATGCCTTTAAAATGTTATACGAATAATTAGATTCTTTGATTGATTGGTATTGCAGCCAATAAAGTGTTCACATAGAATTTGTTTCAACAGAATAGTGTTTAAAGCCATCATATTACCAACGATTTAAGCACAAGCAGTTCCAAGCTATACCACATAAACAACTACACTACCGAGGTGATCCATCATCGTAGTATCAAAATTCGAAGTGACAGAGAGTGGATGAGAAAATGATTGATGTACCGACCACTCCCAAGCAACGACGGATACTATTAACTTGATTCGATTATCCTTTATTAATTACTAGTTTCAAATGCCAACTGAAACTTGAGCTTTGGATGAGTCATCGTCATTATTAGGTACTGACCTTATGTTTTGCTTAAGATTGTGTGATAAAAAGTTGATATTGTTACTGTCGTGTGAGGGTTATTTAATTAATAGTCATGTTCTTTGTTTCTACGGTAGCTATGCGAATATATTATTGTTACGGTAGCCCAATTTAAGAAAATGTTCTGGTCTATTTACAGGTCTAAAGGCATTTATCACCTTAAAAGTGTCACTGTCTTGAGGAGTCACTAGAGGTGAAAAGGAGGTCAAATTTTTGACTGTATGTAGGCAAGTTCAGTGTGGTTCTGTGTAATTAAAAATGGTTCTGAGTCAACGAACATTTGCATTGATTTTGTTTCTGAATTTAAAAAAGTCATAACCTAAAAGTGATTGATACAGTGCAGCGATTCTTGAAATTATTTTCGCATATTTACAGTTACAATGTATATCTTGAAGTTTAATATTATCTTCATATCAATCATCGCGTCATGTTAATCTCAACCTCATTTTTCTACACGCCCAGTCGAAATTAATCAAAATCTAATTAATCACACTACCTTGTCTTACAACACTGATATGGGATCAGCGGCAACAGATTTGTAATTTAATTATCACCTCGATTACTTGCTCATCTTGTGCGTTAATTACATCTTGCATCCCCGCGAGATTTAGAGGTACAATCTCGAAGCGCTTATCCCGGCTACGAGGAACATAACTAGTCATATAAATATAGATCTATATATAATATATAAATTTAGTGCTACGTTGCTTTTAAAATAAGAAAAAACTGGATTTTACAACACAGGAATAGACCTAGTGTGATATCCAAGGTTTGCCTATTAATGTATAGTAACCCATAAAGCCCTAGATTATGTAATTCTCTATGTCATAGAGTCATCCTTACTGTACAACCCCTTTGAAAGTTCAAATATACGTTTTTTGTGGCTTTTTTTTAATCAGGTACTCTAAAAATAATGCAATTAGGTACTACCGGATGCCTGTAGTTTTACTCGTCTCTAATGGTAGGCGAAAATTGTATTCCTGAATTACAATCATAAATTAATAAAATAACATGTCTTCATGAATACTGAAATGTAAGAAACTAAAGATACAAAGTACAGGATGCCAGGAGGACACCATGTAATATGGCGTAGTCAAAAAGTTCATCATTAGTTAGTGATAAAAATAAAACTACTTTAACAAATTAAATTCGAATGTATTAGTTTACCTGAATAACCGAACATACTAGGTAGCCTAAAACACAACATTAATAGTACCCAGAATCTGTCTACAGTTTTAGCATAGACAATAAATCTAACAAGCTTCAATTTTGAGTTATATTCAGCTGGCATGCCTCATGTCTAACTCTGCGGCCTCTATGACAGTTTAACAAACCTTTGTTGAGGACAGACGCTGTCAAAATGATGAAAGAACTGGAGAACATCTCTGTTGCCGAGATCTGAGGGAATTTCTCATTTTCAGTGTTTCTTTTTGTTGCACAAATTAGGGTGAAGTCGAGGGGGAATAAAATGTTTTGGGATTAAGTAAACATCGGGATTTTCATATTAGGTTTGGCCAATCAAGGTTTTGATTTTAATACCAATTAATTACATAATCAAATTGAATTTTGAGCTACTAGGTTTTTTTGTAACAATTGAATGAAAATAAATAATAACGTGACCCATATTGAAACACAAAAGTTTTATTTCTATTAGGTAGGTACTATGCGTTATGCTTCGTATTATGTTTTTGAATACCGTTGCGTTGGCATTTAAAATTAATTATTTGAAACATTTTCACGTTATATAAATGAGAAATATTCATAATCACCAATTCTAGGTTACCTGGAAGAGATCACTTTAGTGATAAGGTCGCCCAATGTCCCTGGTTACCTTCCACCTTTATGTAAAATATGTTCTTTTTATTTGGTGTACAATAAAGTATATTTGATTTGATTTGATTTGATTTGAATCAATGTTTAAGTTTGTAAAAATTTTTAGCTCATGATGTTTTAGTAAAATCATAATTAAATGTTAATGTACAAAATTAATATCACGATGTTTCATTAATTTCACCTCAATATTCCTAAGATCATAAAACGATGCCAAAATTGAAGTCTTCATTACTTCATTAAAGTAGTTACGAGACATAATGACTGTAGGAACAGTGTCAGACTCATTATATTAAGGTTGGTTTTCCTCGAATTCATTAATGAAGCCCTACCTTCGTTGGACATACGATCTACGTACTTGCGAAGACTGAAAATGATATGCTTGATGTAGTGTGGTGAAGTGTCTAAAAATCGATGAAATATTAAAATCTAAATAGAAAATCAGACAAAACTCTTTTCTTAAAACTTTCTTAAAAATTCTAATCATGCATAAATTTGTAACACCGTGTAAAAAATCGGAAACAAAAATAAGCTAAAACTACACATAGAGCACAAAAAATCTCATAAAATCAACCCAACTTCTCCCACACATCATTAAATTTGCCAAAGCACCGCGCCTATGCCGAAAGCCCTCTAGCTATTACAATAAAGCAACTGTTGCTAACTCACGTGTTGCAAACCCAGAATTCATTACTTTGGTGACTTGCATGAACCGCCCACAATAAGGTTAATGGAGCTCTTTGGGAAAAGAACTGGAGCAATTAATTTAACTTGGGTACACATACATAAGTAGGCATCTATTTACTTTAAATAATTGTAGGTGCGGTTGGATTTATTACATTGGTTACGAATTTACGTTGAAAAACGTCAATATTGCGTCTTCTTGCGATTTTTCTGAAAATGTTAACACACAAACTTTATCATTAATAGTGGTGTGAGTGTAATTAACGTGATATAAAATCGAACTTTGGTATCACACAGGTAAAAATCCTTCTTTTAATTTAACTATCAACGATAAATTAATGTATTAAGAAGATTGATTAAACCATGCGCTATTTTTAATGTCTAGTCACCTAGTATTTTGAAACAAACTATACATACATACATACATATTCCGGGACATTGCACACAGCGCCATCTAGCCCCACACTAAGCAACCGCTTGTGTCGTGGGTACTTTATAACGGATATAATACTCATATTATACTTTTATTTTGTAAATACATACTTATTATACATACAAACGACCAGACTCAACACAAGTAATTATTAATTTTTATAATGCATAAATACTGGTGTCACGCGTGAATCGAACCCGCAGCCCTTAGATTTGAAGGCAGACCCACTACCAACTAAGCTAACAGGCCAGTCATAAGTGTCAAACACTATTTATTTGTACAACTAAATACTCAAATATTTTTCCAACAAGACCAAACTAAAAGCTTGTTAAAAAAATATTCTCAAATCCATGTGTCACATTTAGCAAAGAACCATTTAGACGCATTTTACTTTAATATGTTCTGTGTCAAAGTAAACAGATTGATTAAATTATTTACAAAGCCTGTCCACTTTAAGGTGAGTGGATTCATTAGCACACGTGACTTGCAAGAGCTAAAAGCTGAAAGTGAGTGTCACTGGACTTAAGCCAAGGATTAGTTATCATAGATTCTACATTAATTAAGTTACTTTTAAACTTAATGACGACATAGATCCTTTTTTGTGAGATATTTTGTGTTAAAAATAAAAGTAAAACAATTTAGTAACCAAGTTTATATCTTATTAAAAATATGTGTAGCCAGAACTGCCTATAACTTATCAAGTTACTTTTACGAGAACTTTCAACTCTTCGAGAACTTTATCAAGACGCTCAAAAAGCATTAAAAAAAACTATATTTTTTTTAATTTATTTCTCAACATAGTACGAGTCTATGTTGAGAAATAAATTAACCAGAAAACACACTTTGTTGGCTTTTTCAATATGTTCGAACGTGATGTTTATTTAATTTCTAATCAAAAACTTGAAAAGTGTGTATTCTCAAAGGACTACTTATGAGAAATCATAAGTGTATACCGATATGTTTCGATATCCTAATGATCATTCTAGCTCTTATTTTTTTTCATTTCATCGTTTAATTTAAGAAAAGGACACACTTTATTGTTTATGATATCTAGATGAAGTAATCTCGTGCCCTGGACGCTCCCACATTGCGCGGTTTATCTACAATCAGTAGTTAAGCTAACCCATTTTCAGAACCATTTGTCAACGTCTGCTGAAGAGACTTCATTTTGTAATTATACGACACTTGGTGGACATTATGTTGGTACCAATATAAAACGTGCTTGAAAAATAATTGTACCTATAATATTTGTGTTAATTAGTAAACCATATAGTTATATGAAAAAGCATATATGTATAGTCTGCAGGCCTACCACAACGTTTTTAAAAGCAGTGTCATTGCCGCTCGGCTGCAATTCCGCTGAAATTCAATGCTGCTAATATTCGTACCACAAGCTTATGACGTAATATCGCGTTCCAGCGGATTTCAAGCGGATTAGGGATGAGACACTGAACGAATGATTTCGCTAAAACTGCATAAAATGAAAGAGTTTGTGATAAAATATAGCACAACCTATAGTAATTTTGCTTTCAAAATTTGTCACTGTCACTGATTTGAAAACAGTTCTATATTTTCTTTGAAACTATCGTACTTGTGTGTTGCCAGATATCGGCTTTAACCGTATTTAGCTCTTTTCAAATACATAATGTAGTAAAAAAGCACAATAACAATTATAAATAATAATAATAAATAAATAATAATTATTATTATTACAATTATAATTTAATAATTATAATACATAGAAAAAAATGAGACAAACATATAATTGCAGATTGAAAAGGCACAATTATTTGTGTATGTTTGGTACATAATTTGGTACACGAAGAACACAATATACCTTCAAAGGGTGTTTACAAATAATATTAATTGTTGTGTGCGGGCCGGTCTATTTGTTTTTTATTATATATATGTTATTGTGTTATTGTGAATCGGACCCGCGATTCTCGGAACTAGAGGCTGAAATTCTACCAGCAAAGCTACGGGTCGGTAAACCAAAATATTGTCAGTGAAATTGTAATGAAACTAATGAAGTCTTATGAAGACCTTATGAAGAACTTATGAAGACTCTGTAGTGACGGACGAGCAATTAAAAAGGCAAGAAAAAACAAGTGACATCAAATACATGACTGATGACAGATTATTTCTGCGCACCACCAAAACACGAGATGCTTAAAAAAATTATACCACTACTACTAGTGTGATGTCGACTTTATCTAACTTGTAAGTACAAATTATATAACACCCAATTTACGCTTATTCCATTTCCAACATTTTACATTTTCCAACTTTTTTCCAAAGTGTTCGTGCTTATTTGTATACAGAAATGGTACGAACTGCCAGATCACTATGTCTTATTCTCTTTTTTGCTTGTGTGTGTATAAAAAATGTCATGTACGGTATAAAAAAATACTCTGGTAGCACTGAATGATTTTGTAAACAAACTACCATAACAAACTGCCTATAAATTATAACTGTTTTATATATAGAAATGCATTGGGTCCCCGATTTGGAGGTGATACATTTGGTGCTGCATGAATACTACACAGTATGATGGACAGAATACCGCATGAATGTGTTCATGCACAGTGAAAAACTTATCTAGATAAACCAAACACTTTGGATACGCTTCTTAACAAAAAGTTGATTTCTTCAAGCGGCTTTTTGTTCTCGATACAAGCTGATGGAACGTGGTGGATCACCATGACTGTGATCACGATACCAAGACGGTGACAAACCATCATCAACTTCTTAGGAGCAAGCAAGGCTGCAGTCGGATATACTCCTTCTATTGGAGCTGGACGATGATCACATTCCTCTGCAAGCAGTATAACCACTTAGTAGACGAACGTTTACTCGTGTAAATTACTTTTCTGTGTGTATACTCTATACATACGATGTGGATACATAAACTAAATTTTTTTTTTCAATAAATTGATGTTATAAGCTTGAATTTATTTTTACTGGACGACAGTTATTATGTTGGGGAACAATAACACAGAAGTTAGCTCTAATTAATCATCCTTTTTAACTCTAAGATAGCATTTAGGTTGTTAGCTTATGCGTTCTATATTGTGTCTCAACTATACTAATTTATAAAATAGGTTTGTGTGGTGTAGGCATAGTGTGTCGTACATAGTCTAACTATACTGCTACTTTATACCTTTAAGCACAAGATGGGACCTATTTAAGATTAATGTTTAAATTAAACAAATAGTTATTGTACATTTTGTCTTATTAACAGTTAATACCCTATTCACAATAGTATATAACGAAGGGCACTGAGCAAGTCACTGTTCTCAAAGCTAGGCTACACCAACATTCTGCATAACGATGCCCTGCTGCGGTACTGAATCATCGTGATATTGCCACCTCATCTGCTGTGGCGGTAGTGTGATCTCGAACTGGGTCCCTGCTGTAGTTTTGGGTCGTGATAGTTGGCTCTTTAGCTTGCTGTTGGCCGATGAATAATAAATAGCTGCAGCTTGAGATTTTTTTTCGTTGCTCCACATATTCACTGGTGTTCGGTATTTTCGCAAAAATTGTGCCGAACCACACACACATAACCATTGTATATCAATTAAATTCAGTTTTCTTTCATATTTTCAATAATTCAAAGGATTTAAATGGAAAAATATCTCAAATACGCAAGCAGATAGCAGCGTTTTTAGCATCTCAAAATAATGTCAAATTGACAGCTCAGCGATAATGATTCCGCTGGCAATTAGACGTTATGGTACCGATTTAGGCAAAACGCCTAGGAAATGAATGAACAAAATCGCGTGACGTCATCAAAACCTCGACGCGCCGCGACACTGATTCCACCTTATTTAAACGTCAGAAACTAGACGTTGTAGTACCGATTATCGCAGCAGCACTGCTGCAGTACTGCTATAAGACGTTGTGGTAGGCCTGCTGGTCGTTCGTATGTATAATAAGTATGTATTTACAAAAGAAAAGTATATAAGTATTATATCCGTTATCTAGCACCCACGACACAAGCGTTTGCTTAGTGTAGGGCTAGATGGCGCTGTGTGCAAGGTCCCGGAATATTTATATATTTAGATATATTTTTTTATAGTAAGTCAAAATTGATATTATGATTAAACGTCGTGAGGAAACCGACAAGTTCGAGGACTGCAATATCCGAGGACATAATATATGTCTGTGTTCCCTGGAATTAATTCTGCGGGGGAGTCACGACCCTCAGTCTCGGGATATACTCAAAGTTAATTCATTCATCAAAGGTTTTGTTAAGCCATGTACTATATAAAACAATCAAATAAAAACGTAGAGCGTCTCATATTCTAACATATCAACCTATATATCCTACTTAGTAACTAAATCGTGTTTAAATTTGGCTTGAAAACTGTTATAGTAAACAACTGTAACCAACTGCCACAAGTCGTTACGCTCTCTATTCAGTGAGCACATTAAAAACAGCTACCCGAGATTCAGTCACTACGTTACTCTAATTACATTATGAGACCCCCGCTTTTATTTGTTTGTTCTTTCGAATCTTTATTGCCCTCATAAACGTTTAAACAGCCCAAATTAACCCATTCCGACAGTCGAGATATCCATAAAAGATTGTAAATTGACATAAAAATACTCCGTTAATTAATAACATCGTAATTTAATAAAACGATAAAAAATTTAAAATGTTGGCGGTTGAATTAAAAGTTTGAGTGGTTGAATCGAGTTTAAAAAGAAACCGCGGTAGTGAATTTACTTAGTCTGGCTTCACAAATTAACAGTCTGGTGAGTTTTAACAGGTTACAGAAGTTGCAATATTTTGGTAAAAATTAAATTAATGATATTTTTATGTAGTTCCGACGAAGGTCTCGGTTTAATTTCTTACCATTTTGTTCTGCGCGTCGAAATTGAAATACAAATTTTAAAAGAGGCTTTCGTGCACGCTTACTTAATAAAATAATCTTTGGAGACGCGCGCTCAGTTAAGTACGGTTTTTACATTCATTTAACGTTCGGATTAACTCATATTAATATGTTCTTGTTAGTCTTATTACCAAGAGTTTACTTCAATTAAAGAGCTAGAATATTTATATGCTAGCATCAAACAATTCTCCAGTACGGTTTAAAATTAGTTTTAAATTAGCTAGCTAGTGAAATAATTTATCTCACTTCTATTTTTCTTTTAGTAGCTGTAATTCCTATTTACAGCTACGTTAAGTGATTGTTTTCCTATGTACTCGTAATTTCCCAAAACAGTAACAGTAACAAATAGTGTACTTACCATTAATTAATTAACAAAACACTGTCGCCGTGTTTTCATTTTCACTAGTAACAAACATGGCCAATGGGCGTGTTTCTATTGACTGTACTAGTATACACAGTTACTTGTATCTTTTGTAGAACGTAAACACAAAAAGTTTTATTTTTACGACCAAAAACGTGAAGTTACTATATATCTTATTGGAAACTTGTTAGACTAGTTAATTTTATGATCTTTTACTCGATGTTTACTGACTTAAAATGTTACTGAAACATTTGGCAATAGCTGAACGTTGAAAACTGCTCAAAACAATCTACGTTTGCTACTCAAAAATATGAATTAAATTAGCAACACTATTTAAACCAAACAAGCTTATCGTAGAGCCCTGTACAATCCTGCACCTCTGATTGGATGTATCATTGGTGGGTGCAATAAAATGGCTCCCTCATCACACCATTTCGTAATTGGAACATAAAACTCTGTAAAATTATTGAAGCCAGTTTTAGTATCTCAGTTCATGACCGTTTTATTCACCCACTGGAAATGTCCCTTTGTAATTCTACCTTTCATGGTTTAATAATTTGGATACCTACGTTTTATACCCTAGTTAAGGTGCGGTAAAATATTTTTAAGACCATTTTAAAGTTTTTTTCGTATTACGATAGATTTTGGATGTCATAAAATGATTTGAAAGAGATTTTTCGTTTACAATATGATGAAGTTTCATTGATCGTAAAATGTCGAATTTGATTTTTAAGGTTTTTGAAACGGGTCAATAAATTGAATAAAAGTGTCTATTCCAGTTACAGTGTATATTTCTTTTCTGTGAACGTATCTTAAATATGATAAATATATTGTTTTAGTTTGAGGTTGACTGACGTTATCTTTGTGAGGCCGTTATCAGCTTGAAGACTGATTAATGTTAAAGGTTATCCGTCCCGACAATTAATCTTCTTATCAATGCGTTTGTCACACTGTAGTGTCACTGCAATATATAGTGTGTACTTATAGCTTTGGCTTTGTTTTTGTTATTAGTTATTTTAAAAGTTGTTATTGTGTCTTGTTTCGTCAAACTGTGGTATCATAGATAGATAGTATAAAAAGCTATTATACCTATTGCTTAAGCTAGTCAAGTGCAAACCCCTTTTCGTTTCAAAAAACGATAACGTTGCTTTGTCATAAATTTAAAATGAACTTGATACACAAGATCCATTGCAATAATATTAAGTGCGCTAAAGATACATAACAATTTCCAAGCAATAACTCCTACTCTCTCCTAACATGTCATGACCTCTCCACATGAAGTTATTTAGAAGGACATGGCAAAGGAATCCTTCGAGTCCAAGTAATGCGAACGCTATGATAGCTTCAGTGTCTTGTTATTTCTCAGTTTAATTTAAATATGTAAATTTTATTGGGCATAATACAGGCTGAGTACTCTTGAATTGCAAATGAATGTGACGCTACGTTTTATAGGCTGGTAGCCAATTCGCCGGCTCGTTTCCTTGAGGATGACGGCAAATTTTCACTTACTTGTACTTAAATGTATTGTCAACGATTTTACTGACAATTTGATAGTAGGAATGGGTTAGTGTAAACACAACACTGGCTTGAACTAGGATACGTTTTGTTTGTGTCGTTTTGGGATGACGGAAATGTTTGATTTCAAATATGTATTGGAAACGAAATTATTTGGTGCAACTGTATGTTTTACAGCATTATTAGGCATGAATCATTTATGTGTTACGTTCTCCAAGCTTAACACTACGTAGTGCTTAATTACAGTACATACTTTACAATTACATAAAATCGAAGCTTTAGAACCTATAGATAACTTAGACAATCCACTTTATCAAGCAAAGTAAGTTCAAGTTACTACGCTGACTCATGCTACCAACATTAGTGATATGAAGTCGGGCTACATGCTTAGTCTTTGCAGGTTCTGTTTGACGTGACTTAGCAATTTCGCTCGGGTTTTACGACACTCGAAACTAAGTTTAACTCTATTTTTAATCAGTGTTTCATGATTAAATTAGCGTGACATTAAATCTTTTAAAATTATACGGTTCGGTAGTTTTGAACTTTGTAAGAGTTGGTTTAGCAAAAAGCGGCAAATTTGACAATGAATGAAATTACAGTGTATCGAGGTTTTTGTAAAACTTAGCTTCAGTTTAGAACAATTATTATTTATTAAAAAAGAATACAGTATCAAAAAATATCTATAAATATTTACTCTCTCACATTTTACAGCAAAAGTATATAACTAAACAAAAATTTGTTCATAAAACGCATAATAAGCGCAAAAAAACTCTTACTTTCGAAGCTTATCAAATCCCCGGTTCCCGAATCAAAACTTATATCGAGATTGTTTAATAAAGTCTTCAATGAGCCGACCGTTTCGCCAGAAAGCAATTTGTCGCTTAAGATGAAAAGGGAGATTCCTAAAGCCTAATTCCGTCGTTCACCTACGAAAATATTTTCCCTTTTGGATAAAACGATCCTGACACAAATCCTTAAAAATGTGTTATTGGAGACCCGAGCGATATTAAAGGCGGTAAAGTCACGCGTACACCTTCAGAAAATCTCGAAATCTCGCCGTAAAGTCGGAGCACTTTATAATATTAAAGGTAAGCCTATGTTTATATTCTTATTACATTGGCGTTACGTTATCATCGCAATTTTGTTTTTGGTTATGTGAAGGCCTCAAAGTTTGCGCATATGCCGATATTAGAAAACTTCGCGCTCTTATAGGATTTTATCAATATGTGATATTTGGCGATGTGGAGTAATACGTGTGTTGGGTATTTCTTACTTTGTTGTAGATGTATTGGAATAACATTTCGATCTTATTTTAACTGGAATATTGTTAAGTAAATTATTAAAAACATTACTTACGCTAATTACTAAACGTGTTTCATACACTTCAATCATTGTAATTTAAATTAGTAAATATCGATTCATTTGATGTACACAGGTTTTATTATGTTGTTTCCAGTACAATTGTATTACCTTCTTATAATAAAAAATGACAATCAGACCAATTAAAAAAGAAGGCCATTTTCATAAGCAACCTTTACCTACCCTGAAATAGTTTGACAATAATGCATTCAAAGTAGATAATAAAGTACCTATATTATAGAGAAATAGATATCGTACATCTTATAACTTATGAATGTAAAGTCTGTCACATAACAAAGCGTAACCCTAATCATGCGTCTTCAAAGTTTTAACAGAATTTTGCGTCATGTCTGGCACTTAATTCGAAATCAAGAGATTTCGTGTAACATGTCGGGAGATCATTAAAATTCAGTGAAGCTAAGAACAGAATTACAATTGAGAATGGAATTCTGATTTGAATCACATAACAGTACCTAAGATACTACATTTACTGATGTTAAATTTATTGTAACTTTGTCATTTTACTGGTGAAAATTAGTGGTTTTCCAATTATTTTTTTTGATTAATGAGCAGTTTTGGGGTTTTCTGAATTTTATTATAACGCAATTTAGGTATTTCTAAAGACGTTATGTTGACTTACCTATATATATTTGTAGGTTTACAATCCCTATTTTGTTACACAAATAATAATTTGATGAGTTTTTTTATATTTTGAAACTTATGTAAAGATATTATGTATAAATGGTACTCCTTTATTTATTTTCAGCATTGAAAATACTGATGTTGCAACTTGTTTCACAAACTTTTTATATCGTTACGAATACAACAGTGAAAATATACAACAAATGGCGTCACAATTATTTAAAAAAAATTACCAGTGTACATTGTATATACATAACTGTGTATTTAATTCCCATTTAGGCTATTTAATCTTAGTACCCTTTAATTACTTGTATCACTGACTTTCGCTTTATTTATTCACGTTTATTGTACATTGCTAACTTTGACACGGCATCATTACCTACTAAAAAGATACCTTGTATGTTTGTTCAAAGAAATTGACTGTGTTATTGTTGTTATCTTAACATATAAGTTCATTATTTCGCAGTCTGGTTGGTTTTGTTATTCTTTTTGTTTATACAAAGCTCCTTTTCGACTTATTTCAAAACAATACATAGTTATAGCTTTTGATATATTATACTTAGTTTATGGGAAACTATGAGTGCCCTCTTGTTTCCCATAGTAATCTGGGATTTAATGTAGATAGCCTATGTGGTGATATTGAATCTATTTTATAACATCTGCAAACTACAGTTAAGTGCAAACCTCTTTTATATAAAAAAGATGTTTAAAGACAATTGGTTTTTACAATATATGCATGTACCTATAATATAAATAGGTCATAGGTGGGTAAATAGTCACGCGTTATTTTACAAATTTTTGCAGTTAGTAAATAAAGATAAATAAATCAATCTGTAGACATTTTGCTCCAGTATCTTTTGTAGGTTGGATAAGTTATTCACAAGTGAGATCGTAATTTTCACGCCGCGGGGTGGCCACTAGATAATGCCATACACATTTAAATTGTATAAAGTTATAGTCAGGGACTTCCATTTATTTATTTGAATTCCATTTATTATTTTGAAACCTAAAGTTTTGTTCAATTGAAAATCAGTTACGTGTTTTCGTAACAAAGTTACAATATTCAACAAACTTATTAGTGATTATTTTGATCAACCAATCATAGAAAAATAGTATTGTTCCATGAAAAATAGATGATAAACATCTTTATGCAGCTTTTGCTTGTTTAATAAACATGAATGACCAAAAAGTGTGAAAAACATAATAATTTAATAACATACATTTTTTTTTCTTTTTAACCAACTTTAAAACGTGGAAGAAGCTCTGCATCTGAATGAATGTCGTTTTAACGTTTACTAGTGATAAAAAAATTATGAACACAAAAAAATATATCAATAAAAGTGTTTGTCAATTATTGCAATTTTTTCATTATTTTGTGTTCTCAAAAAAAATATGCTCTATTCCGAGCCATAGAGATCTGTCTCAATTTTTTCATATTCGGAGAGCTTTTTCGTCTCTCCTTTTTTTTCAAACAATGTACTGTGTTTATTTTCTTGTAACTTTTTGTAACTGCAGTTATCCTTTACTTTCATTTTGTTATGGAGATTCGATTCGAAGCCTTAATGGATTTCCAATATCTTCCTTGGTATCGAGGAGGTATAAATTCGAGACGATTATGTACACTTCGTACCAGTTTTATTTTAATAATATTTTCTGTGATATTTGTTGAAAAAAAGGTATCAAAAAGACTTACACGTATTAACTTTCGGAAATGTTTACTTTTTTAATACGATTCGTGAACAAAAGTTTGGCACAAAATCATTTTTACTGCAGTAAAATTTTAAAGGCATCTATAATAATATTACGGTGAATTTTTATCAGTTCACTTAGCTTATGCGGAGAAGTCAATAAATATAAATTTTATTTCGGGAAATTATTACGATCGTTTTATTTGTATCAATATTTTGCGTTGGAATGAAATGTTGATGCATATTTTCACAAATATCTTTAAACATAAATACCAAATCGTTATCATTTTAAATGGAGCTGATAAAATTAAATGTGTTTTTGGTCCAGCTTTATTAATTGGTCAAAGAAGGAAATATGAACATATATTTTGTATGGCAAATTTTATATTGTATTTTTTTTTAAAGCCTTTACCTAGGCCCTTTTGGTGGTTTGAAAACTTTGAGTTGACTACTCTCACAACTTATACCTACTTATACTTGATTGCTAGACCACCAAGTTGTATGATGTACGTATCAATTGAACTTAGTATTTGCATAAACGACACTGCTGTTAAAATCTATCTTTTATTCATAATTTTAGATTCAAAATTATATGAATTTGTTAAATAAGATATTACAAAACACACATGATTATGATTCTATTTATATCTATAAGTACATATAGTATAGCCAAAGAGGGTCAAAATCAGTTCACAGAAGATATTCGAAAAATAGTTAGAATCAGCTTAAGTAGTTTTTAGATTTTTTTCCTGTCTACGGCTGAACTTCTCTCAATCAATATATTTTTTTGATATGGTCCTGGGACTGACAACGGCTACTTTTGAATCGGAATAATGCGAGTGTAGCCATGAGCGTACACTTGTTCAATAATAAAAGGGCACATCAATGTATAGTAGTTATAATATCAGTGTGAAATAATCTCCACTTAAGCGTGATGCATGGCACAGTCTGGGAGAGGTCAATTGTAGGTCAGTTAACAATTAAAACGTGACAAGAATCTTAACTTTGTTGTGTTATTTTATATGGGCATGACTACGTTACATTACGTGTATGACCCATATGTTTGCACATAAGTGTTTTATGTAATAAGATTATGTATATGCACCTATATACGGAACTTTTTGAACGTAATTGGAAATAGAAAAGAAATTGATAAGACTTAAAACCAAAATATTCTTTAGTTGAGCAACGTATGTAAAAACTTTTTTTGACAAAAGATTTCACTTAAACGCCGTGTAATATTATGATCTAACTTGAAAAATCTGTACATGACAATACTATTTTTAATATGACCTAAATCCGTCTACAAAATTAGGTATCGAAACATAGGTTTAAAGAAAAAATCTATTGCATTAACCTTTTTTTTCTACACAATAAACTCGATGAACCAGATTCCAAGCTGCATATTATGATCTGTCGGTACTCCATTGTATTACTGTTTATCATTCTCGAGGCGAACGAGCCATATTTATCAATTTAAAATTAATTTCACACCAATTAAAGGCAGAAATTGTCTCCCATTCCACGTCATTACGATAATCATCATCAATCACTAGGCGATAAAATAATAAGCGATGAGTACACAGACAATACTATTCATTGACACCTAAATACATACTGCGTTTGCTTAGTTTGGGGCTAGATGGTGATGTGTGCAATGTCCCGGAATATTTATTATTATTATACTTAATCTTAATACGAGCCACTCTATCAAACATGTTTTGTACGATTTAATAAGCAACCAGTTATATATGAGTCCACAGCGTATACATGACGACGATCAAATCAAAAACAAACAGTATGCAGTATGATGTATATTGTAGACCTATCAATTAATTTTATTTGTCATTAATTATGGCTCATAACACTGAGCACGTTTTATTTTGAGATGAATTGTACCAAATATTGTTTTTTTATCCATCCTACCTGTATCAAATTATCACAATTTTATTTGGTGCTCTGTGGCGACGTCAAAGAAGAAAAAACAAACATCATAACTTAATACTTCATTTTCTTAATTATTTTAATGCTAATTGGATCGACAAGTAGTCAGACATCTATAACGTATAATGTCGTTGGTAATGTCATTCTCTATGCACCCCACATCGTTACTTATTACTCGTAATGGGTTTTTTGTTGGTCACATGTGCAGTTGTAGGCAGGATTATGGATTAATCTACACTTATTTGACGATTGAAAATGGCCATGTAATCATTGGGTGCTATTGATTTTGTTGAGCTGGAGTTGGCAAAATTTATAACATTAAATTACAGTCTTTTTTAAACGTGAACGTTGTATAGTTGTACAGTAAGTCTATATTAAATTTTGTCGAAGCATATCCAATGCGATCTGATTTCTATTAAAGTAAAATGCTCGGAATAGCTTGGTTGTTTACATATGTAGGTATCTTAAATTTATGCATAAAGACAGTTGAATTATGAACTGTATATACAATTCTGCAGATGATAATACTTAGCTCGAATAATATAACATATTTTCTATAGGTATGTTTCTCAAAACATTCTATTTCGACGTACAATTTTTCACACACACACACACACACGCACGTTCGGCTTTTTCACTCCCTCTACCTCGTGCGTGCCGCCGAAGTCAAATAAAAAAGTTATCTGCTTTATTTATTCTAAACTCACTAGCACCACAATTTATGATTACAATTACGCAACTATTATCACCACGGCATGGTTTTTTTGCCCCCGGAATGCGTAATGTATTCCTATCGTGATCATTATAGGGGACTAAAGTTGGGGGAGCAAAAATGTGCTGATATCATGCACCCTGCGAATATACAAGAAAATGCAATCGGCTTTTCTTGGGAATGAAATTTAGATAAGTGTGTTGGGGAGGGATGTTATTTCTTTATTGGGAAGCTACTGAAAAAGAACAGTGTTTAGGTGCTGAAGTGGTATTAGATAGATAAATACTTTATTTAAACACCACAATACAAAAGAAAACATAGAAATTGAAATATAATAATATGTATTTTATGTGGTTGAACTCTATTGTTAGGTTTTCAATGGTTTTATTTTTAAGATCTTTTCTCTCTCTTCTCTCTTAATAAAAAATGCTTTTGGTAACTTCTATTTATACTGAAAATGGTCACCATAGACGAAAAGCGCGGGAAATTTGAATGTACAAAATATGACTTCTGTTGATTAGATTATTAAAGTTCTGACCATGTCTGTTCTTCGATGGGGAGATTTGATTTTAAGATACAAAAATGTATTCTCTCTGCAGAAAGTTTATCATCAGAGCTTTTTATTTCCTACAAAATTTGGCACCCCACATCAGAAAATAAATAGGAGCACAAAAACCATCCTCTTTTGTTTCGTGACCATAATCGTTGTCTTATATTTTCTTTTTTATAAGTCCACGTATTCTAAACAGGCTAACCTCGAGATCTGAACAAGGGTCGTGACGTAGACAAAATAACATAGACGCCTAATACCGTTTTGTACACCAAGTATGTAAACGTATTTTTTTTTGCATAGCACCTACTCAAAAAACTACCAATCGCGTATCAATAACGTAGTTTGGTGAGTTCTTGTTATATAAACACAGAGAGCATAATTTATGTAGTAATTTATTCTATGCGAATTGATGCCCGTGGTTTTACCTGCGTATAAAGAGAAGCCCATATCACTCTCGTAATGCTATATTAGTACAATAATACATTATGTCACTACGTTGCGGCGTGATAGCGGAACAAACTAACTCACAAAGCAACAAACACACCTTCATGTACATTCATATATCCTTAACCGCTGGTTTTGTTTGTGTATTTTTATACCAAATACATATAATATCTCATATTTTTGTAATTATTAATCACATTTAGATCAAGCTTTGTACAATTATTTTGGAATTTGTTCTGGATCGAAACCAGCATTAAATGTATATTCAGTTCATTTATGAACACATTTTGTTTTGTGTGCCATTATAAAATAAATAAAAATAAATAAAATAAATATATTGTATGATTATGAGTTGTCTATAATACACAAAGTCTAAGGGCCATGACAATCTCCGTTCCAAGCCATAGGGCGACAAATTGCGGCCGTCCGGGCTACGGTCAGCGGTTTACGAGCTGTTCCCAAGCTGATGATGATTTAGATGCTAGGGAAGCGGTAAACAGCCAGATAAGTAGATAGTAGTTGTATAGGAAGTATGTGTATTTGTCCTGTAAGGGAATGACAGACATAACTTTGTTACAAAGTTTAAAGTTGGCGGGATGAATTATAAAATTTGTAATAGTAAAAGAATGTAAAAATAAAAGTTATTGGTTTTATTTGCTTTTCTATCATTGTGTTATTTTTTATTGGTTATGTCCAGTTTTATCTAAATTATTCTTTAAAATTATGTAGAATCAAATAATGTTGAACAGATATAAATCACTTTAAGTACAAATTACTAAAATATCCATGTTACTTTATTTATGTTGTTAACTATTATATTTATCTTAATAATTATGATGCTTTATTTAGTATACATTGCCTAAATAAACATTTTCCATTTTACGTTCCACAGAAGAAACAGTAAACAACATAAACTCCTAAAACCTTTCCTGTTTCACTCGAAAAATTTCCTTACGAACATAATATTGTTTGAAGACGCAAGTGATATATAGAGCAGTTTGGTAACGTTCGTTTTACCGACATGATGTAAACACACCACATAAAACATGCCCCGCTACATCCTGTATACTCGAGCGTTGCCTAGCAACGGCAAAGGGCACCCTCACGACACTAGTTCACGGACACTTATCGTTATCGTAATAAATTGGTCTGGAATTCTCGCAATAACTTTCCGGAGATACGCAATAAAAATGTTGATGCGGTATCCCTTTGTGATAGAGCGTCTATGAGTTTTGATGTAGTGCCGCCGAATTATCATAATCGGCCCGACGCCCACAAGTTGTCTCCGCAACTTTTTGACTCCCTTTTGTGGCGTCTGTATTGTTATTTCATTAATGAATTCGCTCTCAGTTGTCTAGACGCAAACGTATATCGCTTGTCTCGTTCCAACGGGTCCTAAATCTACGTGTCGCGCGAGGGAAACAATTTCATTCTATTTGTTAAACGTGAAGGGTACCGATCCCTATATTTGCGTTTATCTATCGCAATATTGCACCCAAAACCAACAGAACGTCGAAATGTGCCATAATATAAAATGTAAACACGGAGCCGAGTCCCCGATTTATTACCCGGCGACTGATGATGATATATCGACGTCGGCTGCTGTGTTGATCGTCACTTACCCTACCCTTATCACGGAGCAAGTAATTTTGGATTCATTGCCCTCGGGCCGACCGCGCCGCCCGCGTCGACCGTTTTTATTAAAAGATTTTTCCATCCGACGTTTTTGCTTAAAATATTTCTCTTTATTTACAGGTACATATTGGACATGAGAGGATGAGCCATGGAATCACGCAGCGCGCCGCCAAGCCCCGACGAACCGGGGGAGGCGGTGTACGACGCTCGATGCGGCCGGTACCCGCTCCAACCCGCGCTGCAGAGGGCCTTCGCCAGCTGCCGTGAGAGCACACGACCGCGGCCGCATCATCGCCACGCAGCGTCCGAGCCAGCGCGGCCCGATGACCGAGTTCTAACTACAGCGGATGTACACGTCGACTATCCGTCCTCTGAATCTGGTATAGCCGCGGACTGCCCTCACCCACACAATAGCAATGCAGACGATAGCCCATCATACGATCGTTCAGATTACGAGGGAACCTCCAGCTATAGCCTGAGGCACACGCCAGATTACCACCACACGATAGACTGCAAGCACCGACCGGGTGATTACAATCGCAGTCATACACCTGATTACAATCACGGACATGGTTCCGACTGCGATCGAGCACATCGCTCGCAAACATCTCGGCGGCCACATAGGAAGCATAGACGAGAGGAAGATGACGGAGCTCAGTCACTCGACGAGCGATGCGCTAGAGATCTGGATGAAATTCTACCGGCCCGACTAGCAGCCGTAAACTTATCGAGGGAACCTCCCCCACAAACATGGAACAGGAGTAACATTGCCGCGACCATGGAACGATTTGAACCAGTAGATTATTCTTATGCGTATTATGATCACCACTTATCGATGCCGTCATCTTCGAGAAAATCAAATCGTCAAAGAGGTCGAGGAGGCATACCTCGGGAACGAACTTCTCGTCACAATTATGTTACAAGGTATGGAACAGAAGAAAATATCTATGAAGAAATCACAGATGGATCTAGGACATGTCCCAAGCACCGATACGTCCCAAGACAGTCACTCGTTTCTTTAGATAGGAGCGTAGTAGAAGAAGAAGTCCGAAGAGTAGAATCGAGGCATAAAAGGATTCTAGGAGAGCTCAATCTAAGTGTTGAAGCAATGTTGATGCCCGAATGCGAATCACCAGATTCAGAGCGCGCCGAAGACAGGGACAATATCGAAGAGTTATTACGGGTAGGTCCAACGGACGAATTATTGTCACCTGCGAGTTGTAATCCGCCGGATTTAGATAGCGGATTCAGTGGAAGTAGTAGCGGCGCGAGCTACGTGGGCAGCTTGCGGCGGAAACCCACTGGATCCGTGCCTCACTTGCCAGCAGTGGCCTACGGGACTCGAGGGGCCAGCGTCCGCATCCTCGGCGCTGAGGAGTGTGGCGCTCGGTGCCGAGACGCGACCTCGCCTCGGAGTTCTAGCTGCGGAGATGCCAAATCTAGCGGATTTTGGAACAAAAAGGCATGGAAAAAAATATCTGGATTCTCCAGCTCAAATAGCATCAACAAAGCCGGTCTCACAGGTTAGTAAACAAGCTTTCTCTGTCTCTACCTTTCTTGCATGCACTTTCATAATCTACTCATAAATGTTTCGCTTCATAAAAGCCAAGCTATTTTTATCTTCTGTATTTAGCTCAACCAAAACGACATACAAAAACAAAAATCGTCATTTACGCCATCATTTACATAATCCTTTACACGACACACAAACTAAATCTAGGATGAAAATGCACGAAAATATAAAGTCTCATTCTCACATAAAACGTGAATGAATCCGAGCGGTATCAAGTCATGAAAACCCTGAGAGCATCATTTCTTTTTTATTTCGCCCGCTTTCGTCCGCCCATAGGCGTTTTTCAGATGGACGCGCGCGCGTGGCTCTGTATTTGTCGTTTTCATTTTAGTTTGTTTGTTTGTTTTGTTAACGGTGGCGCGTTTTGCATTGCAGGTCTGCTCGTTAGGTACACTTTCCGGCGTAAGTCCGGCTCGCAGGGCTCTCAGGGCAAGCGGCGTGCCGAGCCCGTCAAATGCGATGCGTGCCTCTCACAACGGTGCTAGCCGCACTATGGTAAGGCCCCTCACACTTCACGCTTGCTGGCAGAAAGTACAAACAAACTACGCTAAAGCGCCATGCATTCACCGTGAGGTGTTTGCCTTTCTTGCTTTCTACCAGTAAACATTATTTCTGTTTATTTTTATCTTCAATTGACAAATGCGCGTCCATTAAACATTTCATCGCTCAGTTTCCTTGCTGAGGATTTCCGAGTCATTTTATTTTTTATTTCATCCTTCATGAATATTCCGTTTATTAACAAAGTAAACTCGTAAAGGAGTGCTAAAATTGTAATATCGAGATGATATGATCAGAACGCGACGCGGTCGAGCCAGGCGATTAACGAAGTCGATACAAAGTTCCCTCATTAAGGTATCTCAGATATTACTTCTGCAACTTCGACTCGAGATAAGTATTGTTCCGCAAGAGGCGAGACAATAGCGTGAGCTACCACTTAATTAAACCCCGTCGATAGGGTATAAACTATGAACAGCCGGGAACTTGGAATTAATCCGCCAAGACAAACACTAATTATGCCACGGCAGCTGTTTATTAGATAGTTTAAATTAAAATGTCTTGGTTACAGATGAGTCCTGTAGGCAAAGCCGAGCTAAATCCAGAACTTCTACCATGCCATACAGGTTAATTACATTTTCCTTTTATCTTTACTAACATTCTTTGTAGATACATATTTCTAGTTCTTTAGAATGTTATCTTAGAAAAATTCTGGAACGTGAATTGTTTGCTAATTTATTTTTTCTTTGTTATAGCTACTCCAACGGAAAACTGGTGGTGCCGCTGGATTCCCTAGCCCAGAGTTGAGGGGCTGGCTCCCCTCGTCATTCCGGCCTCTAACTCTACAGAAGGGCTCCTTATGCCGAAGGATGCCAAAAAACAAAGCCTACAAATCGATTCGTAGCAAGCGCAAACAAAGGAAGATGATTGAACTGTGCAAACGAAAGTGAAGTCGTTCTATCGAGTATGGTTTTGATGTTTGTATTACTTATCGATCAATTTCTTTATAAAGCCGGGCTTCACTTGTCGAAAAGTTTCTTGTTTGCACAACGATGTCATAGAACGAGAATTGGATCATGAAAACATGTAACATTCCATTTTAATTTCGATAATGACAGTTTCGATGTGTCTTAAAGACGACAGTTTTAAGCAGCGAGTGTATATACTGTAGGGAGAAATGTAATGGGATGAGTATACGTCGACGTGATAGAAAAGCCTAATTATTTGTATCGGTACTACCATCGTTTCATAGAAACGTAACGCCATTTGCATGAGAAAAAGTACGGCAAGTGTGAAACGCATTTGCGAATCACACTTTTCATATTCAAAAGAAATTCAAATCACCTGAATTATTAGTGTACTTGCCAGTTTTGCAATGAACATTTGCCGTATTTTTATCGTGTACCGAAAACTTGTTGTTATTTATCAATTTTAGTAGTTAATAGGTGATGAAAAGGCTGATAGCAGATGAAATGGTTTTTGTATGAGAAAGAGATGCTGCCATTTTGCCGAATACTTTTTGGAATAACATTTTTTTAACACTTTTTCTACATCTGAGTCATTATCTATTTGTATATTTAAGTAAATGTAAGAATGTTTGGAATGACAATGTTGCTTGATATATCGTTGATACGAATAAAAAATATTTATATAAATAGAATACGGTTGATTTATAATGCAATTGCTTTTAACAAACAGTTGGACAAACTAGGAAACTATTCAGTAACTTTGTAATAATCACAATTTTTTGTAAAATTATAAAGCTGTTGTCAACATAGTCTGGAACAAAATGAATTTATTTTGAACTTTTCATATTATGAATGGACAAAGCTAAGCTACCCGCATCTAAAAGAAGCAGCATGGGATCGCAAGAAGTTTTGCCACCTGACCTCCAAACTTCAATATGAAGATGGCACCCGATGATGATGATATTATAAAGTAACTTGAGAGAGCAAAAATAGGCATGGAAGTTTTTGTCACAAATACACGTGCGTTTTTCCCCAAAAAAATTACATAAAACTTAGAACATTAGGTGTAAAGGTCCAATTTATTTATTACCTAATATTTTGAACGTTGTAATATATATGTTGCGTAAAACTTAGTCTGCATTTTCTCTAAATGCTGTCATTGTTAATATTTGTTAGGATAGCTGTAAATTTTGTAAATACAATTAAAATGGTGCACTTTTTCTTTAATTTCTTGTAAATAAATACGTATGTATGTATACAATCACAGTTTGCATTTACTTAGTTTAATTTAATGTGAAACAATGTTATATTCAAGTGTAATTTATAAGTAAAAAATGAAAATTTAAAAAACATTATGTCTAAATAAAATCTACACAAAAAGGCTTCATCTAAATTAGTATTCTATTCCTTTTATGCCAGTTTACTTTTAATTCTATCCACAATATTTTAAAATAAGTTCACAACTTTTGATACATTCACATTTTCCAGTCTCATCAAAATGTTTATTATTTTATTTAAAAAAGAGATACGCACTAAATCTGATTTTTTGATTAACATTTATCATAATTTGCTAGTAGTATACATATATGTGTATTGGTAACTAACTTACTCATCAACTTTTAATGGTTGGTTTGGTACACTAAACTTAGAACTTTCATTGACTTGTTTGTCAACATTTTGAAATTGGAAAAAATGGGCTTTTTTATTTCATACAGCAGATTTGGTTTCGTGAATTTGCAAAAGCTTTTGAATTTGAAAATATTTGTCTTCTTCTTCTTATCGAATGAGAGTGGCCAACTCTGGTATCGAGAGTTTACCAAGCCGTCGCCCTATGGGCGTCTGATATGGCTTAACGACTGCTATGTCATCTGACCCACGGAAGCACCCATAAAGAAATGCCACTTTTCGGTCTCCCATCCGCAAACTGACCGCGTCGACCTTTGCAAAATATTTGTTTTGACGTACTAAAACCACCTTTAAAAGATTAGCTACCGTTAGTTATCAGTAACCATTGAGTTTGCAATGACGTTTTCCTTTAAATTGTTTTACTGTTTCAGAATTGGCTTATTCCGTCTTACATTACATTAATTTTTCATATCTAAATTAATCAGAATCGGTAAATAAGTCACAAAGTAATGTAAATAGATAAGTTTCAGTGTAATATTTAGTTTGGTTTCAGTCAATCATTGAGGTAAATGGTCTAACTATTACAGCTCTAAGATATATGACTGATCGTAAGTAAATTCTCAATGTTACATGAAATATTTCTTTGTCTGTAATTTAGTGATCGTGTTCAAGTCAAAAGAGATTTTTATTAAATAAATCGTGGAAAATGATTTTGGTATTTTATTTCAAATGTTACTTTAGAAAACAATGATATTATATACTAATATTAAAATGAAATTTGTGTATGTTTCTTGTAAATTTGTTCCTTTACGCAAACAGGTCAACCAAGTATTGAGAAAAACGAGTACAGACATAAATGGTACAGATTTGTATTTGTTAACCATCACTTGGAAGAACCTGTCTTTTGCAACACAGTTCCAACTAAAGCAAAAGACAGAATCATGTTAATTATACAATAAGGTTGCTCAAATAAATTTACTTTACTTTACTTTACTTTACAGACATAAAAGCTAATATAAAATTTAGTAAAACAATTCTAAGCGGATAATCTATTTGATTAAAAACTAGATTAAATTTTTTATCCGAATAAGTTCAGAAACATAAAAACATGCATTATATAAATTTAATAAATTAACACACAAAAATCTCTCACGAAAATTTAAGCGTACAAAGCTAATTTATATTTAACCCTCCAGCGTCCCACAGTGCGAGTTCCTCAATTTGTTTTCAAAATCATTGCTTTCATTCATTAAAGACTCTCATATTATGGCCCTAAAATACCACATCAATGAGTGTACAATTTCGCTCAAAGGGGTTCCAGTTCAATCCAAATTTCCACAATGGCTTAATTGTTTAATTGCCAATAAAAATAAAAACGGAGCATTCGGGCTACAGCTGCCGTTTTTCACTGATACGATTTGTGGCCTATTTTGTACTGGATCTGACGTGTAAGAATAATGAATTGAACGGAATTGGCGCTCGGAAAACCAGGATGTATTGTTGCGCAAGCTTGCCTATACACATAGCTATTATATAGTATACAAAACATGCCGTTTCTATCTTGCTACCGTTTGCAATGGTTAAATGGGCAGATAGTCACTACATACGATAGTTTATTCATATGAAATAATGGTTGAAATCATGAAACATGTTGTAAAATACTGCTTACATAATCTGTTCATAGGATAATCAGAAAAATAAAGAAAAGCCTTTTATTTACAAAATCAATTTCAGAATAGAAGCTATGTATGCTTGCTAACAAGATGAATTGAAGCTCAAAAAAGAAGATATATAATCTCACTAGATTATATATCTTCTTTTTTACGTCACTACGTAGACGTACAAACAAATACACCATAATTTACAACAAAACTTATCTATGTTGATAATGATTGGAATCATTTTATTTTCTTTCATTTGGACAAAATATGATACATACATATATCATTACGTCTGTTACAATATGACTTCCTAAAATCCTTTTGTCACTCAGATTTATTAGAGGCGCGTCTACCGAATTCTCTAGAGGAATACCTACCAGAGGGATCAGCTTTTATTATTTTATTAATCCGTGTTGTGTCCCCACAGACTGCTCTCTGTTGTCCAATTAATTTCAATATACCGTGTCGGGATTGGACATTCCATACTGATATGCAGGAAGGTATGTCATTGGAAATATATTTGTGAGTTGTGTGACTGATATTTTGGTCTGCGTGACCATTTTTATTAGTGTAAATTTGCTTTTAGACCTACGCCAACGAGGCGACAGCTATGACACCATGACAATATAGACAAGAGAAATCGCACAATACTATAACAATGAAATTGACATTTCCTCGAACTAAAAACCACTTTACGATGTTTTATTTTATACTAGCTGGTGCGCGCGACTTCGTCCGCGTGGAATAGTTATTACCTTAAAAACGGTTCTAGTGAGTTAACCTTAAATGATAGACATAATATACTGTTGCGGACATTTTGTTAGATCATTTCAAGAGAAATAATTCTTTCATACACATTTTTTTGATATCTTGAACCGTTTTCGCAGCGCACGCAACGGAAGCCCTCAAATATGAATAATTTTCCCCGTTTTTCCCACATTTTCTATTGTTTCTTTGCCCCTATTAGTTGCAGCGTGATGTTATATAGCCTAAAGCCTTCCTCGATAAATGGTCTATTCAACACAAAAAGAATTTTTCAATTCGCACCAGTGGTTCCTGAGATTAGCACGTTCAAACAAACAAACAAACTCTTCAGCTTTATAATATTAGTATAGATTACAACAAAATTACAAAGATAATGTTTTTGGAAATTTAATGTAATGTGAACATTAATCTTTATGAATACCTAGCTAAATAAATGGCTTTTTTATTTTATTTAATTTAATTATTTTAAATTTGCTTTGAGGAAAGAGGATGGTCCGGATTGGAGGAATTGCTCGTACTTATGTGAGGGAAATGAGAAATAAGAACTCCAGAGATCTATAGTGAGTCTAAAACCGCAGATACAAAAAAATAGGTTACCAGTAACTAATTTGTATTCTTAAAAGTTAATAAATTCGCAATGGAAGTCGTAGTTTTTTTACGACAGAAAGTTGGTTATAAATAAATAAATAAAAATAACCCAATACTACATACATACGTCTGTTTTGTACTCAGAAATTTATTTTGAGCAAAAAATGATTGTGGGTACCCGTCATTGGAATAATTTACACCGATATTAATCTACGCCTACAGCTAGACTTGATCTCTTCTGATTCCTTATTAATCTCAATTTTCAAAAGAAAAGACCAAGAAAACCAAAAAATCAAACCAAAGCCAGATCTTTAACAAGGTTATCATCAAACAAACACTTGTATTTGTTCCCTCATAATTGTCTGGATAATATTCCTTGTTTGGAATGTCTAATGAGTGGGAAAACAGCGCATAATAGCTTGTTGTGATCTGACGGATTTCTCTCTTCGTTAGTATTGTTAAGGCGATTTCCTGGTGGATTGTGCTAATTGTGTGCTCATATTTTTCTGGCTGATATTTTCTGATAATTAAGAAGCTCGGCTATTTATTGGACCGTAGTTAAGCCAACAGTGGAATTCGTATGAAATTTAAATATACCTAGTCAGGTCATAAGTAATGTCACACAGTAAAAACTTTTCTTTTAGAATGCTGGCCACAAAAAAGTTTATTGAATTAGAATTTCGAATTGTTCATGGAAATAAACATGTATACTTTTTAGAATTTTACCTACTCATTTTTAAATATGGAGTGGACGCTTAAAGAAGACCGTGTTGCAGTTATTGCATTGCATCGTTGCGGTTACGCGCCAATTCAAATTTTTGACATACTGAGAAATTTGAATATAACCAAAAGATTGGTTTATCGTACCATCAAACGATACAATGAAGACTCTAGTGTAGATGACAGGTCAAGAAGTGGTCGCCCTCGGTCTGTTAGGACTCCAGCAGTGATAAAAGCTGTGAAGGCGCGAATTCAAAGAAATCCCAAACGTAAGCAGAAACTGTTGGCCCTTCAGATGGGGTTAAGCAGAACCACGGTGAAAAGGGTGTTAAATGAAGAATTAGGGCTTCGGGCATATCGAAAAAAAACAGGACATCGTTTGAATGCTCGTCTAATGGACCTGAGACTGAAGAGATGCCGCGCTTTGTTGAAGCGGTACGCGGGAAAAAAATATCGGGAAATTATTTTTTCGGATGAAAAAATTTTTACCGTAGAAGAGAGCTACAACAAACAAAATGATAAGGTGTACGCACACAGTAGTGAAGAAGCGAGCAAACGTATTCCGCGTGTCCAACGAGGTCATTTTCCATCCTCGCTCATGGTATGGTTGGGAGTTTCTTATTGGGGCTTAACAGAGGTACATTTTTGTGAGAAAGGTGTAAAAACGAATGCAGTTGTGTATCAAAATACAGTCCTGACGAACCTTGTGGAACCTGTTTCTCATATCATGTTCAATAACAAGCACTGGGTATTCCAACAAGATTCGGCGCCAGCTCATAGAGCGAAGAGCACACAAGACTGGCTGGCGGCGCGTGAAATCGACTTCATCCGGCACGAAGACTGGCCCTCCTCCAGTCCAGGTTTGAATCCGTTGGATTACAAGATATGGCAACACTTGGAGGAAAAAGAGTGCTCAAAGCCTCATCCCAATTTGGAGTCACTCAAGACATCCTTGATTAAGGCAGCCGCCGATATTGACATGGACCTCGTTCGTGCAGCGATAGACGACTGGCCGCGCAGATTGAAGGCCTGTATTCAAAATCACGGAGGCCATTTTGAATAAACTTTATTGTCATAAGAATCTATGTTTTGTTAAGTTCATTTTGGTATATAAATGGTTACATAAAGAATAAAGTTGTTTCAATTATTTTATATTAAACATGTGACAGAATTTATGACCTGACTAGGTATAAAACTCAAAGGTGACTGACTGATTGACTGACTGACTGATATAGTGATCTATCAACGCACAGCCCAAGCCACTGGACGGATCGAGCTGAAATTTGGCATACAGGTAGATGTTATAACGTAGGCATCCGCTAAGAAAGGATTTTTGGAAACGCCGCTTTCAAGGGGTGAAATAGGGTGCAACCCCTATTTCACCCGGTCATCCCAGTTTTACTTCTTAATGCGAGCGAAGCCGCGGTCATCTACTAGTTACAACATAAAAGTATAGATTACAGCATGATAAGATTATTTAGAAAAAATACCAATTTACCTGTGTATTTCGAGCAATCTCGAAAACCATTATTATTTAAAAGAACAAACAAATTAAAAACACATAAATCAACAGCTAACCTTGTCAAAATATTTAATTTATCATAACATGATGAGGTAACCTAAATAGCCTAAATAAATATGCCCGCTAGTGTTTACTCGACGACATAACAATAAATAGACATCTCATTATTGAAGCTAAAAAACCTGACACTCGTATACAGGACTGAGTAACTAAAATATTAAATATGAAGGCCAAATATCGAAAAATTGCAGCCAGAAAATTGCTGATTTATGTACATTCATATAGCTGGCCATAAATGCCTGTTCATAATCAAAATATTCATTCATTCATAAATACGTCATATTCTTTACATACAATGTTCATGTTCATTATACATTCAATAAATATAAATATACATGATCAATTTACTATTTAAAAATCACATTACTGTAAATGATATTAAGAAAAGTAAAAACTTACAAAAATGTTCACCAAAGCTATCTACGATTGCATAGTTACAATACAAGTATCACGAAATTATATGCTAATGTTAAAATTAAAATGTTAATAATACTGTACATATACTGAGTGATCAATAAGAGTTGATACTGATTGGTGGGTGACATACTCAAAAGTTTCAGCAAACGGTTTGTATTATAATCTGCAAATCATCAGTAAATAGGTTTTTTCTAGGCAAACCTTGCTAGAAATCAGGCAGTCGTAGTCAAATGGAAGCCTATGAAGCTTTAGAAAGGTACAGATATGCAATAGAAGATAAAAAAAGATTTTTATTTGTAAACAGATAAATGGGATACAATATAGTGAGACAGTAGAAGGCAGGATCTTCCAGGGGATCAATTTTTTTACAATTTCAATAAGTAACATAAAACTACTAATGTTAGGTTATGTTACAAGAAGAATACTGTACTATATATACTAATACAAGAAGATACTAACTAATAGTTAAGAGTATCTTAGTTACATCATCTGCGTGTTTACCCTTCATAAACATAATAGACTCAAACATCCAAGTTCTGTTTGCCCCAAAAACCGCGAAGGAAAATTAATATGCGAAGGATAACTGTGTACCTCTACAATATATAATATAGATAACTATGTATTATAGATGAGTTTGTAACGATAAACGCCACGGGGCTCGCTTGTTTTTGTTCGCGGATCTACTGAACTTAGGTAAGGTGTTTAGAAGGGACGATACGATTTTTTATTATAAAAAATAAATACAAAAAAAAAAAATTATGTTTGTGATGTCTTGGTGGCTATTACTGGTTACAGATATAAAATAAAATAAATAAATAAATATTTCGGGACATTGCACACAGCGCCATCTAGCCCCACACTAAGCAAACGCTTGTGTGAAGGTAGATAGAAGGTGATTTTGGTAAGCGATGCATATAGGTAAGTAAGTATTCTCTTTAAATATTTGTACGTATAAACATATCTGGTACTTTCTGTTTAAATGTAAAAATTGTGTTCAGAAAAAACAAACCAGCAAATTTTGCAATATATCGTTTTTTTTCGAAATCGAAATAATAATGAGAGTAGGAGATGCAGAATTTTTAAGTAGTCATAAATTGTGCTTGGTGTATGAGTACTAATATACGCATTTATAAATAGATAAAAGAATGCCCTGCGTGTCGCCGAGGACGGGAATGAGTGGAAGAAGAAAAGAAAAAGCGAGGCCATAGAAGATGGTGGTCACAACCCAAGAAATGAGGAATACGACTTGAGGAGGGAAAGAAATATTATTGTATGAATAAATTTGTTCTGGATCAAAACCAGTTTTGAATGTATACTTAGCTTATTTGGGAACACATTCTGTTTTGTGTACCATTATAAATAAATAAATAAATATAGGCTAAAAAAACTTATATAAGTCAAAAAGAATATTATCGTATCGTACACACTAATCAATTCCCAAATAAGGGCGGGTACATACTATCACAGTAACTTGGACTTGAGTAAACATTATCTGACTTGGTATAGTCCGACCTCCATTCCCGGGTAAATTAGTTTTTAACACTAACACCGGGTAATAATAGTGTTATGAGACCCGTACCGTATTTTCCAATTATTTTCAGCTGCTTTAATAAGGAACTGGCGCTTCGACTCAATGTGTTCTTGGATTTAATCAAGAGTGGATTTAATTACAAATGAGTTTTCGGCGCTTGGTTTAAGTACTTCATCATCATCAGCCTGTTATCGCTGCTGAGCATAGGCCTTTTTCTTGTACGCCACTCGGCCTGATCCTGCGCAGTTTAAGTACTTAAGTACTAACTTGCTTACTTATATTATAGTGTATCTTTGATCGTTGCGTTAGCTCATAGATTTAAGTTTTAGGTGCATACTTGCCTAGTTACTTTGTGTACTCGTATGTTAAGCTTGTCTATTATTACCCTTAGCCTTAAAGGAAAATGTTGTTGAATTATATCTGTTTTAAGTTGTTTATCTTTCGTTTACTAGCTAACTTAGTATTTACTTTAAAGTAAATGTAACCTTGGAAATATGGATTGATAATTTGTTTGTGATATTTGTTTTTTTTTGTTTAAGACAGGCGTCAGGCGACAACATCCATTGATGTTGCATTTATAAGAAAATTATTATCTCGTTTCAATTAGGGCATAAAAAAAATTAACAAAAACATATTTGTTTGAATAAAAAATACTTAGGATCTGCCACAAAATATTTCCTTGAAAAGCCTATTGGAAACGAGAATCACGAATTATCTAAAACGGAAATTCAATTAAAATTGCTTGGCAACAAAGAACATAATTGCTCTGCTCCTAAGAATAACAATTATATAGAAAAGTAACTCCGTACAAAGAATCGAATATTGCACATAAATCTTGCTCCTGATTGGTCCCTGATGACAGAAATAGCTGAATGTAACCAATAGGCTGTCGTTTATGCTACTATCCAACACCAATGTGTTTTACTCAACCCGTGGAATATATTTTTATTTCAGTAACGTTTCTGTTGTATAGTTTATTCGTAGATTTGCCCTATGCTACTTGATTCGCATTATATCCGCTTTCCTTGAAACGAAATGAGATAACTAAATTGTTCGGTGGAAATTGTGATGTTCAATTATGAAGGTACTTCTCGTAAGATTTTGGATCGTTTGGTTTGAGTGTCGCAAATTAAAACAAAATAAGAAAATGAATCGTCTGTAGCTACTCTTTATTTTGACAACATACAAATGCAATTAGATCTAAGTAAACTTTTTTTTTTTTGAAATCCTACTTGCTTTAATAATGCACTTATAATAAAAGAAGCAGAAAAGCTTCTTCAATTCTTTGGTGTATTTGTTTGCGTCTTAGACTTCGTACAAAATAAGTTAAATAAGGATGTTAATTCTGGGTAACATGTTTAAGTAATAATATTATATTCAGAGACATTTCCCACATAGCCGTCTAGCCCCATACGAAGCAAATGGTTGTGACATGGGTACTAGATAATATGTATTAGGGGTTCACTCTGAAATTATTCAATTTTAAAAATATACAGCGGCTAACACTGGAAAATAATAATTACCTACTATTTTTTGTAGAACTTATTAAAGAAACATAATGTGCTCAACAAAAATTATGTACATCTAATACCTAACACGTAATCATCTTACACACTTTAGATCATATAAAAGCGCTTTCAGCACTTCATGAAATAAAAAATACGCATTTCAGTCGTCACGACGCAATTTTCATTAGGAACGAATAACGTGACCGCGTTGTAAAGTGGACGCTGATCCTTAGGCCTTTTTTAAACTAAATAACTTCTCTGTATTCATTTAAGGTGGTACACAAAATATGGTTATGAAAAAAAAGGTGAGTAAACATGTAAATGAGCGAGTGTGGCTCAGCGGCTTTTCATCCAGACGCACCCTGGTTCGGATCCGACCCTAAACCATTTACTTGTTTTTTAAGTTTATATGTAAAGATATATTTACTTTCTTTTCTTATATATATTTACCGGTTTCTTCTAGGCAAGCGTGCTAGATCGTAGATTATATTGTAGTCAAGCGTGAGCCTATCTCATGTAAAAAAAAAGATTTGCTTAGCGGCGAAGGAAAACATTGAGAGGAAGCCGATAATTTTGTCGTTAATATCCGAGGATCTGCCCAAGAGAACTCCCATAGCGAAACAATTCTGCGGGGGAGTCACGACCCTCAGTCATGAGAAACTACGACCCCATAGAAACATGTTAATTTAAAAAAAAACTGATTTTCTGAACACAATAAAATTGCAGTGGATTACTCCAACTGTCATTGTTTTTCATTTTTGCAAATTATTGTTAGAAACGTACATAATTAGACAGAAATATAGGGAGAAAACTCACAAAATGTATTTCACTCAATGGCAATCCAATTTTAAATTTCATTCTAATGAAGCCTACACAAAACTAAAGCAGAATTGAAAAGCTTTTCCATGAAATTTTAATTGTACCACAAAGAGCAAGCTTTGCTTCTATATAACGCCGTGGAATGCAGTATTTAATGTATGTCCTGTATGTCCTGTCCTATCAAAGGATCTAAAAATATCGGATAAGACATTATATGAATGTAACCAAACTGTGACAAATCATTTATTAACACTTGACTATAAGCAAACAGAGGCATTACTTGAAACAATCAACATATAAGTAACACACGCATACACACACACATCCACATACACACACATTTACACACATGCAACTTTTACCACTAAACAAAAATCTTCCACAAAATAGACTACATACTACTATTTTTATATACCTATACTTATATGTCTGTAATATCAATTATTGTAAATAATAAATTCTTGTACACAACTATTTGTAAAAAAAAGGTAAATTTAAAAAATAAAAATGTTAACCCTTAATTTGGTATCAAAAAAATTCTGTCAATTATTTTGAGGTTAGAATTTCATAATAACAATGTATATTATAATGCCTAATAAAAATGACGTGGGAGTGGATGCACTTGCGCTTCAGGCTCTTATGAGACCTACTGCAAGGTGCAAACACAACACAGGTACAGATAATAAAATATTTAGTATCTTTAAAACATATGTATTGTAGTTACCTAGATGTAATATTGTTTTTGGCCCAATAAAAGCTTTTGTATTTGTATGTAAAATGTGTTTCAATGTGCCAAGAAATTAAGAAAAAATAAAAAGAAAATAATTTAGATGGTCTTTGAATTTTTTACTGATCTCAAGAAAGAAGATTCGCTATTTGACTAAACATCTGTATGACTATATGAGACTATCTGTATTTGTGTCTAATATGGAATCGACTTTAATCACGAAATAGTGACTGAACCAAAATTTGTTAAGTAAACCATGTTACGAGTACAGAAGTGACCTTACAAAGCTATACATGAACTGGTGGTGGTTACAAAATAAGTAAAGGTATCATAAAATCGAGTTTAAAAATATCATTGATGCGTTGATTAGTTGCAATTTAAAGGAGAAATAAAACTACAAACGCTCAATCCAATAAAGTCACTTTCTCTTTTATATTTTTACGACTAACGAAAACTTGTCCAATTTGGGCGAAGTGACAATTTCAGACCAAGGGAAGACCAACACCTAGCGGAGGAGGCCTATACACAGCGGTGAGTCGATAAGGGCTGATGATGATGATGAGAATTTAGGGCTAAGATCAACTACTGTCAATCGCTACACTGTTGCAATGCCGAGGCGTCGGACCACAGTTTGAATTTCAACAATAAATTAAACAGTGCTCGCAACTCGCGACAGAAATGTGAATTGTTTAACTGTGCCGATGACTTTTTGTTCCGGCAGCTATTCGTTTCAGCGACAGATGTTTTGAAATAACTTTCAGGATTGTGTATACTTTGATATTTTATTTATATTGTGCTTTAGTTGGATTTGTGTCAGTAACAAAGTTGGTCACTAAAAATAGAGACAGTAATTACAGACTTGTAAGTGAGTGTGGCTCAGCGGTACCAGTGTCTGCTTTTCATCCAGTTATGTGTGGATTTGCACGCGTGTAACGGCGAAGGAAAACATCGTGAGGAAACCGACATATTTGAGGACCACAATATCCGAGGGCATGTGTCTTCCGTGGAAGGACCTGGGCGCCCACCACGATGTATCTGCCCAAGAGAACTCCCTTAGCGAATTAATTCTGCGGTGGAGTCACGACCCTCAGTCATGAGGAAATACGACTCGCAGAGAGAATTACAGACTATAATAACAACTACGTATACAGTATGTATCATTTAAATATGTATTATCACGAATTTTGATTCCGATTTTGATTATCTATTTAAATAAATATATATATATTTCAGGACATATCACACAGCGCCATCTAGCCCCATACTAAGCTTACGCTTGTATCATGGGTACTAGATAACGGATATAATACATATATACTTTTTCTTTTGTAAATACATACTTATTATACATAGAAACGACCAGACTTAACACAAGTAATTACAAATTTTAATATTCAGAATTACTTGTGCCATACGGGAATCGAACCCACACCCCTAGATTAGAAGGCAGAGCCACTACCAACTAAGCTAACGGAGCATTCAAAATTTGCTTAGTAAAACAGGATTAAAAGTATGGAATACTGTTAATTTTATAAAAATATTGTAAATTACTGTCTTAAATCAAGATTTTTTATTTTTTACGTAAGTCAATTAGCTGAATTGTTACTGAATCAATGTTTATTGTCTGTGGCAGTTAGTAGAAATTAAGTAACGACTCGAATAAGGCCATCTTGATGTATTATGAATCTAGATCTTTACTACAAACATACAAAACACTAAAATTTACCTATAGTGAACAAAATCAGGCAAAATTCGTTAATTTAACATTCCCTTAATCCAAATTACATCGTCCCATACCTTTGTATCTTGTCTTGTAAAACATGCAAGATATGTAGATTACAACCACCAGGAGTAACACATAACACAATTGCAGGTACTGATTGCGACGCCGCAGAATTAACCGCTTTTATGCTATGAGAAGCTTGCTTGCTATTTTGCTATTTTGCACTCAATGAGGTTTAGTTGAAAATAAATGCTTAAATTTTTAAGCCGCCCCAAGAGTCTCTTTCAATATTTAAAAACTGCAATGACGAACAACTGGACTGTACGTTATCAGTAAGTAAATAAATTTTATGGATACTTATCTATTAAATAAAAATGTTGTCAATCCGGTCAGTACTTAGATGGGTGACCCAAAAGTAGCAGACCATTATGAGCGCTTGCATGGGTCTGATGACTCATTGAATTGTAGGTCCCGGCTGTGTGTGTAGATAGTACAGAAGTCATTTAACTTCATTAAAGGCAAAAAACTGCCAGACTCTTATGTACTTACCTACTTCAGATAACAAATATTTTCTATAAAATAAAAAAGTCATATGAACCGTGTCTTTCAGTTCCAACAAAGCCGTTTTATATTCCAGCGAAATTGTGATCTTGAAAGTGGAAGTCGAACATTCGAGATCCATCCAAAGATGGCGGCTGCATTTGTTGAAGAATCTAAAATTTAAGTGTCGCCCCATATACTTTCCATCCCATCCATACTCCGTAGTATATGATCTGGCTCGGCGCCAACATGTGCCTAGTGGGAAAAACTACGCAATTTTTAGATAGATGTCGTAAATCTATAGCTTTTGTTATTATCTAGTTGTGGCTGAAAATAATACACTGTGTGCAGTACTACATACACATACTTTATTTAATTAAAGCTAACAGTGGGCCCCGTTTCACAGCGTGAAAAGTTATCGAATGATAAGTTTTCACTGACGAATACTAGTTTCCGTTCGTTAGCGGAATGATTTTGTGTTCAAACAATATGAAACTAGCAACTTCTTAGTATATGTCTTTGACGATCAATCCTGTGGACCCGAAAAAGCGTACCCGAAAGGGACGACGACAAATGACGTAGAATCTCAGGGCTGCCAGAGTCATAAAAATTCCCCTACTTTTGTTCATACTTACACACACACACACACACATACACACACGTATAAAAGTTGTACGTAATCATTATTATCACCTGAAAAAGGGACTCATATAAAAATGACACACACAGTATGTCGATAAAATTTTAAGCAGGAATAAATTATACTAAGTAGGATTTGTAAACAAAATAACTATATGTATATTTATTTCAAGGAAAACTATTTACATTGAAAAAACAAAGAATAAAGTAATAACCAACTACTTAAATAATTTGTTAATATTTTTTCTGGTTTAAAGTAAGAATATTAAAAAAACTACATATCTACAAATTTACAAAACGTCTTAAATAAAACTGTACATGAATATTACAAATAACAGAAATTTTCCTTTGGAATATTCTAAATCATGTAGGTACTTCATTTTTAACTTTTATTTTTGTATTTTTCTGAACAATTTTTTTTGTTATTTAAATTCAGATGACGTTGTTTTTCATTTCAATTCAGAGTACTTTATTTATGGAACTCTGGAAAAAATATGTACCTAGTCAGGTCATAAGTATTGTCACACAGTAAAAACTTTTCTTTTAGAATGCTGGCCACAAAAAAGTTTATTGAATTAGAATTTCGAATTGTTCATGAAAATAAAAATGTTTACTTTTTAGAATTTTACTCATTTTTAAATATGGAGTGGACGCTTAAAGAAGACCGTGTTGCAGTTATTGCATTGCATCGTTGCGGTTACGCGCCAATTCAAATTTTTGACACACTGAAAAATTTGAATATAACCAAAAGATTCGTTTATCGTACCATCAAACGATACAATGAAGACTCTAGTATAGATGACAGGTCAAGAAGTGGTCGCCCTCGGTCTGTTAGGACTCCAGCAGTGATAAAAGCTGTGAAGGCGCGAATTCAAAGAAATCTCAAACGTAAGCAGAAACTGTTGGCCCTTCAGATGGGGTTAAGCAGAACCACGGTGAAAAGGGTGTTAAATGAAGACTTAGGGCTTCGGGCATATCGAAGAAAAACAGGACATCGTTTGAATGCTCGTCTAATGTTGAACGCGGTACGCGGGAAAAAAATAACCGGAAATTCTTTTTTTGGATGAAAAAATTTTTACCGTAGAAGAGAGCTACAACAAACAAAATGATAAGGTGTACGCACACAGTAGTGAAGAAGCGAGCAAACGTATTCCGCGTGTCCAACGAGGTCATTTTCCATCCTCGCTCATGGTATGGTTGGGAGTTTCTTATTGGGGCTTAACAGAGGTACATTTTTGTGAGAAAGGTGTAAAAACGAATGCAGTTGTGTATCAAAATACAGTCCTGACGAACCTTGTGGAACCTGTTTCTCATATCATGTTCAATAACAAGTACTGGGTATTCCAACAAGATTCGGCGCCAGCTCAGAGAGCGAAGAACACACAAGACTGGCTGGCGGCGCGTGAAATCGACTTCATCCGGCACGAAGACTGGCCCTCCTCCAGTCCAGATTTGAATCCGTTAGATTACAAGATATGGCAACACTTGGAGGAAAAGGCGTGCTCAAAGCCTCATCCCAATTTGGAGTCACTCAAGACATCCTTGATTAAGGCAGCCGCCGATATTGACATGGACCTCGTTCGTGCAGCGATAGACGACTGGCCGCGCAGATTGAAGGACTGTATTCAAAATCACGGAGGTCATTTTGAATAAACTTTATTGTCATAAGAATCTATGTTTTGTTAAGTTCATTTTGGTATATAAATGGTTACATAAAGAATAAAGTTGTTTCAATTATTTTATATTAAACATGTGACAGAATTTATGACCTGACTAGGTATATAGTGATTTTCCGCTGCGACTGCTCCATAACCGACTTCAAACAACAAACTTGATGGTTTTTTGGTGTGTTCCTCCATATACTACCGCCACACCTCTCCTCCTAACCAAAGTGGCCTCCGCTTACCAACACCGTACCTTGTGTCTTCAAGTTTTGTAGTTCTCCTTCGGCAAGATATTCTCGTCGACACGGGTTTCGCCTCTCCACGTGGCATCCTCAGGACGTGTTGACTCCTCGAACGTCGGGTTTTCAACTACAAAATTGCTTTAAAATCTGTTGTGTAGTTTTAAAGATCTACATAAATAAAAATAAATATATAAATAATAATATATATAAATGTGGTATATAATTAAAAATTCTAAATGTTTTTTTATCATTATTGTAGTGCTTCTTTGCAGAGTGATATGCCTATATGTTGCTATGCCTATTTCGACTCAAATCATCTTTATAAAAAAATATTTTGCCTTAATTTCTTGGGTAAATTGCCAAAACGAAACTGGTATCACCAAAAACCGCTTAACCCGATCAAATTCTAAATACTGCAAAATGACAACTATGTTTGACAAACGCTTTGCGAGTAAAACAGTTTACTATACTTTAAATTCAGCTGAGTAATCTCATAAAAACAATTCATGTTTTTAGTCTTATTTTACTATTTATAATCCATATAAATAGCGTTTCAAAAAAGCAGGGCTCTCATTGCTCCTAAATTAGTCATAATCAAGTCACATTGTCGTAAAAGTATCGTACTTACGTATGAAAGGATATATTTTCATCTTTCCGTGCACTACGGCTTTTACAGCCTTTTACATAACAAATCACCATGTTCTATGAAATTTTCTTTAATAATTCACTATGTAAATCAAGTTTTTTCACACTTAGCACTCGTAATCACCATATAAAAGCAAAAATATTTTTCAAGCAACTGCCATGTTGGGCGCAACCGTGTGATGACCAACGAAACAAAAAGTGAAATTTAGACAAAGACAAAATCCGATTCCTGTCTCTTTCGCTCTTAGGTTTTCTTGATATAGTTGTCCCACTCGCTCATTACTTGTCACCTCCGTCTGATTGATGCTCGAAGGTATTTGTTAGATGTTTGACAACAGTCCATCCTTGTTTTGTCCATAAGAAAGAGAGAGACGTTAACTTATAATTTAAAATTTTGTGTCAAAAAACTAGAACGTTTCCCGATATCACCATGAAATGCGTTTCTGAAGTCTCCACGGAAAAGCATAGAGAAAATTATAGACTACAGACTAAAATCGTCTTAAAATCGTCTTAAAATCGTTTGAAATAAGCCCCACGGAATAGTTTGAAACTTACATTTTACAGATAACATATTTCAATAAAATCAATTGTCACGTGTCAAGGACGCGTCAATTGAGATACTTTTTTTAGAGATGGATTTTATCTGAGAGAGACAGTGCAATGTGCCTCTTGCCTCTTTTTTTTGCATAATAACTTTTTTATCCGTTTTAGTGATTGTGATGAAAATACAGCCTTTAAAACTACTAGGTTAGGTTATTCGGAGTTTAAGCTTGAAACTCAAACGTTACAGGACACTTTAATTTAGCCCAAAAAGGTTTTCTGCACATGATGAACACGATCGAAGATCATGTAAAAAGTATATTTTTGCAAATGGCAATTTTATTTCAAACGTAAAAACAACCATAGATGGTGTTCAAACATAAATAACCACACACTTGTTTTTACATGAAGTAAAATTGTCCTTATATTACCGTCGGCGGTAAGGATTGTTTGTAATTAGGTCTTAAATTCATTGTTTTTATTAACATGATCCTATAGTGATAACATTATCAAAATTATTTACAAAGTTTTTTTGTGTTTTTATTTTATTTATAATAATGATAGTTTTATTTGTGACAAATTATTATAAATCTTTAGTGAAAATGGTGAAGCAACATTAGCTAAAAATGCAGTACATAATCGACCCCAGTAGACCATAATATATAACTTTTTAAAAGTATGGAGACACTTGAACATATATGTTTAAATATAATAAATACAAATAAACGAAAAAAAATGTGCAACAGAAAACCAACGTAAGTATTATAAGTGGAGGCTTTATTGCAAAGGTCTCTTTCAGGCAAATGTTTGATAGTAAAAATTAGGGTAAAAGGAAAGCTATGCAGGTACGAGTACTATACATAACATAACCCAGTCAAGTAAAAACTAAATCCAAAATCCGACTAATTACACTGTTAAGACTGAAAACTACAAATTGTGTCGATTCAGCACCGAGTTCCTAGTTGCATAAATGAAAAATGCAAATTCGCAATTTCCCATTCGAAAGTTGTAAGTTTGCCAAACCAGCAAATTAGTTGCTACAAACGGTAACATTTCGAGTGCTAAAATTTGGGTCAAAAGCTGGCTTGTATCGTTCGGCGTTCAGCGTCCAAATGTCACACCTCATTTTCTGTCACTTAGGTCCGCTCATACTGAAAACCACTTCTACTAAACTAACCTGCACATACCATGCAACTATCAACCGTACGTTCATATAGCTAGTGGATAAAGTTCTGTGCTGATTCGTGGTAGATATGACATGTAGATGTGAGCTGTACTGAACGCTCGGTTCTGATGAGAAGCGCCCAGAGGACTGTTTTTAAGACTCCTTAATGCGAACGTGTGAAAAAAGTTACAAAGTTTTTAATATTCAAACAGTGTAAAACACACTCTGTGTTGAGTGTCGTTGGGCGACGTAGGGCCAGAGGTCATTCTCGCCCTCTGTTTGAGCCTGTTTCAGTTGCCCTTTTTTCAATTGTCACGTGCTAACAATGTGGCTAAAAACGGGAAAATACGAGATTGTTAACAGCTTTTATGATCGCATGTCGTTGATTTAAAAATACCGACTGCGAAATTTAGATGAGATTTGAGTTCGGAATCAGAATTTGATGGATTATGTTTAATTTAATGGTGATTTTACAGCAATTTATCTGTGTTTGATTATTCTTTTGTATATACGACTTATCTACGTACGTGAAAAGTACATAAAATCAAATAAGTGTACACTATGTTTTCTATGCTAAGTAGCAAAATCAGTTGTGTAAAAGTGGTGTACCTCTCCTATTTAATGTGTAGGTAAAAACCAAAAATACTTATTTAACATGCAATTTTTTCCTATATACTTCTTGCTAGCTTCACATAACAATTATTGTCATAGAAATAAACAAACAAACTCATCAACTTTTATTCACAAACCATGTCTGAACAGGATGAAATTTCAACTTGTAACGTTAGAAACTTTTCAAAACTTTCAGGAAACATTACCGCTTGCTCTCATGGCTTGAACCCGCGGTCGGAGCGGGTAACCTACATGAGTATTGGAACATACATATACACTTCCGACATAAACTGGTAACTTTGCAACGTAATGTATTAGAGGATTAATTTATTTAATTTGATTTTTTATTTAATCTATACTTGAACAGATACAGCCATAAATTAAGAGAACTGTCTCTCTGAACTAATTGGTTCTGGGAACTCTCAGATTGTTAGTTTTTTTTATCTCTAATCGCTTTAAAAACAGTGATCTCTGTAAAAGCACAGTGCACAGTGACATAATTACTTGTGGTAATCATTATAAGTATTATATTAGTAGTACCTAGTACGATTATTTATTACATTTTACATCGAAACTAACAAAAAGGTTTCAACCGCTAACCACAAAAATAAAATACAAGCCGTAAACCACAACTCACTTTGCCCCCACTGTCAATCAAAAAGAATAAAAAAACACCGTCAGACATCGTCACTTCCGCTGAGCACGACGGGCAACTTCCGGTATCGAACCGGGCCGGACGTCGCTATTGACCCTTTAGGCCTCTTTCATAGATCAAATAACTGAAAGACCTACCCATACACAAAATTGATAAAATACAATTCATTTATTTGGCATTGTACTCATGACAATACATTACAAAGAATTCCACACATTTTTCACGAGTTCTTCTTTGATTATTATAGGTTGTAGGTACTCTGTATTCTGTGCTATAGGCTAGCTTATCAAAATCATCTTTGATTAAGTATCAGGGTAAGTAAGGTATCTACTGTAGATTAGCAGTCCTGGTTTATAAATCAATTCAAGATTCACAACTACCTTCACAATTCACCTACTTAAATACTTACTGATAACTTTTTGCTTAATGTGGGTTTACCACTTAGTAAATATCTAATAAATCACAAAAAAAACTAGTATTTTGCGTTTAATGAGACTTTTGGACTTTTTATTTTTTTTATAAGAAATAGTTTTTTATATGTATTGCACGTAAAAAAATGGCGCTTGAAGAAGGGGAAAGAGATGGGTAAAGAGATAACTACGATAAAGATAAGGTAAAGAGATAGATACGGTATTTTAATACCGTAGGAAGTTGGCTGAGGATGATGATGATGGTAAAAATCTGTGACATTGAATTATATCGGTAGTCGTATGCTACTAAATCACCACATGAATTTAGAAACGCAAACTCATCATCAAACTCAGTTGGATATATATTTTAAAGATTTGTGTCCAATTTATTTAGGGCTGTAGATGATGATGATGTCAGAAGGAGTTAATATTATAATAAATATCTAAGAAATCTGTGACACACAAACCGTTTCATAAACGTTTATTTGTCCTGCATGTACCAATAAGCGCGTAGTCTTATAACGCGTCCATAGCAACTGACGAATCTGTACGTATGTAGATGTATGTATCACGTGATAGTTGTATATTGATAACTGACCTATCATTTCATTTATTTAGCATACGAGTGAAAAGTTACTTTCCTTTATGATGCGGAGTCTATTTCATTTCATGTCGTTGGTCTTTACCGAGCGATATTTTATGAAGGTTCTATAAGCGAAAAAGGAAAATTGTCTTCTTACTTTCTAAATGGTAGTGTAAATAGGGAAAATACGTCGGAATGGAACAAAAGTGATAATTTTAGGGTGAAAATAAATGGAGTATATACTATGTGTGCACATGAGTTAAGAGGTTAAGTATCGTCAATGACTTTGAGCGTTTGACGCCTAACTAGTATAATACGCCATCTAGTGATCAACGGTCACAGCTCGTGAACACCGAGCTAGCTGTTGTCAAGGAATAAACGAAATCAGATGGGACTGATTGAAAAACTTTCTTTGCCTACAATGTTACTTACTCGGTGATGTTTTGTCGGTTAAATTATTAATGGTACTTGGTATTTAATTTATATGGTTTCTACCTATTTATTTATATGGTACTTGGTATTTTTTATTTAGTTTAATTAATAAATAAATAGTACAATATTGTTATAAAAATAACTTGTTAAAATGAATTGTAAAGAAAAAGTACATAGATTAAAAGTGATAAACTATAAACCTGCAGGTTTGCCCAATCGACGGCATGCAATTTTTTTTATGCGATACTAATACATATGCTGAAGGCTGAGTATCACAATCACTTTGGCCATCAGACCTTGGAGTACCACAAGGGATCTCGAGAACTATAAGAGATAGCGGGTGGATGCTTGAACTAAATATGATGAGAACTGGTTGTTGGTATAGGATCATACGAAATCATCATCATCTTCAGCCAGCTTTCTACTGCATTCAATCTCTATATATTTTATCCGTTCGATAGTTTCTGATTTTTTACAACTTCAAGACATTTTGACTACATTTTTCATCATCATCATCTACAGCCCTAAACAAATTGGATTCGAGTTTTTTCAATATATTATATCCTACCGAGTTTGATGATAAGTTTGCGTTTCCAAATCCATATGACGATAAAGTTGCATATGACTACCGAGATCATTCAAAGTCACAGATAATCAAACATCATCATCATTCTCAGCCCACTTTTTACCGCATTTTATCTCTTTACCCTTGTGGGTCCAGAATGTATAGAATAAATGAAAAGTTGGTAATAGGTGGAATTGACCTTGGAGTACCAAAGGGATCTCGAAAACTATAAGAGATAGCAGGTTGGTGCTTGAACTAAATATGATGAGAACTGGTGGCATGTGTCGGATTATACAAAATCATCATCATCTTCAACCAACTTTCTACTGCATTTAATCTCTATGTATATTTTATCCGTTTGATAGTCACAGATTTTTTACAACTTCGAGACATTTTGAAAAAATATTTCATCATCATCTACAGCCCTAAACAAATTGGACACGAGTTTTTTTTAAATATCTAACCTACCGAGATTGATAATTAGTTTGCGTTTTCAAACCCATATGGAGATTTAGTTGCATTCGACTGCCTTGGTCATTTAAGTCACAGATTATCTAACATCATCATCATCCTCAGCCCACTTTTTACCGCATTTTATCTCTTTACCCCTTTTCTAGTGCCAATTTTTATTATTATTATTATTATAAACACAAACTAATGAAAAAGTGGGAAACAAAGAAAGAAGGGAGAATATTTAATGCTTATGTAATAACTTTATTGACAACACTATGTAAAAGTACACAAAATACGCTTAACGTACTCAACGATTGCAATAAAAACATATTTAAGCCAATGAAGCTATGTAATTACCAGATATGAAAGGCATGATTATTATAAAAACCGGCCAAGAGCGAGTCGGACTCGCGCACGAAGGGTTCCATACTATCGTCTATTTTTTGTACCTATTACTTTAGATATTTATTTTTATAGTTTATAATATTATATATTTCTAAATATTTACTTACAAACACATATTCATGTTTCTACCTGTTTATAAAGATCGAGTAAAATATTGCTTAAAAATTACGTTTGTTGTATGGGAGCCTCCCTTTAATATATATATTTTGTTATTTAATTATTTATTTCGAAGTACAAATAATATACAAGTAAATATTCTGTGAAAATTTGAAGCGTATACTTGTAACCGTTTTTAACATTGAGCAAAAAAAATACAGACTGGATACAGACAGCGGAGGCTTAGTAATAGGGTTCCGTGTTCATTCATGTACCTATATACTGTACTGAGAGCATGAAGGTTGCGATTGATCGTGTGACTGTTCGTTTTCTTGTTTTGGTTTTTTATTTTCTTTGTTAATAATGATCTTTTTAGTCGTTAATTGTTTTTTCAGCTTTGCTTCTATTATGTATTGTGGTTCTCTTATTGGCAGATTTCTTGGGTGCCGCGGGTCTATTATTTCTGGCAATACACAATCTTCATAAAAAGTTATCAATTTGGGTTTCATACATTTTTCACATATTTTTCCTAAAACCGAACTAGAAAGAAAGAAATAATGAAAAACGTGGAAAAAACGGGGAAAATTATTCATCTTTGAGGGCTACCGTTGCATGCGCTGCGAAAACGGTTCAAGATATCACAAAAATATGTATGAAAGAATTATTTCTCTTAAAATAATCTAACAAAATGTCCCCAACAATATATGTCTATCTTTTAAGGTTAACTCACTAGAACCGTTTTTTTGGTAATAACTATTCCACGCGGACGAAGTCGCGGGCACCAGCTAGTGTTATATAAATATCATTACTTATTAACGTAACAAATCTTGTAATCTTTGTATTTACATTGACACCAGCAATACACCTTTTAACCGAACATAAACATAAATTGCGGGTAAAAAAATAATAGGTCTTTAACTATGAAATTGCCGATTTGTATGACGAAATTGAGAAAAATGATGAACAGATATACCTACATAGATGCAATTGATAACTAAAGTTAGATGGAAAAAAAGCTATGCACTACGTATATCAATTTCTCAAAAACAGTGTATATGATAAAAATATACCTAGTTAAAGTAGTGAAACCGACGACACATTGAAAGAGGTGTTTTCAATGACTTCCCTATAAGTAATATGCACTAGTAATACATTTTTTTTTATCTAAAAGGTACATAACTCAACAATTGATACAATAAATATTGAATTTGGAAAAAATATAGCTGTACTTAAAAGTTACAAACAGATTAAAATGTAAGAAAAAAACGGCAATTTTATGGGTAAAGACCTATTATTATTTGGATTGAATAAGACTCACTCGAGTCGAGTTGTGACGTCAGGCGTTGGCGAACAAAAGAACCGGCATGTCGTGGCGTAACAACCATGAGCGCACGCGACTTGCGGCCGCTCGCCGCGCCTGCCGCCCGATCCGATACCTGCTGGTAAGGCGTATAGGACGATTCGCGCGACGCGGCAACTATTAAATCGCGTACGCCCGTGCATTGTGGCACAGCCTAATCTTTGCACTCAAGAAAGATAATGGTTTAAAAAAATGGACGTGTAAACTTACCAATAAATGAGTTATGAGTTATGAGTTTTGAGTTATGAGAAGTTTGTAACAATATGTATCGATAAAAGGTAAGTTTGACTTTCGAGATTTACATAATGTATTGACTAATTTATTTTTACTTTGGGAATTTTAATATAAATAGGTACCTAATTTTTTTCTGATAACTTGTAGATATAGACGTGAATTCTTGGAAGACCTATCATATCATGTAAATTAAACAAAAAAATATTTTTTTTTCTTACTCTCACTCTTTTTTTTGCTTATAAAAAATATAGGCACATATTTGTAGGCAAAACAATTTACTACATATTATGTCTTAAACAATTTTTTTTGTAATATTTCAATGGACTAAAATGTCTGTTCTGTACGCGACACGAATTCACATCTACAACTATATTTACAAAATCACTTTTACTGAAGTCACTAAAAACTAACAAAATATCTTAAATAACTATATTTAGGAATTGTCTCTGTCAATTTAAACAATGTTTAATTAATAAATTGGGTTTAAAAGGAGAAAAAATTCGAAAATGTTCGGTCGGGAGACCGAATACGTCCACCCTTCGCAAGTTGCTAGAGCAGACTGACCCGCCCCCCGCCAAGGGCCGCGCGGGTGTCAGGCAATCAGAAAACCACAAAATAACACAAAACTCACAAAATTAGGGCTGTAAAAAATAATGTTAGCGATCATTTTGAAGAGTTTTACATTTCATATCTGATGGTGTAAACATATTTTGCAATGCTATCTTCCATCACAAGTTTTGACAAGATATAAGAATGAAAAATGCTTTCACTAAATATATATTTTTTTGCAATAGAAGCTTGTAATTCATACTTTTTTTGGCAACATTTACTAGATTAAAATATGTTCTATTTGATAATATTTTTTATAAGTTGGTAAGAATTCTCCAATCTTCACACATATGAGTTAAATGTACCCATTTAGCGAATCGTAAAGGCTTAAGTGTTTTTTTACTGGCTTACTCTGTTTTCACACATTGGCTACCGTTGGGTTCCTATAGATATAGTAACTGTAGGTTAAGGCAGAAATAAAAGTCTTTTTTTATTTATTTAATAACACTTTAAAATTTTATCAACAGCAAAAGGACACGTCAAGCCATGTCAGAGGCCCTTAAGGTTTGATAAACTCTTGCACTAGAGTTAGCCACTCTCATTCCATAAGATGAAAAAAACTAATTTAATTGATATTAATACAAAAAATGTACTTAATTATTCTGTTAATTAAATTTAAAGTCCTGCCAGTCGTTTATATACTCTGACTCTTTAATTTCCGTTATAACTATCTGGAATACGTAGGTAGCGGTTTACCGCGATATTTTCTTTAGAAATATACACTTACAATCTTTATGCAACCCAAGTATACTTATAATAATTCTCATATGAAAAGAAGTTTCTCTCCATCCTTAGAAGTGAATCCAGAAAGTGGTCTCAAAGGGAACAATACTCAAATTACAGGTTTGCTAACAATACCGATAACAAGCGAAGCAACATCTGGCTTGTAACGACTTCAGCGGGGAACGCCAGTCGCCCGCTTCTGCAGGTCGGTACGTAGACCGCACTCTTATTTTAATGCTAAGGATACTTGTGTTTTGCTATAATATTATATTATGTATATTAATAATTATATTATATTATTCTTTAGTCGTTACTTAACTATTTATTAACCACCAGTGCTCTCTATTTGAATGATTCTTTTTTCTACATATTGTCACAGATTACATATTGTATAAAAATAGCCAACTAGGCCAAATAGCCACCGACAGTAAATATTACGGATTTCAATAACTTGACTACTTATAGGATTGTAAGTTTCAATACTTTCATAGATTCTTTTTCTTTTTTTTATCTAAATTTTGATGTCACAAAAATGAAAATAATTTATTTAGTAACTTTTTAGTGACAGTAGACTTTACGTCGGTTTTTTTTTTTTTTTAAATAAATTTTACTATCGATATAAATACTGTGGTCAAAAAAATCACGATATCAGCTAAGTACATAGAAAACCTTCAAGTAAATACTTCCATGTAGTAAACTACTACATTTCCTGACACAAAACAAAGCACTGAATATCCATCATTTGTCTTGAGATTTCAGCTTCATGCCTGAAGCGCGGGAAACATACGAGCACAGTTTTGGGACCGAAACTTCTGTACCCTGGGGTTCGGAATGTTCCTTGGGCCTTACATATTGTGTCAAGTTCATTGACCTTTGATAAAAGTCAGATTTAGGTTCCTCTGAATAAGTAAAGAGTCGATAAAACACACTCTGACCTTCAGTAATCGATTTTTCTTACGCGTGTCTTTAGTTACGTCACCGCTTTTCTACATTTCTTGGAATACTCGAGAAAATAGATCTTACTGGCGATTTTATACAGGAAGCGATTGAGTTAGGAGTGTCTTGTGATTTTATTGTAAAGATTATTTTAAAGCCCGAGTTACACAATATATTGCAACTTTATCTTTAATACATGTTTGTATGTAACATAAGTTGTAATATTGTATACCCGTACAAAAAGCTCGTAAAAATAATAATAAATTAAAAAGTAGTAAGTTTATACCCACTGTTCATAAAAATAGTGACGAGTTTTACTTAGAAATTACAAGTGATAACACTTTTGGCTGAAACTACGATTTCGCGTTTTATTCTATGAAAATTTCAGCGTCTAATCAAATTGTTTGTTGTCTTACCATACTACATAACTTAGCATAAAAACATGGAAGAGTTAAGTAAAAAATAAACTGTGAGAATGCTCATAAAACGTGTAGAAATGGATAAAAAGTAAGCTTACGTCACGTGTGTTGAAATTGCCGGGGTCGCGACATGGCCTCGTGAGCTTCAGCCACAGGATGTAGACAGAAAGCTAACATTGCATAACTTTTTAACTGACTTCCATAAAAGGAGGTTATCAAGTCATCTAAAATATTTTTTTCATTACATAATTTCGCGTTTTTAATTATATGTATGTCTTAAATTCATCTTGAAATGTCAGTATAGTAAATATTGTGTGCGTAATGTGCATTCGATATTGTGTACATTCTCGTACTTACTATTTATTTTCATTCGGCGGCGCCCCGTGGTATTATTAATCGAATTAATATGTGATGAAATAACCCTTGCCCAGATGTTTCCTTTAAACTTTCTAATACTATCCAGCCACCGTTACATAGGTCTTCCTACTCTTCGCTTAGTTATAGCTTTGCTCCATCTGCCGTCAGTACGTCTCGCCCTGCCCATCGCCACTTGAGTTATGTAATACGAGATCCGTTGTCTTGCAAGAACAGCGCAAGACAGGGAGTATTGGCGTAAGCGGGAAGAGGCCTATAGCCTGCATTGGGTCTCATTAGGCTGATGATGTTAATGAAAAATAACACTTTGTTTCAATGCAGGATCTAACCACTTTGACGTTGCTCTATACTATGTTGTGATATGGAGTAGGAAAAGCAGCCATACTTTTCCTACTGCAGAAACACACTATCGTAGTCGCTTAGCTGCAAATTAACAAGCCGACCTCCTTCCACCAAACTACTTGGCTGCAATACTTGTGTACTTGTCTTTATTACATACTAGTGGACGCCCGCGGCTTCGCTCGCATAATTTCAAGATAAAAAGTAGCCTACGACACTCCTAAGACCTCAAACTACCTACATACCAAAAATCATGATGATCATGATGTGCGTTTATGCGTTATGAGCGTTTAAATAAACAGATTAACAGAGGCACAGATAATCAGACAAAAATTCTTTAAATTGTTAGAAAGTCTAAACATTGAAGATATAAAAAAAAAATATTAGAGATACTTTGAATTGATAGCATGTTCTGCTATTAATTTGAAGTATCTCCAATCATTTTTTTTTATAAAATCTGCAATGTTTAGACTTTCTATCCTCTTCAGCTTTATTATATGTATAGTTGTTTTTAAAGTAACCTTCTACTTGGCAAGATTGCACGATTTCAGCTCATTTTTGTGATATCAGTTGGGCTTAAATAACTCTGATGTAGTGTTTATTTGTTCTGTAAAGTTTACTTTTATGCAATCTTGTGCTATTTTTACTAACTATACAAGAGATAAAAAATTAAAAGATATCTACAGAATAAATTAGTAACATGACATTTTCATTTCTCAAGGAGAATAATTTTACTCTTTTTTAATAATATGTATAAACTACCTAATAAAAACTGTCTAAATTAGAATTAATTAATTATATAGAGCTGTTTATAAAGTATTCTCTGAGCATTAAACTAGCAATCACTGTATTATAGTTCCCGTAAGGCATGATTTAATTTAGTTGTAATAACCGGCTAGCACTTACGTCAAAAATTACGTCGAAAAATTAGCTCGACAAGTTTCGGAAATCTGAGGTTTCCATCATCAGGAGGACGAGTCAGCACGCGCGTCCCGGTTGGCCGCCTCGTCCAGACACTAATAATAATAATAATAGAGCTAATTTTTCGACGTAATTTTTGACGTAAGTGCTAGCCGGTTATTACAACTAAATTAAACTAGCAATTTAATAACTCTTATTTTTGAAAAAAAATTAGGTACATACAAAGCTTTAGATTTAAGAGGTAACTCGTTTCTTGTACACGTGCAAAGAATGTATGATAAATATTCACTGAGCATCTCTAAAAATATATCTTGAAGCAATTCCCAAGAACACGCAAAGAAAACATTGTATCTGAATTTTTAGCCTGATAAAGGAGATTTCAGCTAACGAGTTGTACCCACATGTACCTTAGATGTAGGTCTCAAGTGTATTTTAGGGAAAATCATATATCACTTTAATGTAGCCGCTTTTTTCTATTATAATAAATGTAAGGAGTGTGAAAAGCACAAACAGAAAAATGCTTGGGGATATTTAAAATTTATAATAAATTACTTTCCAACACCATAAACTTTAATACCTATATTTAGTTGTAAAATTTCTCTATATATCTGTTAAAATAGAAGTTTAGAGTTTTGGCTTCAATAAATTTGTTTTTGTATTAATAATACCGGTAAACCAGGAAAAGCTAAACATACTACCCCTAACTAAAAAAATAATAATAAAAAGAGGGCACTTAGAAAATCTTTAGAAAAGCCCTAAGTCTAAGTGCTACAGTCCACTGCCAGAGGGCAGTTACAGTGATACTTAACTTCAGCTGAATCATTTTACACGTTAGAACACGAAAGTATTAAAAAAAACTTACTGTCTTATTTATCATATTATTAATGGAATGTTATGTTATTTGTCTAAGGATATTATTGGTCTTAAGTCAAAGACTGTTTGAGTGTTTACTCGTGTAACCTTTAACTCTTATGCTATTTCTTTGATGTTAAATTTATTTTTCCTGTTACACCTGCTGCTATTTCAATCAATACTAAAACATACATAACATGTAGGTGATGTTTTTAACGCATATTAACACGAGTAAGGAATTAGCAATTCGTCAAGTCGTAATGTTATTGTAATAATTAAGCAATACTTTTGTATTTCTTGCAGTAATCATTGAATATTTTCTAGGTATAAAAAATTAAATTGACATGTTATTTATGACTGCTCCGTTAGCTTAGTTGGTAGTGGCTCTGCCTTCTAATCTAGGGTTCGATTCCCGCATGGCACAAGTAATTATGAATATTAAAATTTGTAATTACTTGTGTTAAGTCTGGTCGTTTCTATGTGTTAAGTATGTATTTACAAAAGAAAAAGTATATATGTATTATATCCGTTATCTAGTACCCATGATACAGCGTAAGCTTAGTATGGGGCTAGATGGCGCTGTGTGATATGTCCTGAAATATTTAAAATATTTTATTTTTTATTTATTTTGTAGGTCTTGGTTGTAGATCCCAGCTGTTTAGCATAGTACGGCAGTCGTTAAGCCATGTCGGAGGCCCTTAGGGTGGTTTCAAAAATCTGACACCAGAGCTGATCACTCTAATAACTTATTTACTTACCGTCTGTCTAGTTTTACAACTTATTTGAATAGTTACTATTACTTATCCTGTAAGTTTACAATAATAAGTTTATATAGTCAGCTCTGAAAAACTAAATCTGTGTCAGATAAAAAAAGTACCCAAAAAACAGCATCAAAAATCAGCGCTGAAATCAGTTCCATCTATTCCATGCATCTGGGTGGTTTCGGACCACCAAGACTAATTCACAACATTAATAAGGCGTGCCATCGACATTGACATAGTATAGTAAAAGACAGGCTTTGCATGTATAATTTTTTTTAATAATGAGTCAACAATCGAGTAAAAGTAGCACTAAGGAGAAATAAAGCAAAAAAACGCGTGTAGCATAAAATTGTACTAAATGGTCGAGTTTATTACTTATCAAATGCATTTTAGCAGATTGTAAGGTTGTAAATTTTTCTCTATCTTTTCACCTTGAGATACATAATATCATAAGGATACAAAAATTACGGCGTCTACGTTCATCAGTATACACAAATTTTTTTGACACAGAGCTACACTCACTCACGCACAAAATGAAGCGCTTAGTTCAAACCAATTGTTGTGTAACTGTCAGTGTAACTCTCAGTTCAACAAAAATGAGTGTGTATTAATACACCTTTTTTAAATTCAAAGTTACACTTACTCTTAGGTTATTCCATTCACTGTCCTGTTTCCTGCCATCGCACACATGTCATGGTAAGTCTGAAATACTCCGGGCGCGGCGATATATCGTTTATTTTCGCCCATTCGCCTTGCAAACTCTGTTTAAAAAATAGAGCGTGTATTAACAAAATCTTTATTAAAACTGAGAGTTATACTCATAAAATGAAGCACTTAGGCCATTTGCTGTGTAACTGTCAGTGTAACTCTCAGCTTAAAAAAAAGTGTACAAAAGCGCTTAAGCCAATCCATTTGCTGTTCCATGTCTACAGCCATCGCACACGTGGTGAGTCCGAAATACTCCGGCGGCATGCGGCGATGTATCCCGACCTGTCAAGTTATAACGTTTCTTTTTGCCCTTTTGCGTAGAAAACATATCGGTGTAAAGTCGAGAGCTCAATAGAGGGGTGGTTAAATTTGAGTGTTTCTTGTAGTTTGGATCTTGGTGACATATATTAATTTCTGGGGTAGCTAAGAATTAATTATGTTGGTAACACAGTTTGGACAGTTTATTATAATTTATGGAAATAATAAATGTAGTTTTGATCCAAATACTCAAAAAAGTTATAGCATTTAAGTAACTCTTTAGTAAAAATTATATTTAAAAAAAAAACATAACTAAATTCTTAGTTATTAAACAAAACCTGACTTACATTATGTACAAAACCCTAAAAAAATCTAAACTTTGGACCAAATTCAACATACTTCTGGTAAGATTTTACAAACAATGCGTAAGTTTAGAATGTGTACCCAGCTTAACAAGAAGTCCAATATAAATTTTCAGCGATGCGTGTCACAGCATGGGCGGTCAGTGGCGTCATAATTATGACAACGTGGTTTATTTAGTTACATTCGTCAAAATAAACATAACAACGAAGACATAAATAATTTTATGTGAATACTATAACTACTAGTGCATGCCCCTGGTTTCGCTTGGGACAAAGTAGCTTACTTGTATTCCGTCTTATTACAAAAACGTGTAAAAATAATATTTATAAAAAAACATTATTAAATTCTTAGTTATTAAACAAAACCTGACTTACATTTATGTACAAAACCCTAAAAAAATCTAAACCTTGGGCCCAATTCAACATATGTACTTCTGGTAAGATTTTACAAACGATGCGTAAGTTTAGAATGTGTACCCAGCTTAACAAGAAGTCCAATATAAATTTTCAGCGATGCGTGTCACAGCATGGGCGGTCAGTGGCGTCATAATTATGACAACGTGGTTTATTTAGTTACATTCGTCAAAATAAACATAACAACGAAGACATAAATAATTTTATGTAAATACTATAACTACTAGTGCATGCCCCTGGTTTCGCTTGGGACAAAGTGTTACTTGTTAATTCCGTCTTATTACAAAAACGTATGTACCTAGTTTAAATATTAGTCCATGACTTGGTTCTTGTTTGTTCAAACATTATATTACGAGTATATAAGCAATCAAATTTCAACTTCAAACATTGGTTACATTGTGAAAGTTTGATTATTATGACAGTAGACAGAAAATTTCGAACAGCAAAAACGGACTGCATATTTAACCTTTTTGAAAGATAATTGTAACTTAAATATTTTTCCCTACATATTGTATTTTAAAATACTTACTAATAACTTTTGACATAAATTTCTTTAAACGTGATCGTTAGATTATAAATAACTAAATGCTTATACTAAGCCTGCTTGCCAACAATTAAATCATAAAAAACGCCCACATACATTCTAATGCTTTACAAAGCCCCAAAAAGAACAAACAAAACAGCAGCATATTTAATTTCTCTCTTTCCTATTTTTGTGCCCTTTTATCCAGAATACGTGAATCGAATGTGTCCAAAAGTTTATATCCCGTCCACACGCTTGGCAATCAGTTGAGGAGCCAAATCTACTAACAACAAGAAATTATCTCTTAACTTATTATTCAAATAATGTCCCCTTTCATTCTTTAGTTCGCTGCTTGTGCCGTGTCACCGAAAGCTGCTCCGCTTATATGTTTACTTTTATTTAATGGATTTTAAGGTGTTTTGAGAGTTTATAAAAATAGTTTTCACATGAATTAATGGTAAAGTATTATCCATAACATCGGATTAAAGTGTTTAAAAGCAATGTATAAAATCATGAACATATATTTTTTTCCTTTTTTGTTGCTGTTGGTAAAATTGGATGTTGGCCGTCTGTTTGTCAAGCGTGTGGACGGTATATTAGTGAGTTCCAACGACGCGTGGCGACTCGCAGTCTGGGCGGTCGCACTAACATAGGCTCATATTCAACGACTTTAGAACCAATAGACGTCTAATTGTGTCGTAATTTCGATATCACTAAATAAAATAAATATTTCGGGACGTTTTACACAGCGTCATCTAGCTCATACTAAGCAAACGATTATCATAGATAGGTAAATACTTTTTCATTTTTATTTTTATTTCAGCAAAAGTAGGTGCGTGCCGTTATGAGTGCTTAATTTTAGCGCTTAATTTGGCTGCGATTTGGTAAAAAGATAGAACAGACCTTGGATTAAATACATAGTCTTTATTTTATAAAATAAAAAGTTTTTTTTTAATTATACTATGACACAACACGTCCTTGTTTGGAAATCCAAAGGCATACTACAAGTTAATAACTATGTTTCCCGAACTAATTTTATATGCCAAAGGGAAGTTGTGTTCGTTAATTTTTGTTTTCACTTCATACAGTAACCGATTTACGTAAATGACTATGAGTTTTGCTTAGAAAATAATATCATGTAAGTTGAAACTGAAGAATATGACCTAGAACGCTCTTATGGTGGTAGCTTGGACGTATTATTGTTTTTTAAAGCCGTTATGATTAAAAGGTATCTTTTAATCATAACGGCTTTAAAAAACAATTAATATCCAGTCTTAATACGTCCAAGCTACCAATAATCATAATCATAAGTAAGTCAAGCTAATCATAAGTATTAGTAATAGTTAGGTGTCTTTGGCTAATCTAGTCCATGACAACGTTCCTGACAAAAATAATATATTACGTTCAGGTTTCTTATATGCAAAACTTTTAGGCTATTTTTGGTATGTTTCAAAGCTTTATTTTTAGATTCTTGGTAATATAAATTTATTGACATTTGATATAGCACCTGAAATTTTGAATGTGACAGTAATAATATCTCTGTTGTAATTTAAATGCAGCGTAAGCACTTAATCACCGAATAGAATTTTCCCAGAAAATTTTCATTTATAACAGGATTATTTCCGTTTAAATCGGATTTCAAACAAAAACGTTCACGGTCCATTGTTTAAAATACATAATTATTTAAATAGCAAAAATATTCATATTAAAAATACAATTGCAACAAAAATCCGCATTAAATTTTAGCGTTTCCAATACGGAGCGTTATAACGAGATACTCAGGTCAGAACAAAGGTTGCAACAAACCTTGTTAAACCGTATGAACCTCTCATAATGCAAAAAAGCTGCGACACACATAATAAAGCATAACATGTATAATTAATTAATTCTAACATTTGGCTGCCCTGTTAGCTTAGTTGGTAGTGGCTCTGCCTTCTAATCTAGGGGTGCGGGTTCGATTCCTGCATGACACAAGCCATTATGAATTTTAAAATTTGTAAATACTTGTGTTGTGTCTGGTCTGGTCATTTCTATGTATAATAAGTATGTACATATTTATAAAAAAGTATATAGGTATTATATCTGTTATTTAGTACCTAACCTACCCACGGCACAAGCGTTTGCTAAGTGTGGGGCTAGATGGCGCTGTGTGCAATATCTTGGAATAATAATTATTTTTAAATGATCCAATTCATATTAATTACCGAAGATTCGACATTCGATACCTTACTTTGTCTATGGTTGCAACTATGTAATTAAAACGAAACATGTGCTCCACCTGACTATTATCGAAGTTTCCTTTGTTTTCGGAAACAATACCTGTACTTGTACAATAATAAATTATATCCAAAAGGTATTGATGTGTATTTATTGAACAGGGATGTTTGCTTTTTTAAATGATGGGAATTAATTAATTAATCGCTGACTCTGAATGATGGGGTTAATTATGGAAAACTTGTTATCACCTGTTGATGATAATTTGGCAAGGCAAATGAAATAAGACTTAGACCATTTTAGGTTTTTTAAAGGGTTTTCATAGTCAGTTTTAGTAGTTAAAATTAGAATATTGGGTTGCTATTTTTCCTTTGTTTTATGATTGTAAAGTTTTGAGTTTTTATCATAGATTTATTTATTCATCAATATTCACAATATGTCACAAACATAAGTATGTATATGTCAAATTTACACAATTCAAAAGTGTATATTGTTAAAAAAAGTTTTTTTTTTATTTTTTCGTACAGTTTTTTTTTTTTTTTTTTTTTAATATTTAATAATACCATTCAACCGGTTCTTATCGTATCGTATCTTAAGCAAAAGGCCTAAATTTGAACGCGCTTACCACGTTCCATCTTAGGCCACAGCTTTTGCTTACCATCAGGCAAAAAATGGTCAAACGCATTCCCCAAAAAACATAGTAAAATGCTACTTTTTAACACACTGTTTCAAATACCTATGACAAAATGTAACAAACTGGCAAAAGCAAAGAGATCTGACAGCAGTTGGCCTTAAAAGTAAACCAACCGGTTGATAATACATCTTTGTTGAGAAAATTGCTTCGGAACTCATTCAATTATTACGGGTGTTTATTTTCCTTTGGACACAGATGAATAAACGCACAGTTAGAAAACTACAGACATCACTATAAATAGTATAGAGCAAAAGTCACTACCGTGTCTGTCTGTATGTGTGTATGCTTAGGTCTTTAAAACTCCACAACGAGTTTTGATGCAGTTCTTTTCAATATATAGAATGATTCAAGAGGAGGTTTTCATGTATGTATAACTAGTGGACGCCCGCGGCTGCCTTCGCATTATTTTGAGTTAAAAGTAACCTACAACATGTCTTAGATCTCATACTACCTACATACCAAAAATCATGATGATCCATTTAGCCGTTTTTGCGTTATGAGCATTTAAATAAACAGATAAACAGACAACAATTCTAAAAGCTGCTGAAACGTGTTCTGTTATGGATTTAAAGTAAACCCATACATTTTTTTTCTAATATTTTCTATGGTCAAATTTTTGACCCTCTTCAGCTTTATTATACATAATATGTATAGGTAATGCGAAGCTGCAGGCAAAAGCTAGTTGAAGATAGGTACATACAATAACATACATGTAAGCCTATGCCATAATTTCATATGAGTTAAACTGTTGACTAAATCACTAATTAATACTTGTAATTTTATCCTTCTGTAGTTTATAATGCTCTGTGGTTGAAGGGAGGATCCTCTTTCCTCCCACTCCTTATTGAGGGAAAGTGACCTCAGTGTGTTTAATCTACTCTTCATTGGGTTACGGATGCTCTGTTATGTTACAATATTTATCAAGAATGCTTAAAAGCTAGAGTGAAATTCAAAAAGAAAAGTAGCTAATCTAAGTCGAAGATTTTTGGAATTGTTGAGCATGTTTGACAATTTTTCTAATTTATTCTCTAATTAGCATTAAACCTAATGGTTAAGACAGACAGGATTACACCTGGAATATGCTTGTTCGATTTCAGTCCGGTCGTGATTATTTTACAAAAATAAGTTTATAAGTGTAGCCATATCTATATACAGCCAAAACATATATTTTCGTTTTTAAAATAGTGCGTCATGTATTTTAAAGTTGTATTTATGTTATGTAGCATACTTATATCAAAAAAGCATTTCTAAGAAGGTGTATTTGCGTTTTCTTCGAGTCCACGCCACTGTAGCAATTTACTTAATATATTATTATGTATGTTGATCAGTGTGATGTTAATAATACAAGATGAGAGGCCTACGCTCAGCAGTGGGCGATAACAGGCTCCTGATGATGATGATGTTGATCAGTTTGATATGGTACCTCTAGACATTATTTCAATATATGTTTATTTAGAATAGATTTAGAACCCACATTTATTACTAGCTATTTATTCGCACAGTTGTTATTGTTACGTCCCAGCAAGATAACATTAAAGTTGCAATCTCACACAGATCTCACAACGTGCAATACCGCTTTATTATACGGAGCTTCATTCCGTTCGAAGCATTAGAATGTTCTACAATATTACTCTGCATAGTTATTGTTGATAGTCTAAGTCCGTAGAGTTACTTAAAGTGCATCTGAGTATACAAAAAAAACATACTAATTGCTATGCAGTACCTGAGTATAAAGAAACCGAAATAAGTCAGTAATAGTGAATAGAAATATATATATACCTACATAATTAAATAAAAACACAAAGCTCAGCCACACGATTCTTATAGCAAAAAACGTATGACTTACAAATGAAAATAAAATAATGGTGTGGTATGAAACGTTACTACATACGGCTGTAAAGTTTATTTTAGCTGAAAAAACCTGGTACGCTATAACACTGGGTATATATATGGTTATAGCTGGAAAAAAAATTAAAATTAAATAGATCAGTTTGAGCTACATTAATTTACGATATATTTTCTAAAGTGATATGTATCTATTTTTAATACCTTGCCACTTCACGTGGAAACATTTAGGCGCCCACCACGATGTATTTGAAAAGTGTCGCAATGATTAAAATGTGCAGGGGAGTTACGACCCTCAGTAACGAAGAAGAGCGCAAGGAGGAGAAGGAGAAGGTGAATTTCTAATTTCACTTATTTACATATACAAAAAATATTTATTGACGTAACAAAAATGTTTTGTATATATTTATGAACATATATTTGGAAGGTTAGTCTAAGTAGAGCAAAGTACGAACATAATATTCCTTGTTCAAATTCTGCTACACCTGACGATATTCAAGAAAATGGAAATTTACTTTTTTTCATTTTCTTCTTGAAATAGTTTTTTGTAGGCACCTGTTTCTTAGCATATTGTACTGCAAAATTAATGTTTAACACGTTGACTTTAAATAAAATATCATTATTTATAAGTTTCGCCAACTGACCTCCGAACTTCAATATGAAGATGGCACCCGATGATGATGATGATTTATAGATAAATAAATTTAAAATATAACATAATGAAGTTCATCTTTGTACTTTGATTAGTCTTTGAGATTTTATGAAGCAAAACCAAGAATGATATTTGTGTCTATGAAACGAATAATTTACATAATTTAAGTCTAAAACAAATAACATAGGAAAATATTTAGATTATCTTAAAATTAACAGAATATATATAGACTGGCCTGTTAGCTTAGTTGGTAGTGGCTCTGCCTTCTAATCTAGTGGTCGCTGGTTCGATTCCCGCATGACACAAGTATTTATGTATGTACTTTAAAAATTTATAATGACTTGTGTTGAGTCTGGTCGTTTGTATGTATAATAAGTATGTATTTACAAAAGAAAAGTATATAAGTATTATATCCGTTATCTAGTACCCGCGACACAAGCGTTTGCTTAGTGTGGGGCTAGATGGCGCTGTGTGCAATGTCCCGGAATATTTATTTATTTTATATTATAGAAAAATTAAGTATGTATGTTCATTTTTATTTAGTCCAATTAAGGTACTAGATTGGATCTATTTTAGTTTGTTTAAATTACATACATACATTACAACAAATACCTAAACTAAGCTTTAAAAGAAAGCTCGAGTAAGCAAATAACTTCAGAAGCCGATCGTTTCGTCGCAAGACCTTTTAAGTGATCTCAAATAGAGCTACAGTTCCCACAAAATAATTCTGCACGTCGACGAAATCGGAACTAAAAAGCTCTCACCAAGGATCTGGATTGTATAGGATAGTTAGTCAAAGTGCTGCTTTCGATTGGGTAGAAAATATTCTTGTTTGGACTCTAGAGCAAAACTCCGTAGTACAGAGAGGCCTGTAAAAGCCTTCAGCACTATCCGAGCCCGTGGGGGGTATTATTTCATCAGACACTGAACAAAAAAGTTCGTACATGACTTAACGATTTTCCCATTTCACTAGCGGCGGTAGTGAATCGAACGGATCGCACATCATATAGACGTTTCATAGTTAACGCGTTTAAACACATACATACATATGTTTAATAATATAATGCCAAACTAGCAGTGCCCATGGTGTTTTCAAACATAAGCCAACATTTAGTTGTAATAACAGCCTAGCACTTACGTCAATAGTTATGTCAAAAAATTAGCTCGACAAGCTTAAATAAAAGTTAAGTGTAAGTTTAAGTTTAGTGTAAATTTAATCATGCCTTACGGGAACTATAATACAGTGATAAGCCAACATAATTAATGTACAATATATTTTTTGGGTCATAGATGTCAAATTTAGACCTTATAAAGATGAATACAAAGTTTATTTTGAAACATTTCACCTGTGTGTAATGTGTATGGGCACTATGATACTGTATTGCTGCTGCTGGTCTCCCCTAATTCCCTCCATTTTTTTTATCCTGGGCCATCCTTCCTGTTGGTATGGAAGTTCTTCAAATCTCTTCTCCATCGGGTACATGGTTAGCTTCGACATCTTCCAACAGGCAGTTGAAATCAGGAAAATATAATTTAAGGTTGTTGGATAAATTCGAATGAGTCTGTTTAAAAAAAATACTATTTACAGCATGATGATTCCGTTTACATAGACGCGATAAAGGACAACTTTCTAAATAATCAAAGTAGTACTATATCTATATAGTTGACAGATTGTTTTTATGTAAAAGATTAGAACAAAAGGCGTCTCTAACTTATAATATCTAAAGAACTGCACACTACGATCGAAAAAGCTTGTTGAAAATTTACATACGTTCCAAAATAGATGTGTCCGGCCCCGGATAGGCAATCAACTCTACGCAAACAGAGTCCACTTATTTACACTCATGTTTTAAAATAAACAACTTGTAATTGACTGTTTAAAAAAACAATAAAAATTGCTGCTATGTTGACTCGAAGATATGTACAGTGAGTTTATATTTATTTGTCATATTGAATGTGAAATACAACAACCTTCAGTTCGGTCGTATATTGCAATCGAAGTTACAATGAATCTTGTATGTACCTAGATCGTTAAAAAATATTTTATATGTGAGTGATTCTTATAATAAATTTATTAAAGCGACTCTTTGGTTTTATTCGCTCCAAACTATTTAACTTTTAGCAAATGTTTTTTTTTGTCTACTTCGTGTTTATTTTGCCAATTTATGAATTGATCGAATAGAATAGAATATAAATCGAATAGAATCGTTTACGCGCCGGGCCTACCGCCTAATAGTAAACTATACATTTGCTATCGTTTATGACGTCATTTCAATCAAGACTGGCAAAATGACGTCATAAACGATAGCAATTGTATAGTTTACTCTTAGGCGGTAAGCCACGCTTTTGAATTTATTTCCATACCATAACATGTTTCGTATAAAGTAACATAAAAATACTTAACAAAATTAATATTATTTACATTTTCAACATTCCTAAATTCACTTCGTCCTACAAACACGATAAAGTACCATTTCGTTCATCGGCATTAACTCAAACACGAGCTATTTAGCAATTTCACGAACAAGCATAATGCTCTCGTTACAACGAAACTTTGAATAATTCATACTATGGAAACGTCACTGGAGCAAAAAAACGGTCCACAAGATGGTCAACCGCCGCCGTCGAGGTGCTGAGCGAGGCTTAACCTTTAACGATCAACTAACTACCCAAGATCCATTTAGTTATTTCCAGCAACGTAGGTACACAATCAAAAGCATTTAATGTTTGTGGTATTTGGTAGAGAAATGAAATGTAGAAGCATTTTTAACGTAACATCCGTAATGAGTGACAATTCTATGGTTCCTATTATTCGAAGCAATGAAACGAAACGCCGATTGCTCATAACCATAAATACTTAGTAAATGAAAGAGGGACTAAGCGCCCTTGAATAAAATTTAACGACGTGGTCGGACGAAATAAATTCTCGTGAAAAGGGACTGCAGCGGCTGAAAGGATGCAGGCTGGATTTATAAGTAATATGATACAAGGCTGCTATGTTTACAGCTATGCACATTAGGTAGTTACTTCTATGTGTTTATGTGTGTACTTAACCTAAATTTCGTTTATGTTTAAAAACTTACGTTGACGTACAGCTTTGTTCCTTCCTTTAGTACACAGAGATGTAGTATGTAGGTTTCAGGATTCAGGATTAGATAAATCTAGGATACTGAATTGCAGTGTGTAAGCACACACTAATTATACTAATAAATAGTAATAAAATAACAGACACAGTTTGTATGTCAGTTTATTTTATCTGTTATAGCTCAGATAACTGCAAAATTTATATTTTTTTATCAGAACTGGCAAATTTTTATCTTCATACTTTTCAACCCACCATTATTATTCATCTGAAGCATAATTTCAATCGAATGGAAAACTTGAATATTTCTTCCTACGTTTTGCCAATTATCTAACCCTGGATTAAGCTCACAAAGGCTTAGGAAAGAGTTTGATAACCGTCACCTAGAAATAAGCCTATAGGTATTCTTCTGCTAAGACGATAAGTAGAATAATGAAATATATAAAAAAATTGTACATTATTAGTGTAAGGTTTTGTTTATACGCCTGCGTTTAAATTTGTGAAACTATAAATAAATATTTTTTCTTTCTTTCTTCCTAAATATACCTAGTAAAAAGGAAGGAATTATTTCATTATCCTCTTACTTTTGCCGGAAAATCTAAACAGTAAACCAAAACATACTAGCAACAAAGCACTGTAACAGCTTGCGAGTGCATTAACTGCGCTGACCCTTGACCGGCGCCCAATTCAAATTTATTTCACCAGACCGCATCGTTAAAGTCAAGGGCGCGTTTAGTTTTGCACCGGTTTATCCTGAAATTTACATCCACTGGCTGGTTTTTGGGCCATTTTTAGAATGGTTTTTGTTATGGCTGCAAGTATGGTTAACTAGCGGATGATAGAGGTTTTTAACGTACTCATAATATAGCCTACTGCATAATATCATACAATACATTAAGGCCGTGGATTTGCTCACGTTGCTTGAAGATATGAAACAGCTTATGTCAGTCTCAAAATCCTGTTCTACTGCTAGCTATCGAGCTGGTGTAATTTGAAAATTATTTTTTCGTTCAAAACCTATGTATTAGTGAAAAGTGGGTACGAAAAAACCAATACCACATCATACCATCCCGATATCTTTATAATATCGTCTTTGCAATAATTTGTGAGTTTGCCCCTTGGCCCACGGTCAAACGGTTGCACTGAATCTTATACAATCTGAAATTAATACATAGACACATAAACTTTAATACTTAGACTAAGGCTCAAAACACCTTGAAAGTCGATTCAATACACAACTGGCAATATTTTACCTATTACATACTCCAACATACGTCTCGCCACGGAGATTACGAGAAATTCGAGAGTAAACGCAATTAGTGCTGTCGCACGTCATTACGTGAGTGATGAGCCATAACCGAGTTACGTATGATCGATTGACACGCGTCAGCACTACGCTTACGTTGCTTTATGGGTTGCTGATCAGTGAATTATTGTAAGCGGAAAGCGGCTACTGCGATTTTTTTGTGAGCAAATTACCACATCCACGAGCAAAGTAAGAAGTGAATTATAGTTTTCGATAATCCGTTGACACACGTAGGTACGTACTTACATAAATTCATACAAATTTACACATACAAATAAAAAAATGCCATCTTAGTGTTTGAAAACATAAGTATTAACATACTGAAATTTCAACAATTCCAATGATTAAACATTATAATATCAGAAGTTAACAACAATTCCATTAGTATGCAATGCAATTCGATTAAAAAACAAGCATCTAATATAACCGGTGTAGCCAATCTCCTATTCGATTCTCCCAGTCTTGGTTGTAACATCACTACCATCTGACTCGAGATTATTCGATCTTACAAATGTATTTTGCCGAGATGCAATCTTGTGGGGTGCCGTAAATATGTGGAGAACTTAATTCTGCACTGTTTCTAAGCTGATGTAACCGCTAGGAGATTGAAGTGGTGGGTTAGGATGATTTTAGTTGTATTTGTAGGGTAAAAGCAATCATTTTATGAAAACATTATCTAGGCAACCTTTTTAATAAATAATATATTTAAAAATATTTTAGGACATATCACACAGCGCCATCTATCCCCATACTAAGCTAACGCTTGTATCATGTGTACCTACTAGATATCGGATATAATACGCATATACTTTTTATCGTAAATACATTCTAATTTTAGGTCGTTAGAAAACAACAAGATAATGTTCTTATAAAGGAATATCAATGACAACATAAACTAGATAAAAGATTTAAGAAATATGATACGAACACAAAAAAAAGAAAACTTAATTATTCCTTCATATACGAAATCACAATTCCTTACATTACGCAATACACTTTAACCGCCATAATTTTATTGCCAGTCGTATTCCCCAGAACGAAATTACGTACAAATAAAATAGCCATTTTATGGTTATTTTTACACCTAGCAACCCGTTTCATAAACACCTAGCTAATTAATAAGCGTGCGGCAAAAGGACGAACGAGGAATATGAAAAACGCTTACAAAAGAGTGAGGAAAAAAATGAAGCACCTTGGCTCAGGCGCGTGGGTCAACAAAGATAATTTCCCCGCAATAAATTGAGGGAACGAAGGCTGGTTAATTACTGGTACCTGGTTTTGTAGATAGACCGCGGGAATGTATTTTGGGAGAACTGTTTTGAGCAGTGAAGGAGGATGTTAGACAGACTAGGAGTTCTTCCTCTTGTTATTTAACAGTGTTCAGTTTTTATCCTCGCTTGCGAAAGCAGTGGAGTTCTTCCTACATCCTAAAATGGTACTCCTTACGTCGAATCACTGATTATGATTAATTATCTCCTTTATTGTTGATCAGCGGCAATCTCAAAGACAAAATATTAATGAAATAACGCTTTTAAATTGATAAAAGGCAACGTGTATATTTTATCTCGACGTTGATTGGTTAATCATTTCTTTAACAATTGTTAATCGGTTATGTACATACTAATACAAAGTAAATGATTTATATGTGTTCACATAAAACTATGATAATTTTGTTAAATCAAGCAAAACTTTCCACATTACTTATAAAGAAACAAGAAACATGTTTCAATCAAGAAAGAATTTTGTAACTTATCTGTCCTAATATATTTCTATGATATAGCGAACAAAAATCAGTGGAAAACAGGCGGGCTCGAGATAAGCACCGAGGGCGCATAATGGTGACTTAAAAGAAATTAGCGTTTGCTCATTAGTACTAGGCTCCTGCCTTAATTGCTTGCTCTAAGGATGATGTGCTGTCATAATTAAGCTATTTTTGGGGGAAAGCACTTTTCGCAATGTTTTGTAGACATATAGAAGAAGACTATACACCAAATCAAATGGAAATAAGAAAGGAGTTACAGCAAGAAGTTACCCAAAAGCAATCCCAAGGCCTAAATGCAATATTGAAACACAACAAAATCATAATTTTAGATAAACCTATGAAAAGAGCAATCACACAGCTATCTCCAGAGAAAGAAAAAGACCAGCGGAATCGAAAAAAGCTACCAAAAACCAATTGTGATCTAAAAAAAAATATGTTTCCTGGAAGCCACATCAAGCAACATCACCAATGAGGTCTCCAAGTACTCCTATCGCCACCACCAGCAACAGCCATAACAGCCAGTAGCCACTACCACCACAACCTCCTCCAGTATGGCCGGCCCCCATGAAGGAAAGCGGCCACAACCCTCCAGCCACCTCCAACTCATGCCAACAAAGAAATAAACAGAATCTACTTGTGTAACAGGCTGGAGGAGGCCTTTACCCAGAAAGGGTCATATAACCTATGTAAATAAAATAAAAAGTAATTTGATAATATTTAGTAAGTAACTAGAAATGTTTTAATACAGATAGGTATAAATAAATAAAATTAGCATTAGTTGTAAATAGGTAGTATAATTAGTTAGTAGTTAAACAATGTTACATGTATTATAAGGTTGTATGAATAAAAAGACTTTTTATTTTATTCAATTTCAATTCCTTTTTTAGCATAAATGTTTTTACATTTACCCTGTTAAGAGGGGAATTAGGGTGTAGCTAAAATTAAAACTATATATTCTAAAATCTAAAACTTAATATAAAATCTTAATACTTATTATCTCAAATCGTGTGGCCTGTGGTTAACTAATTCTAATAAAATAAGTAAGTATCCTATCCTACTTCAATTGTAGGTTTAGGGGGACATTTTCAATATAATATGACATTTTTTAATCTTATATGTGGTATAAGAAAGTGATTCATTGTGAATGGTTTCGTTAAATGTATGATCATTCAATTTGGACCCATCACCTATGGGTACTATAGATTTTTATTATACACTCATCACTAACCAACAAACAAATCTCATGGGAGATTCAATAGTATGCCTATTTTTACAAATTCATTTATTCCATATGCCAGCATCATCACTGGGTCGTCTGCCAGTCCCCAAGGTGGAGCTGGTAGGGCCTCATCGAGATTGCTCTCTATTGAGGGGCTAGGCTCCAGGGCACGCTGACCCCGGGGAAGTCACGTCGAGTCGCTCTGTCCGGCGGCGTTGCAGTGACGGTCGGCGTTGCTCGACGTGGTGATGTTGGTGACGAAGTGCCTGCCGTGGCAGCACTTTTCTACAGCACCGGGACGACAGGCAGTGGTTCCTGAAGGTGGTGCAGGCGCGTCGACCTCCCACTCGGGAGCACCAGCACCACGACCGGCGCACGCAACCTCACGAGAGGGAGCGGCTATTGCTTCACCAGTCGAATTATCCTTCTGCGTAAAATACTTTCCATTCTGCATAACACTTACGCAAAGATAAATACAGGAAAAATATTTACAGATATTTACAAAACAAATTCTGCAATTGACACTGATGACTGACAAGACGAGTAAATTGTTCGTTAAAAAACCATAGTTCAGAGATTTTATTTTAGTAAGCAATAGTGATTTTGTAGCTTTTTATTAGAATTTTTGTAATCAATCAAGAAATTGTGTATTATTTTATGGTTTTCTCTACCTAATTAACTTTTAATTAATAAATAAACGCTCACATCAAAAACGCAATTTGTCGAAAAAACCGGAAAGAAGATTTTTGAACGAACACGTGTAATTGATAACTAGTCATAGACAACCTATCGTATGGCATCGTAGAGAGAGTATCACTACGTATGGCATAAAGAATTCCATTTAACCGTGTCTTACCGTGTCGTGTTACGAAAAAAGTTAAGATATATGACGTCACGCGTTTGTGGCAAGACAAGCCATTGCCTCACGGAATCAGGGCCCTGGACGCCGGTGTGTCTGTGTTACGGTGAACCGAATCCTTAAAAATCATTCAATAAACCAAACCCTTAAAAATCATTTTAAAATCATTTTTTTTTTACATAAAATGTCACAATCATTTTTATATTATAAATCCAGCCAATGATATTACATTATTATGTATTCGACACGTTTTTTACTCATTTCATTGATTTTTTTTCACGTCCAATTACCAAACATAAATCCCTCTACACACTCGATGCACGAGTTTCGTTCCCCATCTGCGCAGCTTCTATTGGCGCACTAATGTAGCGTGCATTTTTAATTCATGTCAAGTGTCCCGCGCTCCGGCGTACTGCGGCCATGTTGGACCTAGTTACTTGCATGTTTATATGATGTTATATGCTTCTAAGATGTATCTTAATGTATTAAAATTGTTGAATTTAATAGCTTAATTTAAGTAACCAGAAATTAGGTAGTGTTAATTTAGTTTTCTAGCAAAAACTCTTTTATTTGTTTACAACTCATCTGATGAAATCACATAGGTGTCTACGATCTAAAACACGTGCCTAGAAAGATATTATGATTATAATATTTCATAAATTATTTTTGTAAATAAATTATCTAATACCTTTTATACCTATACAAAATAATATTGAAAGCAACCTTAAACATCCCTAATATTAATTAGAAATTACCAAAAACATCTCAAAACGTTCCTTAAAATTATTGAAGAGAATATTTTCTATCGCAAAGCACTTGGTAATTTTAATACAGCTTTTATATAAGGCAGCCATAAAGTCTTGTTAATTTAGTCGACACATGAAGCCCCATATACTAATGAGCGTCCCGACAAATACTACATAGAAAATACTGATCAGCGCCAAGAGTTTTAATTAAAAAAGTTGTCGGCAACTTTTTACGTACATTCCTTGTTGAAGTCGGCAACTAGAGTAGCAGTTTGCATAATTTTTTGCCGATGCTCGAAACGTGTGTTGTTTAGAAAAAATCTTATGTTGTTGCAATTCAAACCGTGTGAGTGCACCGTTCTAGACCTCTATTGATTACCATCAGTACTAGTCAAGTGAAACCATGTCAGAGACCCATAAGGCGGGTTGAAAACTCTCGACAATCGAGTTGGCCACTCTCATATGTGTGTATAAGTTTTGTCTAACGTAGGCATAACTTTCACTCATTCAATATACAAAGTCAGATTGCCCATTTAATTTCTCTACTAAGCCCTTAAAGTCCACTATTATCACCTGTCACTGTCACGAGCTATCACAACATCGTGTCCAGGCTTAGGGCGAATGCACACTACACTCCATTATATCGCTGCGTTGTTGACATTCGGACTGCAGCCTCACCTTGTCAGCTGACACTTCATCGTAGTGCGTCTAAACACTGTTAGAGTGGTGGTGGATAAAATGTGCTAGGTGTTGGGGGCAGCACTTTTTTTTAATAAACCCCATTCCGGGTTTGCACTTGACCGTAACTCGCCTGATGGTAAGCAATCATTACGGTCTAGGATGGAGCGAGCTCACCCAGTAAGAACCGATTCACTCTCAAATCATTTATTCGCAAGAACATGGGTATGGTAGGTCAGTCTCACTTCACTTCTAAGTATTTATCTATACCAAAGTACAACCAGAGTCATTACAAGAAAAAGTTTGTATCAATTCAAAACTCTACGCATATTCATACAAAATTTTATCCAAGTCAAACATTTAAAAAATAAACAAACAAAGAGTGAATTTTAGTGTGAAGAAGAAAGAACAAGCTCCCATTATCGCATTTTTTTTTTAATTTTATATGACTTCGCTTATTATTTTACCCGCACTTAATAGAGTCAGAAAAAGGAGGACCCAATACTAGAATAGAATAGAATAGAATAGAATAGAATAGAATAGAATAGAATAGAATAGAATAGAATAGAATAGAATAGAATAGAATAGAATAGAATAGAATAGAATAGAATAGAATAGAATAGAATAGAATAGAATATATCTTTAATGTACACCATAAAACATAGAAATAACAAAACAGGAAATAAGCTTAAATATATTAAAGTGCTGTACATTGGGCGGCCTTATCGCCTTAGGTCACTACTTACTTATGTACTTACTACCATCAGATGAAAAAAAACGATAATCCATTGCTCCGGTGGTGTGACGTGAAAGCAGAACAAAAAGACCGACAAACGCATGTTTTTTTATATAGGTATTCCAATTCTTATACGCGTATTTTAATTTAACAGTTGTCATCTCCGTACATTTAAGATGAATTGACCTATACTTGATGATATATTCATAATATGAGACTCTATACGAGTATCTATGTACTACACCGAAAATTTTAGTTTCATTTTCACCCACTTGCAGAATAATCTAGCACCAAGCTAGCGTGGGTTTGTCAGCGTGATGCGAAATCGACGATGTCTCTCCCACAGGGCATTTGGCTTGTTTGTTTTCAATAAAACACGCCACTGCGACCGTAGAGAGCTAGTTAGAAAGTATCGGTGTGTTTACTTACATTCTTCTTGGTTTTTTTCTAGTTTGGGTATTTTGATGTTGGTAAAAAAGTGTGTCTCTATCTATCTCCAAAGGTTTGGTGTTTGTTCCAATCAGCTATGAATTTTGAGGGTACGAATGACGAAAACGTTATTTTATTCGTGCCTGAGCCTTCATCTACTATGAAAATTAATAAATATTCCGGGACATTGCACACATCCCCATCTAGCCCCACACTAAGCAAACGTTTGTGTCCTGGGGTACTAGATAACGGATATAATACAATATATACTTATTATACATGCAAACGACCATACTCAACACAAGTAATAATAAATTTTAAAACTCATGAATACTTGTGTCTCGCGGGAATCGAACCCGTAACCCCTAGATTAGAAGGCAGAGCCACTATAACTAAGCTAACAGGCCAGTCAAGCTTACTATGCTCCAGGATTATGATAATTATGTAGTCTATGTCACATTCAATAAATACTCTATACAAGTTCCTCTTTAATTAAAAAAGAAATCTCTTTAAAGAATGAAACAGCAGACCAACTAAAACTTTATCTTTTAACATGATGTCTTTAAAATATAATGGCATAGATTTATCTTCACTTTACTATACTTAATAATTTTCACAATCACAGAAAGCTTAAACAGAATGTTACTTCTGCTATTTTCTTACTCAAACTCGCGAAAAATATCTTTATTACTCTAACATCTTTCACCAGAAACATGAAGCAATGAGTAACAAACCAAAGTACACAAACCTTCCCATTTTTCTTCCTGCTAAACACATCTCCTTTATAATACGCTTGTTCTCTAATCCACACACAGGGGTGGATTCAGGGTTAAAGTTTTGGGGGCAATCTTATGATTTTCCTTAGATACTTAACTGACTTAGCATTAGGAAATGGGGAAAATATAATAAGGTGACATGATTTTCTAAAATTAGGACAATTAATGTTTGCAGAATCTTTAAGCATTAGATGAAATCATATATATTCTATTTATTTCAATCAATTATTTGATTTTATGTACAGCAAGGTTTATTTTTCTTATTATTTAACCTATACTGTCCCACTGCTGGGCAAATGATTATCCAATTCCTTCCAATTCTTCCTATTCTGGTTCAGCTCTATTCAGTTGAAAGTCCAAAATATCTTAAGTGCCATCGGGTAGGCCGCAACGTCTCCTTCCATTTTAATTTTATGAAAAACACGTGGGTGCTCGCGGCTTTGCTCGCATTAAGAAGTAAAACTTGCATTCCCTATTTCACCCCTTTTAAAGTGGCATTTCCAAAAATCCTTTCTTAGCGGATGCCTACGTCATAACATCTACCTTCATTCCAAATTTTAGGCCAATCCGTCCAGTGGTTTGGGCTGTGCGTTGATATATTGAGTTTTATATATTCAGATTAGTAGATACTTACATCATATAAAAGAAAAACAAGTATGTAGCATTCAGACTTACTACAGTGGTTTACTCACAAAAAAAAAGGAACAAAATGTCTGTCCTCTTCCTTGATCCCCTCCTGGCAACAACATTAGATATAGCTCGAACCAGCGGCGAGCGTGAGACTCAACACAAACGATGAATTATTGCGTGTCATCAATTACTGGACAGACACGACGGTCAGAAACACAGAGGTAGCTGTAATATGTACTGGAAGAGGGCGTACCTAAAGAATGTATAGTTAGGTTTGTTACTGATTTACTCCCTTTTACGGTGTGGCGCGGCGGCGCTACCGTCCGTATATTTTCACTGTCTATCAGGTTTCTAGTTTAAATTTCAAAACCTCGACAGTCGATTTGTAATTCGTTATTAGGTATACGCGCCCCTAGTAGTGAGTCTAAGTCAGTTTTTTTTTATCAAAACTGTTAAAACGGCTTCAAAAAGAATACTTTAATCATTGATTGTGATGAAATTGAGATGGTGGTTTACAAAATGTCTATTCTCATTGTAAAAATGATTGAAAGATGGACATTACTTAGTGATGAACCTACCGACTTTCGACTTATAACCTGACAACGATTGATACCTTTGGTTCCTTCGATCCAATAGTCCACCAGTCTAACAAAACATAAACCGAGTCTCATCAAAATTCCCATTTTCTTCCACTTTAGATCCACGTTTATTATTGTAAAGCTGTGTTTACACCGTCCGCCTTAGAGCCCGGCACAACACCGTGCCATTGTATTGGCAATACCCTGCATTGTCACGCCGGTAATGATAAGGAACCATTGTGGCTGATAATGAGCAGTGGGCTTAATAGTGGTTTTAACTCAATTGATATTTGTTGGCTTTGGTACACTAATACGGATAATGGCCAGTTGCGTTTTGTGCTTTTGTATTTGCGTATGGATTTTGGTTCTAATTAGTGAAGTTTATATTCAAATACTTTTGTATATTAATGAGTATGAGTTTACAAAGGCATATTTAAAAATAAAAAATAAATATATATATATAAATGTTAAAAGTATGTTTTTTATACGTGAAATTAGAGGGTGCTCGCAGCTTCGCTCGCATTAAGAAGTAAAACTTTCATCCCCTATTTAACCCGTTTAAAAGTGGAATTTCTTAAAATCCTTTCTTAACGGATACTTAAGTTATAACATCTACCTGCATGCCAAATTTCAGCCCGATCCGTCAGTTGTGGTTTGGGCTGTGCGTCGCTAGATCACTATGTCAGTCGGTCTCTATAGCTACCTATATGTATTTTTTGCCAAGAAATCTAAGATGAAATAATTTAATTGCCCATTTTAATCACCTGAGTGTAAAAAGACCAAATGAAACACATATTTTTTTATGAATCTAGCTTTTATAATGACATAAACGTTATTACTATGTAACAAAAAACATTTCACGAAAAACGCCAAGTAAATCTTACGACGCAACCCTAACAAACCGCCCTTAGGCACGGGTGAATAATTTGTTCACGGGTAATAAATCTAGATATTGCTCGTAAAAGCTGCATAAAATGTCAAGTATTTAAATTTTACGTATGATAATTAAATTTTAACGGGAAATTGTCCCCTTGATGCTTGAATGTCGTGCAAGGACTAAGTGAGCGTTTTAGCCAGAACAAGTTAATGTTAATCTGTCAGAAATATACTGGTTTTTCGATTATTTTTATTAGTTATATTTTTTGTAATTAATTAAGTTTGAAGTGAATGGAAATGAGTGTGGATTTTCGCGCCTGGCAGTTAGTAGACCGTAACCTAGTTGGTTAAGGCGTTCCGGACGGTGATCGGAAATATCGGTCGTGATTATTTTCGCTCATTATCCAATAAAAGTTTAAGTTAAACAACCATAGTGCGGGTTTAGCACTTAATAAATTAACTCATGTAACATATTGTTTGTTTACAATAAATTTATCTTTATCTTATCTTGTGAATGCTACCCTAATTATAAATGTTTGTTGTTTACGTTATTTACCGCAATATTTAAAAACTACATATATTATGAACGTACGTATTACGTAGATACCGAAGTTTGAAAATCGTAACCCATATCTGACGACAAAAACCGACATGGCAATTCCAATCCATTCATCTTGTTATTTAACAAATCCTACACACAGTCTGACCTAAAAACATAGCACCCAACTAACGACTTTTCTATATCCAAATCAGAGCTTTCATAAAATATGGGTGTGAGTTAATTGGTAAGCGAAACTTTTATGTCTCGGAATATAAGAGTTCTGCTAGCGTTCCCAATGCAAGGGCAAAAAATGTGTTTATTTACGACTTCACATCTGATATAGAAATCTTGAAATTATCAGCGTTTCTCTAATGTATGCACGTTATTATACATATGAACCTTCCCCTTGAAACACTTTATCTATAATTAAAAAGAACTGCATCAAAATCCGTTGGGTAGTTTTGGAGATTTAAGTTAACATACATACGAACATAGGTATTATTACAGACAGACGCGAGAAGCGACTTTGCTGTATACGATGTAGTGATTTTATAACTAGCGCTGTTTAAAAGATGCTGTCCAGATATTAGATTTTTAGCTGACCAACCTAATACTTTTCACATCGATCCAAACTCAAGCCGAATTGTGGGATGGTAATAACGACACATTATTGCCTAAATAAGGAGCTGTACGCCTCATAAAATTCAACTTGCACGAATCTGCGAAATAATCAAAGTATTATTGGCCCGTAAATCTTTATCGGTGCTTCCACGGATATGTAGCCGCTGGCAAAGTGTGAATATTTTGTGAGCTGCCGTAGAGTTTTATGACATGCGTTTGGTGACCTTAAAATATTACCCCGTGTAACGATAGTTGCTACTGTATTTCATTTTATAGCGTACTAGTGGGTGCTCACGGCTTCGCTCGCATTAAGCAGTAAAACTAGCATCCCCTATTTCACCCCTTTAAAAGTGGCATTTTCAAAAATCCTTTCTTAGCGGATGCCTACGTCATGACATCTACCTTCATTCCAAATTTCAGCCCAATCCATCCAGTGGTTTGGGCTGTGCGTTGATAGATCACTATATCAGTCAGTCAGTCAATCAGTCAGTCACCTTTGAGTTTTATATGTATAGATTAGTGCCTCTACTTTAATTAAGTAACTTTTTTAAATAAATAAATAATTATAAATAAATAAAAGTCATTTATTTCAGGCTTGTACCCATAAACTTAAACTTAAATTGAAACACTGTATGTAATAATAATAAATAATAATAAATAATAAAATCCTTTATTGTTTCAACTTACGTGTTACGTACATGATTGTAGGTATATGACAATAACAAAGTTTTTGCACTACGTTGGTAGGTGTACTAAGCTCTGTACTAGGTATCACAAAGGATCCTGTGTTACAGGGCTATAGCATCCTTGCCGCGGCAGGCTTTCTCCTGCTGAAAGTTAAATATCCTAAAATAGAAACAAAAATAGAAACATAAGAACATAACAATTTGGTATCAAAAAACGATCGTCAAAGCAAAAAAAAAAAAGCAAAAAACACAAGAATTCTGATTTGACAATGACAGTAATGAAATGACAGTAAACAATAAAATTTAGTGATACCAGTATCGCTTTAAAAAAATATAAAAAAAAAACTATTTTCTACATGAAGGTACATACATTAGCAGGGTATTAAAGCCTACGCTATACGCTATATTTAGCTTACATGAGGCGGCTGGAAATGAGACTCAAAATAATATATGTAGCCAGACATACCTGTTAGTACTTATAAAAATATTGTATGCAATTCGTGTTATAAGAAGTGCTTTGGCGACATAGTGCATATTTGAGTCTTAGTTATAGTTAGATGAGCGTGTATGTTATGTGTGTGTGTGTGTGTGTGTGTGTGTGTGTGTGTGTGTGTATGTGTGTGTGTGTGTGTATGTAACTGATAGTGAAAATGTGATTATGTTACTAAACTTGTCAACCGGTGGTTTATGAGTGTTATACTTTAATTTCCATAAATTCTTCAGTTTTATCATAGTCCAGTGTGAGCAGAAATTCATGCACTCGTGTGGAGCTCTCATGCCTAGTTTGGTGTGATATGTCCATAATTTTGCTTATCTTATTATACAGCGATGGGCCTAACTTGCTAACACTCTGTCTTCCAAAATTAGTCCTCACCCTTGGAATGTCAAATATTTGGTTCTTTCTCCTCTTGTTACATAAAGATCCAATTTTCCTTTTGTCAACTAGCCGGTGTTGTCTTAATATCAGAGTTTTAATAAAAAGTTGTCTTACTGTAAGCACTTTACACTCTTTGTATAGAGATGTGGTGGAAAATCTTCTTTTCTTAAAAGTCATGACTTTAAGAAGGGCTCTTTGTGATATCTCTAGTTTTTCCAAATAGGTTTTTGCAGCACTTCCCCAAGCACTGATGCAGTAAGTAATTAGGGACTGAGCTAAAGCATAGTAAATCTTTCTCAAAGCCGTGAAAGGCATGATATGTCGAAGTTGACAGAAAATACTGATTAATTTTCTTACTCGTCCAGAAAGTTTCTTGATGTGATCAGTCCATTTCAGGTTTTTGTCAAGCATAGGGTATAGGGGTGATACACTGTATAGGGGTGTCAAGTTAAAATAAAATAAAATGCACATATGCGTAGATATGTGCAATCACTTTTTGTTTCGGTCCATGTGAACAGATATCCAGCGCCTAAACACTGGATTCCGGACATCGTCAGAGACAGCCACAAGTATACTGTTGCCGGAACGGTGCATTCTTTGCCAGAAAGAGGCCACACGAGATCTAGTTACGGCATAGAAATCAGGGACCCCCGCATCAGCGAACAAGCCCGACGCGCTGCAGCACCGCGGGAGCCGCATAAGAGCCCGGAACGCGTCATTGTACTGGACTCTTATTCTACTCATAGTTTTCTGCGTGTACGTTATCCACAACTGGGAGGTGTACATGCCTAAGCAGTACGCCTTAAAGAGTGTGGTCTTTACGTCAATGTACAATGTACAACGTAAATGTGTATCTATATCATCAGCAAAAAAAACATAACATTATAAATTGCTTGCAAAACCATGAAACAGACGTAAACTTAACTAATACTTGAATATTTCAATTTATTGCCTACTATGTAACATTTTCTTTATATAAATAATACTTCCACCATAATATGTTAATATGATTGTGCTTGTACCAGTGTTTTTGGCAAATAAAATATCTTTAACTTTACCATTTCCATACGAACCGAACCCTACATTTCTTGAAAATATATAATCTACACAGTAGAGTGAGCCTAATGAAATTTACGAGTAAGCCGTTACGTCTCAATTTTCACAACCCGGTCAGCCTGGGGCGTTTTCATCTTGCAGATTAATTTTAAATTAGATTAGATTAACATTCACGGGTCTCAGCCGTTGTGCTCTGTCATTCTGTTGTACTGTTTTCGTCATGTTGATTTTGCAGTTTGTGTTGGTATAACTTGACCTGTGCTGCTATTGGGTTGTACGCTTTGATAGATGACGTAACTGGTAAGTTTTGTGGTTACGTAAATGGGTTAGTTATAGCTAGTATATCAAAATTAAATGTGATGATGGCGGTCGTAAGCGACAACCTCTTCAACCGCTTAATTATTATAAAATTTAGTGCGCGTAAAGACTGGTTCCATTATTTTTTTATACACATTCATACATTTTGACTATCAATGACACTCTAGTCTAAGTTGCTACAAGTCTATTCTTGAATTATTTATATATTAATATTATGTTTAAGACTTGTAAATATATACTATTAGTTAGTTACTCTATGTTTCACAATAAATAAATATGAATAATTAAGTTCAAAATATGTATTTCAATGTATCTATTGATTTTCCAACAAAGGCTTATCTATAAATCCGAGCACACAAAGTCAGCACAGTCCACTCTTCATTAAAATGCAGCACATCTTTTGTACACAAAGTACATAGAGCAGCGTAGCGGATTACAAACCGATGAAAAATTCCGTGACTACAGGCGGATAGGAAATCGCAAATTGAATAGAAACGTTGTTCTGAGCACACTGATGTGACCTTTGTGTTACAAGCTTTATTCTCTTTCGCTTTGATACCGGGAAATGGGGATCGAAAATGATGCTACACTTTTTACAGACATTTTTGTTCGTATGCATTTTTTTATGGTTTCATTTTTGTTATATTGCACTCGCTGTTTTCGGAATTGGGTATGTAATTTCATATAAAATTTCTTTGATGTATTCGAGTATCGTTGCTACACATTTTTTTTCTGTATTCAGCTTTAAATAAAAGTAAAATTTTTACTCTAATTTTGTTTCAATATGAGTAGTTACATCATTCTGAGAATCCGAAGTAATTGACTTCAAAGCTTTCCCGTCCTTGCTACCTTATATTTTTTTGCCTACCAACCTCAAAAAGCAGCCAACTCATATTGCTAAGTGCAAAAAGCCTCTAAATCTCTACTAAAAACCGTTATGGGTTGCCATCACCGTCAAAAACAACAAATGAGTCGTCACGTACACCCACGTCTTTCACTTAACCTCTACGGCATTATTACTGGTACGAAAACGGGGTGATAAACACTCGGCTCAGCGTCGCGTTTATCCGGCCGGTGCGTGATACGTGTGTATCACCGTGATACAACGTGTCACCACACACACTACTCACTAGTGTAAAAATTAGATAAATGAAAAGAAGCGTAGGTAAAATTTCGTACCGATGAAAAAAACTTAGAATTTATCGCTTGATAAAAATATGGCACATAAAACATATCACTCAATTTTTTAACAGTGAACGATGTAGAAGGCCTATAAAATACCTCAAACAACATGATTGAATGCGGAGACAGCGAGTGATATCATGACATTGGGAAAAACTACAGCACATCAATCTAGCTTAAACTTGGCCTAATTCGCTCCCAGATGTCTAGATATAGAACCATCACTACAGATCGGGATAGGTATAAAAGTCGAAAGAGACATGCGTAGACTGACTTAGTAACCCTGAAGCCCTTAGTCAATTTTCCAAACCAAGCCTTTCTTTCAAACAGAAATTTTCATATATCAGAAATCTGTCGCAGTGCGTGAAAACCTTCACCACCGTGTCACGACGCGAAGTGCCGAGCTTACAGTAATCGTTATCTGTGGCACTGATGAATGCGATAACCGTGTACCATGTAAACGTACATGTACAAATTGTTGAGATACATGTATGTAGGTACAGAGTTTGACGCGGGTGATTTGTTTTTTGTACAATTTGGTGTTAAAGGGTTAAGGGGTACCTATGTCGTGAATTTTGTAACGATTTAAAAATACTGCTAGAATATTACTTCGAGCAATGGTAGTATCATAAATAATATTTTGAATACAAACGATTATCGTTTTACTTGACGGCTCAATAGATAGTTATGTAAAGTCATATGGACGGGAATCAACTAAGGGCTGGCTATGGAATATTTTTTTTCCTTTTTAACAATAATTTCAAAGTATTTTTTTTAATTTTCAAAGATTTTTACTAAGTGCAATTATCATGTGATTTCAAGATTTGTACACGTGGAAATCAAATGTTTTTTTTTCACACAACTCAACTACCAAAACAATACATTTCTCACATTCTCACACACACATTTATTTTCACAGCCTGTTCACAGCAACTTTTCCTGAGCCAAACGGGTGAAATACTGAAACATTCCCAAAACCAACAAGCGCAATTTCATATCTCGTAATGCCGCGTCTAATTTTTCAGGCAAATCTAATATTACCTCAGGTAGTTGTTGTAACTCAGATATACAGCCAACGATAATAGTAAGAATAGATGCCTCGTGTTGTATCATTACAAAGAGAAGATTTACACACATAAATCATGTGCCATGCTTTTATATAAAATTGAAAATGTTTTTAGTCTCGTTGTTCCTCTTTCTTACCTAACTTGGCAAAAGATTATAGTTATATTTTAAATGAAAGATAGTACAGCGTCAAAGGAGTAACAGGGGGTTATACGAGTATTACGAAATAAAAAAATCTCAGATAGATCAACAAAACTACGACTAGGTATGTAGGGGGTTATACGAGTATTACGAAATAAAAAAAACTCAGATAGATCAACAAAACTACGACTAGGTATGTAGGGGGTTATACGAGTATTAAGAAATAAAAAAATCTCAGATAGATCAACAAAACTACGACTAGGTATGTAGGGGGTTATACGAGTATTAAGAAATAAAAAAAACTCAGATAGATCAACAAAACTACGACTAGGTATGTAGGGGGTTATACGAGTATTACGAAATAAAAAAATCTCAGATAGATCAACAAAACTACGACTAGGTATGTAGGGGGTTATACGAGTATTACGAAATAAAAAAATCTCAGATAGATCAACAAAACTACGACTAGGTATGTAGGGGGTTATACGAGTATTAAGAAATAAAAAAATCTCAGATAGATCAACAAAACTACGACTAGGTATGTAGGGGGTTATACGAGTATTACGAAATAAAAAAATCTCAGATAGATCAACAAAACTACGACTAGGTATGTAGGGGGTTATACGAGTATTACGAAATAAAAAAATCTCAGATAGATCAACAAAACTACGACTAGGTATGTAGGGGGTTATACGAGTATTACGAAATAAAAAAATCTCAGATAGATCAACAAAACTACGACTAGGTATGTAGGGGGTTATACGAGTATTACGAAATAAAAAAATCTCAGATAGATCAACAAAACTACGACTAGGTATGTAGGGGGTTATACGAGTATTACGAAATAAAAAAATCTCAGATAGATCAACAAAACTACGAGTAGGTATGTACCTACTCGTACATCAATCTCGATATAAATGCATAATGATTGTATCGCCTCATGACCGTGTTACAGTCAGGGACAGAATGCTGAGTTATTCACACAGGATATACGATTTACAACATCTGGGCAAGAACAGTGCAAGACAGGGAGTATTGGCGTAAGAAGGAGGAGGCCTATACCCTGCAGTGGGTCTCATTAGGCTGATGATCATGATGATGATGATACGAGTTTCTCTAATTAATAATCAATTAGTTGTCTGTAAGTTGTATAATCTATGCCACAAGTAGTTGTAGAAACCCAGATATACAGGAGCATTGTCGTGTAGCCCGCCGGGTTCGCATTTGTTATTCCATTATGGTCGCTTATTTAATACCCCGTGATAAATATAGCCTTACCTGGTTGCAGTACAGAATTAAATCAGTTAGAAAATTTTACTTTCAACTGCATCCCATGGTCTTAATGGCAGGAAAGCACGAATTTTGCATATTTTGTTCCCTGTCTTACAAAGATATATAATTCGCAAATTTGTATGTATTTTTAATGCCTTGCTTAGCAAAGATAATGGTCTTTTTTATTTTATTAGGAAAAATATTTAAAAACGTGTTATTAACTAATAATTTATTCTCGTTATAACAATAATTTTACCTAGGTACTGTAAAATAAGCGCACTTATGTACATAGGTATGCCGTTTAGACAATGTAGCACTTTCATAGAGGAGTAGAAAACCTAAAATAAAAAAAAACGAGTCTTAAAAAAAAAAAAAAATTAGTAACAAATAAAGTATGTAAAATTGTAACATTTCTTACTGTCACAATATCTATTGTCAGTTATGCCGTGGGTCGGATTAAAATACGAAATAAGAAAGAGTTTTCCCGTAGAGATTGTTAAGAAAATGCCAGCCATTAGAATACTTTTACTCCAATTTGGCTCTGAATAAATAATCACAAAATTAGGATAGATGCGAGAGGAAAAGCACATTTCAACAGACTCGTTAAAAAATCTTTTTAGATACACAATATCAATATTTTTCTTTATTAAAAAATAACCCCTTCTTTTCATTATACGGGATGAATACTACGCGAGTACTTTCCTACGGCAAAATGTTGGCAGAATGAATAAATTTCGCTTCCGAGTTTTGTTGTTAATCAAAACAATTTTCTTGGCTTTTCTGGAATGTACAAGAAACGTTTTATTATTATGAGGGTTGGCAATAAAACGTTGGAATTTTGTTTTGTTACCTGCAGTTCATACATCAGTACAATTTTGGTGATAATATTTTCAGTAACAATTTGGACAATAACGCAAAACTACCATTCTTAACGACTCCTTCAAGAACGCCAATCCTAAAAGGTGTCAATTACTCGTTCGACCTTTGATTTTCTTTTATAAGGGTTGCTAAACTTGCATTATACAAATTCAACGATTTTCAGTAGTTTTAAGAAAGAAAAGTAAATTAAAAATGATTTGAGAAGTAAAGTTTAGTCAGCAAAATGCATAAGCCTCTCAAATAAAATGTAAAACACTAGATTAATTTACAATCAATCAATCAATCGACACAAGCGTTTGCTTAGTGTGGGGCTAGATGGCGATGTGTGCAATGTCCCGGAATAACTATTTATTTTTTATTTTTAATCTTTCCCGATCTAATCCAGCACGTAACATGAGATTTCCCAGACTTACTCATACCGAAACTTCCAAGATTAATGCCTCTCAAACGTCAAGGAGGCAGCCCTATAGATTTATCAATCCCGGAAAACAAACACCCTTAGCGAAGCATGTAGTGGAAAAGATAAAATACACCCCCGGCTTATGCCATGTACCGATAGAGAGTATTTGAGGCATACCTCGCGCTTTATCTTTAAACATGACGAAAATACTGCCGCTCTCTTGAAAGGGTAAAAAGAAAGCGTCTTTTGTTTTGATGCCGAAGTTGTGCTCTTTCTTGTGGTGGATTGTACGTATTTTTTACAATGTTTCTAGAACGGTACTGTTATTCTGTACTGTAATAGAAGTGTTCTTTATTCGCTTTTTTCGTAACTGTGATTCGCTTTTCTTATGATTCTTGACTTATATTTCGATAAATAATTAAACTCACTTAAAAATATTATTATATAATAATCTGATTGTAATGAATATGGACATTACACTTAAAACAATCCTTTATCAATATCAATTTCTGTGCTTACTTTTGACTGAAAGGATACTTAAAAAGACATAAAAATTAAAAATAAATAAATTAAATTATAAAAACAAATGGACCAATCCAACACCAGTTATTCGCGTACATAACAATGATATTTGTAATTAAAGTTTTTCATTTCTAATCTGCATCAAAATATGTTTTCAAATTACGAAAAATAAGCACCAAATATTCTAAGAGTTTCAGATTAAGCGAGTGTGGCGTAGCGGTTCCACTGTGTGTTATTCATTCAGACGCACCCGGGTTCGAATCCGGCCCTACACCAATGACTTGTATTTTCAAGTTATGTGTGGATTTGCACTCGCTTAACGGTGAAGGAAAATATCGTGAGGAAACCGACATGTTTGAGGACCATAATATCCGAGGACAAGTGTCTTCCGTGGAAGGACCTGGGCGCCCACCACGATGTATCTGCCCAAGAAAACTTCCCTAGCGGATTAATTCTGCGGGGGAGTCACGACCCTCAGTCATGAGGAATACGACTCAAGAGAGAGATTCTAAGAGTAGCAGTCAAAGAAATGAATTGCATTTTGCTGTGTTGACTCAAGCTTTTGTTCAAATACAATTTGCCTAATGCGATTGCAGGGAGGTGTTCCGATTCCGGTTATAGCCACCTTTTTATTTTACTATGGTGTAAAAATAAAAATCGTTCTTTGACATAACTGCAATATTTAAATTAGAGTATTTTCTTCGCTTAAGTATATGGCCCAGATGCGCTTAACATAGAAATAAAAAACTTAACGATACATATCAATCAATATATGATATCAATCAATATATACATGTTGAATTTATTCATAATATCAACATAACTAACATCACTTACATTTATGTCAAATTAATTATAAGTGAAATTAAAAATAAAATAAACAAACAGACAGATCAACGAACAAAACTACTTTCCGCGCATAGAACTGAATATCCCCAGTACACTGGCAGCGTTCCTCGCTGAATAACGATGGAATACAATACATGTACATACTCGTATATGAAGCTTTCCCCCTGGCTAAAAATAAATAAATATATATGTACATATTTGTAGTTCAAGCCTTACAATTGTCCACAAATGAGCCTAAACGTTTGAACACATTTATTTTGGAGAATTAGATTAAATGTTTCTGAATAAATCCAGTCAGTAATAAATCTTATATCAAAGTGAAAAGTAGGAAACTAAAAAGGTTACATGGATTTTGTAATTTGGTTTACAATAAATTGAGTCACCCCACGTGCTGTACATTAGGCGACAAACTTACAACCATTGACAAACTAACATACAACGTAGCTCCCAAACTTACCCACCTAGTAAAGTTTAAATTTAATTCTCACACTATGTGGGTCAAACTCAGGACTGTGGTGCCCACATCGGAGATTTGCTAAAGTAATTATTGCATGCAATATCCCAGTGCCCATTGTGCAAACTAGGTTTAACCAACAGGATTCGGATCTGAGATCAAATATTAGACCAAGATGGAGCGTATACCTAATGGTAACCTAATGCGTTCCCGCGCACCCTGACCAAACGGTTGGCAAAATTCAAGTTCAATATGTTAACTAAACGGTTTTCACTCACGTGTAAATCACATACGCGAATTACACGTAGGTGAAAACCATTATTTTAGTAAATGTATTGAAAAAATGTCTCACGAAAGTTTTAATATTAAAATATTCAAGCTGATATAGGCTAGTCTAACTGTGGCATCCAAAAATTATCGTTTCTGCTATAAATAACGCTTGCCACTCTAAAATTATAATGTCCCTATTCGAAATTCATATGGGTATGTTGCGATTCACAAAATCTTTATTTTTCAGTGGTTTGGAGTCGCTTTTATGGTTCTAATCGAGTAAAAATATTTTTGATAAGGCATTGCTAACAGTGGACAGAGTTTTAAACCTTAAGCCACTAAAACTAACAGGTTTCCAGTATATTTTTTGTATAGCTTGTCAACAGCGTCACTTTTATCTTTACATATTTGACTGGCCTGTTAGCTTAGTTGGTAGTGGCACTGCCATCTAATCTAGAGGTCGCGGGTTCGATTCCCGTATGACACAAGTTTATTAATTTTAAATTGTATAATTACTTGTGTTGAGTCTGGTTGTTTGTATGTATAATAAGTATGTATTTACAAAAGAAAATTATATTAGTATTATATCCGTTATCTAGTACCCACGACACAAGCGTTTGCTTAGTGTGGGGCTAGATGGCGCTGTGTGGAATGTCCCGGAATATATTTTTATGCCCCATCTACACCATTTGCACAATCTGCGTTTGTAACCAAGTTCGGATACCTAATTTACCTAACCTACCTACTACATAGTACCTGCGTGGTGGCTGTAGGTAATCTGATTCACAAATACCACCTAACTTGGGAAATGTTAGGTCCGTGGATTTGAATGATATAATATATACTATATACATATAATATATACAAGTACATAATGGTCATAATAATATTATTATTATGACCATTTACTGTTGCATGTAAGTATTATCTTAAAAATATTTTAAGGACTTTATAATAAGTCATAATGTGTCCGGTGAATTCATTTATTCTTGATTTTCTATTTTTTTAGAGTGATACACTTAAGTTAGTAATTTAACAAAAAAAAAAATATAAAATAGGCCACGGCACTAACATAAAAAACATATAACACCTCCGCTACAGCTGAAATTTTCAAAATGTTTATTTTTATCAATTTAGGATTTCTTCATCATTGCATATTTAGTAAAAATACATTTCAAGTTTAGATAATGCATATTAGATATACTTACTTACTTAATCCTATGGCGCAGCGACCTGAAGTGGGTCTTGGCCTCCAGCACAAGAGAATGCCACCTTCGCCGGTCTTGGGCTGCCATTTGCCAGTCTGCAACTTCAAGTTCCTGCAAGTCAGCTTCCACGGCGTCTCTCCAGCGGTATCTGGGTCGACCGACAGGGCGTCGACCACTTGGGATTCCAAGATACGCTTTTTTGGCATGACGATCTTCCCCCATTCTTTCTAGATGGCCCATCCAGCGAAGTCTCTGAGCCTTGAACTCCCCATATATTAGATATAGATTATGGTAAATATGATTTAATTCATTTCATATTAAAACTGTGCCTCTATGATCCGCCATTTTACACTGATACAATTTGCTCGGAAAATTTCCTAAATAATCCAATACAAAACCAATTAGCAACATCCAATGATCCAATATATAATTCCAACATAAAAAAGACATAACTCTCTTCCCGAAGATTGAATTAGATCATAAAATTTAAACACCATTTAAAAGGCTAAAGTACGGCCGGTTCGTAAAAACGGATCAAAGCCGTACTTTTAATGAACGACCGGAACAATGAACCGGATTACGTTTAACTAGTGGGTGCTCGCGGCTTCGCTCGCATTAAGATGTAAAACTTGCATCCCCTATTTCAACCCTTTATTTGGTTATTTATTTATTTACAGACACAAAAACAACTTACAAACTAAAACTTATAATAAAATACAAACTTAACCTTATATATGATTTTTTTTTTAATTTATAAGTCTAACTATTGTGTACAATAAAAAAAGTGTTAAGTTAATAACTTTAAAAGTGGCATTTCCAAAAATCCTTTCTTAGCGGATGCCCACGTCATAACATCTAACTTCATTCCAAATTTCAGCCCAATCCGTCCAGTGGTTTGGGCTGTGCGTTGATAGATCACTATATCAGTCAGTCAGTCAATCAGTCAGTTAGTCACCTTTGAGTTTTATATATATAGATTTAGCTGAAACAGCTGATTAATTGTATTAAATCACATATCAGGCGTATCAGAATGTTTCAATATCTGCGGCAAACAGAAAAGAGTAGGTACTTATACATATTTTATACAATGACATAATAATATTAGCCATAATTTGTGATATTTATTTAGCGGTTAATTTTTTTTTTTTCAGGATTTTGTTATCATAATGCAAAGTTCTTTTGTTTTTCTTGCAACTTGGGTATCTAGTCAGATATAGAATAATTTTGTTACTCATGTTCGATTCCCGCATGACACAAGCAATTATAAATGTGTAATTACTTGTGTTGAGTCTGGTCATTTCTATGTATAATAAATATGTATTTACAAAAGAAAAGTATATATGTACTAAATCCGTTAACTAGTACCCATGATACGAGCGTAAACTTAGTATGAGGCTAGATGGCGTTGTGTGTTATGTCCTGAAATATTTTATTTATTAATATGTTAGGAAATTTCTATGTTTCTACGCTCATATCTATATCTATTTACGTAACAAATATGGAAAATTAAAACCAGTTTCCAAGCTAATTTCGCCGAGCAAGCCGCGAAATTATGCCGTAAAAAGATTTAACGGTCTGCTTCTCTCCTTCAATTTGCTTAATTCATATGGGACAGGTGAAATTTGGAACCGGACTCGTAGTCTATGTAAGGTATACTTAATTACGAAATGTATTGCGAATTCTATTTTGAAATGTCCTGCTGGTTTGAAATTTAAAGACCAGTGTATGTACGATAGTTTGAGAATATTAACTATTTATATAATATTATCTGTGATCTTAGAATAAGATTTGAATGCAAGCAGTGCCTTATGAAGGTTTATTAAGATACTAATTTTACTTTTATGATAGGTATTCATTTGTTTCTTTCTCTCTCTCTTGAGTCGTATTTCCTTATAACTGAAGGTCGTGACTCCCCCGCAGAATTAATTCATTAGGAAAGTTCTCTTGGGTAGATACATCATAGTGGGCGCCCAAGTCCTCCCACGGAAGACATGTCCTCGGATATTGTGGTCTTCAAACATGTCGGTTTCCTCCCGCTGTTTTCATTCACCGCTAAGCGAGTGCAAATCCACACATAACTTGAAAATACAAATCATTGGTGTAGTGCCGGATTCAAACCAGGTTGCGTCTGGATGAAAACCAGTTACTGGAACCGCTGAGCCACATTCACTACTTTTTGTTTAACGCCTACCAAAAACGTATACGCAAGACATTAAGTGCTGCTATTACCCAAAAGACAGGCGTTAAATCGTTAAACATTGGACACGAAAGGTGTCACGTCTCGTCAACATGTGACTTCCATTTACACCCCGAAACAGTCGAAATAGCGGTACTAAAACCAGGTTTCCGCCACTATACTAGTCTTTTTAGGACCGCTAGTGGTTTTAAAATAAAAAATCGAGATCCGAGGTAGATATTATACTGTTTTTTTTTTATAGTTTTTTAAAGATGCTTTTTTTATCACATCATACTCATATTACAAAGTACGCATTTTTTTTAAAGTCTTGATGAAAACTACTTTTTTTGTAATTCTAATATTCGCGGACTAATTAAATAGGGCACACCACTGCAATTAAATAATGATTGATTTAGTTGATTTGTTCATATAATTTACAAAATGAATGTATTCACTTCATTCATTCTAAACTTGCTATATCAGGCATTCATTACAGCTTACAAAATTTCATAGATAAATCATAACATTTCATTATCCCACCAGTGGTGTCAATCAAAGTGACCACGGAACAACCCTCGTATAATTGTCCAGCTAATTAAAAGGGTCCTCATGGGTCCCCGCGACATGTAAATAATTTGGAAACAATCGCCCTTCAGGTATAGGTTCTCTTGACCCAAATGGACGCAATCACAAACACACCGCTATATGTAGGTTAGGTATAGCTATAGACTTTACTGATATCCTATTTCGTTAGATAGATTATCTGTATCTTGTGTTTGCAGCTATTTTAGTCATTTAGTGAAGTACAGTGTATTTTTTTTTTACATGAGATAGGCTTACGCTTGACTACAACTTGCCTGATGTTAAGCAACGTTATAATCTACGATCTAGCGCGCTTGCCTAGAAGAAACCGGTTTAGTCTCGACTTGAAGACCGATAATTTATAGTTCAAGGGGAATAGAAACTAGGGCAAGGAGTTCCACAGTTTAATATTTAATAAGGAAACTAAGATTGACTGACGAAATGATTTGAAGTCGTATTTTGGCTAAATTTGTATCATTATAAAATTGAGCCTTAGCCAATGTATGACATGTAGCCTTTAGACAAACAGATGAACAAAATGAGACTATAAATACAAGTGGTCAAGATGTGACTAATTAATTATATCTACTAATACACGACATTGGTAATTTTGAGAAAGGATTATACTTATCTCTCTTTGAGTCGTATTTCCTCATGACTTAGGGTCGCACCTCTCCCGCAGAATTAATTCTTTAGGGAAGTTCTTTAGGAATTCTTTAGGGCAGATACATCGTGGTTGGCGCCCAGGTCTTTCCACGGAAGACACATGTCCTCGGATATTGTGATCCTCAAACATGGCGGTTTCCTTAAGATGTTTTCCTTCACCACTATGCGGGTGCAAATCCACCCATAACTTGACAAACAAGTCATTGGTGTAGGGCCGGATTCGAACGAAGGTGCGTCTGGATGAAAAGCAGACATTTGAATCGCTGAGCCACACTCGATACAATTATACTTGAACTCATAACTATAAAATTGACTGTCTAAAAAGCCTTTTTTGACAGCACTATAAATTTAGACTTTTATTCTGCCTCGATACCTAACCTACTTAGTTTAAAAAGGTCACTTGTAAAAGACCTATATAACTATCTGAAGCTTTTAGACGTGAGTGCTTCTCGAAAAAGCTCCGTCTGTCGATGTACTTATCTTCAAAGGTAATGGCTATGTTTTAATTTCATAGTTTACATTTCTACTTGGTGATATAAATATGTTTTTAGTTACTTATCCTATTACTACTATTTCTTCTAAATTCACAGTCAGTTTTAACGCTATTAACATGTTATAAATAAATCTCTTTATCAAATTATTTCAACGTACATTTTGAATTTAAAATGTCGATAAAAATCTGATATCATAATATGATATACATATATCTGATATGACATGATAGCCTTTCTATTGTAAAATGATGAACAATATTTTATAGCCATAGAAAAATATGTCATAATTTAAAAAAACTTGTGAAAAAGTACTCATATTTTAATCCGTTCATTCCAGTTTTACCTCCGAACGCCGAACAACATACAAATTCGTCTAAACGTACAAAATTGAAATCAAACCACGTTTCAAAACGTGTCGCTCGTCACCACTCGGTTGAAATAATCTGATTAGGATTGTAATTTCCTGTGTCGCTGACAATTCCAGTTTAGTCTAAACATTTCATCAAACGGAATGTAGCGTCTAAATTATACGACAGGGACTTTGAGCCCTTGTACATTTGACATAAATATTAACTGTCCAATGAACAACAGATTAGCTATCTACTTACTTGTTTCAAATTATTTAGTCAAGTAAGAAATGTATGGACTATTACATTATGGTCACTGCACTCCTCACTAGGATGGCCTGTGTTGTGGAGTGCAAGCGCTCCCTTTGAAATAATTGATAAAAAGTTGAAAACTTGTGAATTGCTTAACAAATATATTGCACTTCATGGTGAAAGTTTGCTTATTACTCGTATTTGCTGACGGTTAGGCATTTAACTATCAGAGCGGGCGTAATCCATCTGTTGACGTTTATATTATTACTAGTGGGTGCTCGCGGCTTCGCTCGCATTAAGAAGTAAAACTTGCATCCCCTATTTCACTCCTTTAAAAGTGGCATTTCAAAAAATGCTTTCTTAGCGGATGCCAACGTCATCACATCTACCTTCATTCCAAATTTCAGCCCAATCCGTCCAGTGGTTTGGGCTGTGCGTTGATGGATCACTATTATATATCAGTCAGTCAGTCAGTCACCTTTGAGTTTTATATATTTAGATTTTTGGACGCTAAGAAATTGCGAAATTCCATATCCAATACATAATTTCATATCTAAATCAAAACAGGATGATTCGTCTCGTTGGTTTATATAACCTCGTGTGAAACCTGCATGTTTTTTTTGTTCTATGTTCTGCTGGTAACCCTCGGACCAATGTCGGAGACTTTTTTCAGCCAAAAACCTTGCTCTATATTAGGATACAATTTCCCACTATTTGTGGGAGTTGTCGTTCAGAAGTGCCTGAAACAAATATTCATACATGCATGTGCATACGCGAAGCTGCGGCCGAAGGAGACGCATATTTTTGGTACAGGACTGGTTCTCAAACGAGGCGGCTGGAACACACTGTTAGATGCTTGGGAACCCAGATATTACAGGTGCTTTCTTCCTGAGACCAACAGTATTGATATATTACAGTTAGTTATATTTTTGTTGAGTACAAATAAATAAAATCCAAACCGTTCCAATCATAATTTATATAAGATTTTATGCTTGTCAGAAAAAATCAACCAACCACTATGAATTGTAAAATTTTATACAAAGGTTCAAATGGCCGAAAGACATTTTAAATAAAACATCGCAAAATGTCTAAAATAAGACTCTGTGTATTCATAGGCGTAAAAAGGGCTCAGAATATTTGTCTAGGGTAGAACGTTATAGAGGCAATATTCAAATAACAAATGCTTACAATTGGGACTAACAATTTCTGAAATATGTTGGGTTAGGTGCTTCTTTTACGATGGTAAATATGTTTTGGATTAGGTGCAAAATAAACTTTTGAAGAAAATACACTATGCGGTACCAAAACTAAACTTGTTCTTGAAAAATATGAAAACGTAGTCTAAAAATATATTATAAACATGAACTGTTACAACATGTAACTAACATTTTATGCCCGTGTGTGGATTAATATATTAGACAAAATTAGATTTTTTTGTTAAGGATATATTTGCTAAGTAGCTATGTATTTTATGTTAAAGTAATAAGAGACTAACACTACGAATGAAAACGTTTCTGAAGGCCATTTAAAACTGAAACAGTGTACTCGTATCTACGTGTCCCATTAAGTTTGTCCTAGTTCGCTTCCATCCTTATTTATTTTTCCCCAGCGACCAGTTGACCTTGAAGCGTAATTTAGAGCCTTACATCACACACCATAGACGTCTTTTTATGGTGAAAAAATCAAACAAACGTATATACTATGTGAGTGTATGATTGTTACGTCTTTAATCACAGACAACCGATAAGATATTGAATCAGCCGTTACTTTGCGGAAATCAATATTAAATGAAAATCTGGAGATGTATATAGTGTTCTTCCGCTTCGACTGCTCCTTAACCGGCTTCCCCGCCGGAAACCGGTTAAGGAGCAGTTGCAGCGGAAGAAGACTATATACCTACCTCTCAGTTTCATAGACAACCGAAGCCATTTTGATAAAAGTGGTATAAATATACAAACATCCGGATTATCACATGTTCATCTCGGATTACAGCGAGTGACATTTACAGTTTTGTTAAAAATATAATGACATACATCTTCATACTAGCTAATTCCTCACTAGGAACGCGTAAAATAATGATTTTGATTAGACAAAGAAAGTCACAAGGTTGTCTCTAATTTATATTGTCTATGTTTACAGCCTTCAGTGTATTTCCTTGTCGCTAGCGTAACGGATTGATATGAAAGGCTGACTTTGTGAAACGAATTTTTCGTAGCTAGATGACTTTTTTGTTTTGCTTTTAGGATTTAATTAACTTAATGTTATTTGACATTAAAATAACCGCAGGAAGCACCTGGATTCAATCTGCGCAGGACCGGGACGAGTGGCGTACAAGAAGAGAAGCCTATGCTCAGCAGTTGGCGATGACAGGCGGATGATGATGATGGTGAATATTATTTGAAGGGATTGTTGTCCGGCGGCATGCCTTTTCTTTTATAGTGCGTACCGCAAGGTTGTCTAAATAGAACCTTAATCTAGCTATATATAAAGTATGAGTAAATCAATTAACTCTACGCGCACTCCATTTAAAATATCAGTCCAATAATCACCAAATGTAAACTCATTTAACATTCAAAATACTTCTTCTTGAATCACGAATTAGTATTTACTAACATTTACCTGTCACTGCACTAAATATGTAGTGATAACTTTATTGTAAGATAGAAATACACATACAATTAAAAAAAAAAACTTGACTTAGATCAAGAACCTTCATGTATGTGTGCTTACCCATCCGTATACGAACTTACTTAGTATGACTGTGTCTCTTACACTAGCAGGCGCCTGCTGCTTCGCTCGTGTTATTTCAGGATAAAATGTAGCCTATAGACGACACTTCCGGGACCTCATACTACCTACATACCAAAAATCATAAAGATCATTCAGCTGTTTTTGCGTGATGAGCGTTTAAATAAACAGACAAACAAATAAACAGAGACAAAGAGAAATAGATAAACAAACAAAAAATCTATAAATTGTTGGAACGTGTTCTGTTATCAATTCTAAGTAAGTCCAACCATTTTTATTAAATATATTTAATGTTCAGATTTTCGTAAATCTGTAATTCTCTACTTAAATTATTTTCATTTCTTTTTTTTCGATCCTCTTCAGCTTTATTATATGTATGTCGTAGATAGATGAACTACCCAAGTTTTTTTCTCTAAATCCGAAGGTATAATGTCAGTCAGTATAATGTTTGTGCCCAAGCCCGCGGATTATCGGCTAACGAGCTTTTATAAAGCTTCGCATACGGAAGCCTGTCGAAGCTCTACAGGATAAAGTCAAAACTGATTAACTGTGAAAAGTGGACAGGGAAGTTACTTCAATTTGTACAATGGCTTTAGTTATACTTTTTCGATGAGTTCTAACTATTTTACTTTGCGTCCTTTGTTTGTTAGTTTTATCTTATTAAGTATATGATTTCTTTACTTTCACCACAACAACAACAAAAAACAAAATATTGTAATAAAATATTATCTTTAAATGTTCCTGCCATTTATATAAAATTGATTAACCAAACAATGTTTTATGTGTTTTACTTATCAAAACTATCAGAGCTTGTAATAGGTAAAAGATTGTTTTACTGAACGACTGTGAGTGGATAGATCACCTTATAAGTAAGGCAAATGTTGGAACATATTATTTTAATCACTTTAAAAAAAGTCTAGACTCATATTGACTACGCTCAATCAAATAAAAGTGTTTATGTGTATGCCATGCTTCTTAACGGAGGTCTCAAAACTGTTCATTATTATTTTATCCATTTTCCATTATTTCAGGGACCTCTGCCGGCTCAAATATTAATATTAATATTAATATGGAAGGAGGTCATGGAAGCAAACCTACAAGAGCCAATAGTTGCAGATTGGCAGAAGATGTCTCAAGACCACGATGGTATTCTCTTGTTTCGTATCTTAAGTCAGTTCGCTAAAGGAGTAAGTATGAATAAGTAAAAATTCAATCATATCCAAAAAACTGATAGGTTAAGTAAAGCATAGGTTAAGTAATAATAAACCCATGATGGTAAATCTTCCTGTATCCCCTCCAGGTAACACAATTACTTAAGTGGACTGAATCCATTCCTTGATGGTAATTGATGTAAGTATATACCTATGTACAGTGTTGATTTCACTCAGTATGTTATTTTGTTGAGAAAATAAAATGTTAATAGTTCAAAAACACCTTAACTGTTTATTTTGCCATTTTTTATAAATGAAGGATCTATATCTGCTGTTTAAATCGGATCTAAGTTGTTTTTATTATCAAATATTCAAGAAACATATTCAAGTAACAAAAAAATTTTGGCTTAAAACCTTGTACCATTACTCATTAGAATATTTTTTGCATAATGTAATGAAAACAAATGAAAATTTACAAGTAAAATACTAATTATCAGAAAAACAATCATGAAATTCTATTTAATTTTCACTCGCACTGTAACGTAGGTATAAACCGTTTGTGAATTTCCTTTTTTATTTCGTTTGCATTCGGCTTTCAACAAAGGCAACTTCACAAAGACGAGTAGAGGTGAGATTACAAATGTAAACAGTAGGTCAACTACGTTTTATATGGAAAATAATGGTAAAGTAAAATCGTTAGCTAATTCATATATATTTTTTATTTTTCGTGATTGCAGTGACCAACCGAACCTAAATACATTGCGAACACCCAATAAGGGTATATTGTGTTTCGCTGACTCGATACCTTTGCATAAGATCTGCTCACCATAAACGTATCTGTATGTATCACATAATTATGTAATAAATGCTTTGAATTTGACTAGTGTGAGCGAAATGGCATTTTTAAAACAAATATTTATAAATTGCAACTGGACTAAAGTTTAAAAGGGTTAAATAAGCTAAAAGCTTGTAGCGCAATCTATGTAATCACGCTATGTAGCAACGTAGAGCATCTACGAAATAGGAGCTCTACAATGATACGTGCTACGAAAAAGAAAAATGAAAAATATAAATTAAATTATTTATGTTGAAATGTGAAATCAGGTACGAAAATAATAAACTAGTATTTAGTGCAAGCTAGCAGCTTTGCCCTCGTTGTGTTAAAGCAAAAACTACTTTATGTCACTCGCGGGACCCTATACCATATCCCAAATATTGCGAAGATCCTCAATGCAACACCAAGACCAATAAACACACATTATATTTTTAAGATGTAATTTTTATTGTTTCTCCATGGCAATGGTCATGATTTTAAAGCATTCCTCATACTGTTTATACTCTGTAGATGATCAGTCAGCACGGCGGATAACTCGTTAAATTTTTAATCCTGTTCTATATAAATCTGATTGAAAGTGCACCGTAACACGGGTCGTTACTTGCGCACAATGTCCGTAGACAATATTTTTCGTTTGTGTAATGTCATAGATAATATTACACAGATATCTCTGACTACAGATGGTAAGTAGAACACAACTTCTTCAGCTCAATTTTAGGTACATGGTACCTATAGTAACTTATGTCGTGGCGTGATCTTCAATATCCAAAGGCGGTTAATCTTGTTGTTACTGCTTTTTGGTACCTACTAAAGTTATCTTTGTAAGATTATGAGAAGGTATGCCATTTTATGTAAGTGTGATCATATCCAAATAATTTATACATTCGCAATTTTAATGGTGTGTGAAACAAGGTACTTACTCAGTTGTAAACAGTAGATGTTGTCACAAACCAAACAAATTTGTAGTATAGTGTCATTCGTATTGCTCCTGAAAAACTAAAAGACTTTACTATTATTATACTCTGCAAATCTTATTAAGGTTTACATTATTTATCTAACTCTATCTCGTCGAAAAAGGACGAGAATGTAGAGGTGTCTGTAAAGTATGATACCTATTGTAAGTGTAACCGGAGTCCGAAACATTTCGATCTTTTCGTTCCGTTTGGATATTTTGAGATACATATTTGTAGTGGCTATTGATGGTTTGCAATCATTGGTATATTTTTCTTTACTCTTTTCTAGGATTAGAGTTTTTATTCAATTTTTCTGTAGTATTTGGATGCTGCAGCTTACTAAATATAGTAAACCAGAATTTCCAGAATAGTTTTCCTATTTTAAATATCTATCAATAAATACGCACAGAGTTTTTATAAGATTGAAGAATATTTTGTGTTTTTATTGATTGACAGTTTTTTAAAGAAGTACTCAAATTTTCCCATTAATTTTTACGATAAAAAACAAACTTTACGATTAAAAATCTTTTAAAAATCTTTGGCTTAAAAATGTTTTAATGACCTTTTTTACACAAATAGATTAATATAAGACAAACGCGCTACATATTCCATAAGATAATAAATAAATGTTTTTATAAAAAGAAAATGTCGTCCTTGTAAATAAACTCAAACCTAATAACATAATCAGCGTTTCCTTATCATCGGCATTTCCTCAGCCAGAAATAGAATGACCTTCACAATACTTCGATACCATTCCCTTCACAGCTACTTTTATGTTCGTACTGAGAATATTTGAGAGTAGAAGTGGGTTAAATGACATAATAATGTTAAAATATGTATAAAACAACATTTCTTAAAAAATCATTGCTTTTATTGAAGGTCTGTCAACGTTTTTCTTGCATATGATGATACACATAGTATATAGTCAAGCCAGATCTAATTATAGGGAAAAATATATTATTCGTACATCGGGCGGAAAATAACACCCACAATACACATTGATATTTATTTATTCTGTGGTAGTACTAAGTATACAACTAACTAAAGTATATAACTATCAGTGTATGTATACCTTAACGATTTTTTACGTTCAACTATCACTAACTTCAGGCAAGTTGTAGTCAAGCGTGAGCCTATTTCGTGTAAAAAAAAACACGTAAAATATATGAGCGTTTTGACAATAATCGAACACATTTAATTCAAACTTACATCACCCCTCCTATTTTACGAGCTAAAACTATCCAGGCTACAAAACGAAATATCTCCGCGACCAATCCATGCCAATTGATAAATTGCTGGAGCGCAGATAAAAAGTATTAGCAAATGGGGCGGATTATCGAGAGGGATGCTTTGTGTAGATCCCCTTAAACTATAGTAAGCGGAACAAGACTTTGGATATTTTGTATTGTGTTTTTGTATGTTTGACGTACTGTTAGGGGCAGGTTTCGTTAAGTCTTTTTAAAAAACAATTTATTCACTTATTAAAATTTATTGGTTAATTATAATAATAATTAAGAGTACTTGCGACGGAAGCTCAATCCAATCTGCCGGTTTAGGCGGCCTAGTTACCGGGGCTCGCGTTGCATTGACGTCAATGCAATGCGAGTCAGCAAATTCATAATTGCTGCCTAAACGTGTTTACTTTAATAAGGTTGCAATGGAATTTCCCTTATAACAACCCCCCCGTTAAGATCGAACATCACGTATGAAGTGATGAGAGATAAAATGTCAAGGATGGAGCTTGCGTCTTTACAATGATTGGACTTATACTACAGAATACATAATACGACTTATACTTAGTTACTTGAGGCTTAGATTTACTTAAGTTTAGTTAACATTAAATTTCTTTTTGAAGGACTTGGTAATTCTGAGTCGGATGACTCCTGATCAGATGCTGTACTGATTGTGTCCTGACGGGACTTATTGGTAGAATAACAATTATTAATTATTTTAATACAACAAGAGGATGACCTTGAAGAGAGCGGATTAGTTTTACAAACATTGCGGAAGTATCTATATAGTAGATAAGAGAATAAGATTAAACTTGTTATAGAACTAAGTGACATATAATGAATAGAATATTTGTCAAAGTGAGAGGAATCATGTACTTTTTCTAAGTCCTTTTCCATAGCATCCAGATGGAAGCTGGCATGCGTAAGGGTATCTAAGTTATCTATGTTATCTAGTTTTTGGAAAGGTAAATTACTAATTGTTTTATTAATTCTAGAGCGTTCGCAACAATCGTCGTTAAGTATATTAAAATTAGAAATTACATTAGTATTATTTCCTAGGTAGGTGTCTCCCGAAGAAGTGAATTGGAGTGTCTTAAAGAAAGCTTTACACTTTTTGGGAATGCTAAGGATTCCGGTCCCGAATAGAATTACATCCGCGTTGGGACTATCGTCACAGTCTATGTGACATTTGCCGGGCTCTGACTGAACAAATACCCACCTACTTAGACTAATCTTATGGAATAGACTTATAGAGCCGTAGATTAACTTAGTATTACAAGAGTCTGGTAGTCTATCAACTACTTCACTTAGGAGTGACGTTTCACAATTTGGATTCGCGAGCACTGAATATACGTTATTTAGATCGCACAAGTAACACTTTTCACTGACCACTTTACACTTGTCGATGTTTTGAATGAGTGAGTAAAACATACGGTCAGCCGTTATCGCTATATAAGGACTGCTAGGAGCTATTAGGATAAAGGTATCAGGTTTGGTTATATTATACGAGATAGGTAAAGGGACGACATTATATAGATTATATACTTGTGGGAGTACAAGCGGTATTTTAATAACGATAACAATTTTGTATGAGTGATAATAACAAACCAATTTTGATATATCAATGATCTCGTGGATGTTTTGTAATGCAAGAGATATGGGAAGCTCGTAATGTTTAGGTAATTGATTTCTGTGCTTATCTAATTCGTTGTAAAGCTGATGCGGACTTAAGACCGTTGGATGTAATATATTTAGTTTAGCGAATAGTATAGCGTTATTGATGTCGTCTATATCGAAGGATAATGTCAGGATTATTGATTCAAGAGAATTTAATAGAGAGTTAAGTTGTGATTTTATTTCGAGTTTACTGCTTATGTTAGAGATTGATTCAATATTTTTTTGGATAATTTCCATGTTTTTTAAGAGGTTTTGTTCGTTAATATCGACCTTGGACATGGAATTATTGAATGAAGCTATGGTCGATTTTATGACGTGTATATTGTCTTTCATTAAGCGAGCGAGTTGTGATTCGTCCGTATGGACATTTTCGATGGCCTCTGAGTATTTCAACGCGTCTTCCGAGTCCAAAGTGCCAAAAATGGTCTTTAGAATGGAGCCACCAAGGTCAATCAGACCTCTTTTGGACCGTTCGTGTGGCGCTTTATCTGTTATTAAATATGATACAGAGGAGAATTTGTTTATGTTGGATATGTGCTGATTACGCAAGGTAGATAGGGCGTTGACGCAGTCAGATTGTATTTTAGACGAGGCGAATGCATTACAAAATATGTTGAGTTTATCAAATAAGAATTCTACTCTATCTAGGTTAGGTTGCACATGGCTTACGTCTATGTAAGTTAACACGTTCCAATTGTTGTTCGTGAACTTGACGTCGAGAACTCTATCGAAATACAGGCCGGGACTGCTGACGATGTTACTGACATATTCATGTGCATGAGATGTTGTTGATCTGGAAAGAGGAAATGTAAGATATTTTTATGATAGTTATTGTGTGACGTCACGAGCTAATTTAATTTCGTCATAATGGTGACGGACGTGTTTTCTGTTAACGAGTATTGTGACCGTATGGTTGCCATTTATTTTTATTATTTTAAAGGGGCCTTTCCATACAGGGGAAAGAGCTTTGTTTTGTTTATGGTGACAACGAATGTACACCATGTCACCTGATTTATATGTGACTGGTTTGGTGTGATGGTCATAATACGTTTTTGATTTTTGTTTGGAGGATTGAATGTTGTCGAGAGCCTTTTGACGGCTGTAGTAAAGGCGATGATTTAGCGCTCGTACATAGTCTGTATAGGTATTGTTGTCCAGACTATCTATACTGGTGGGTATATACGGTTTGTACCCAAACAGTAACTCGAGCGGGGCATAGCCCGTAGTGCTGTGTGTGTTCGAATTATACGCGATCATTGCGCTTGGAATGTACAGGTCCCACGTATTTTGGTTTTCACCGATATAAGATCTTAGGTATTCTTTAAGGGTCGAGTGACTTCTTTCGAGTGCTCCGCTCGTTTGCGGGTGGTATGGTGAGGCGAATATATGTTTTATCCCGAATAATTTTGACAGCTGTTTAAAAAGGTCAGAACAGAAGTTTGTTCCTTGATCGGAGATAATCATTTTTGGTATACCGATGTGAGATATATACCTAACGAGCAATTTGGCAGTTTCCTCTGCAGAGCTAGATTTCATAGGATATGCTTGGGAATATTTAGTGAGGTCGTCCTGGACAGTGAGAATGAATTTGTACTTGTTTTCGTGTGTTTCAGGTAAAGGGCCGACTAGGTCAATAAAAACTTTTTCATTAGGTTTTGTTGCTGTAGAAGTTATAATCATCGGAGCACGGTTGGTCTGCCTTAAGGGCTTATTGATCTGGCAGGATCGGCAATTTTTCACATAGTCTTCGATGTCCTGGCGCATATTTTTCCACCAGAACTGAGATTTTATTCTCTCGAACATACGAGAGGAGCCGGGGTGACCAGCGAGAGGAGTGTCGTGGTTATCTTTAAGGATCTGTTTAACTTCGTCAGGTGTTGGAAATTTGATGGCGTTACGATATATGTTTACTTTGATATTAGTATTGTGGAATAGATAAGCGACCATGTTATAGAATTTTGTGTATGAGAATTTGGTGTATGGGTCTGAAAAGTCGGATACAGCGACTTCTTTTTCTTCCAAATACCAATATTTTACCATGTCTTTATAGTCTCTAAGCATGTTGAAAATGTCTTTGTAAGACATTTCGTCGAAATGGTTGACCTTTACGAACAGGTGAGTGAACACGTGTTTATCATTTGATGATGACAAGTAGGTTTGTAGCTCACGTTCCGTGAGTCGTATGTCTGGTTCGCTCGTAGACATGTCAAGTATGTCTTTGCAATAAGGTATAGAGTCGTCTAAATCGACTGAAGTAGGATACGCAATTAATTTGCACTTTGCTTTAAGTAGAGACTCGTTGTGCTCTTGTATGATAGTGTCGAATGACACGTCAGGTTGTTTTGTGACCTTCAGAAACTGTTCATAAGTTTCGGACGTAGAAGGTGAGTTATTTGGGATGTCTTCATTATTGAGACTTTGACTTGGATTAGCCGTGAGAGAGTCGGCGTCGTTATTTAAAACGTTTACTGGGAATCGAGATAACGCGTCAGCGTTTGAATTGAGTTTTCCTTTTTTATATTCGATTGTGTATTCGTATTCCTCTAATTTTAGGCGCCATCTTATTAGTCTGGAGCCAGGGTCTTTGACGTTGAATAACCAGACCAATGATTTGTGGTCTGTGATGATTTTGAATTTACGACCGTAGAGATAAGGGCGGAACGTTTTTACTCCGAAAAGGATTGCAAGGAGTTCCTTTTCTATAGTGGAGTAGTTTCCTTCGGCCTTATTGAGTGTGCGTGAGGCGTAAGAGATTGGTTTATCTTTACCTACTTCGCCTTGAGATAATATTGCACCTACAGCATAATTGGAGGCGTCTGTGGTCAAGATGAAAGGTTGCGTAAAGTCAGGATATTGCAGCAGGGGCGCTGACGTCAATTTGTCTTTCAGAAGGGTGAAAGCAAGTTCTTGTTCGTGTGACCACAAGAAGATAGCGTCCTTTTTGAGTAAGGACGTCAGAGGTTTGGTGATCTTTGAGAAATTGTTGATGAAGCGTCGGTAGTATCCGACGAGTCCCAGGAACGATTTAACATCCTTAGGATTTTTGGGAGTAGGGAACTGCGTGACGGCTTTGATCTTATCAGGATTTGGCATGACGCCTTTGTCGGTTATTATATGACCTAAGTAGGCAACTTCTCTTCGGAGAAATTCACATTTGTCAGGTTGTAACTTGAGATTGAATTTTCGGAGGCGGTCGAACACTAATTTCAATTTCGAAATGTGTGAATTAAGATCACTTGAGTAGATTATGGCGTCGTCTAGGTAGACATACGCATGAATTCCTTGAAGTCCAGATAGGGCTGTATTCATTAGCCTTTGAAATGTACAAGGAGCGTTCTTTAAGCCGAAAGGCATCCTTGTGAACTCGTAGTGTCCAGATGTACTGGAATTTGTATTAACAGTGAAACCTGTTTTTGGAGCGTCTTTGGGATTCATCCGAATCTGATGGAATCCACTTGAGAGGTCTAGTGTCGTGAAATATTTTGAGTGACCTAACTGGTCTAAGATATCAGTGATGAGAGGGAGAGGGTAACTCTCTGAAACAGTGACATCATTGAGTCGGCGGTAATCTATGACGATTCGCCATTTCTTTTTACCGGAAGCGTCTAACTTTTTGGGAACCACCCATACAGGGGCATTCCATGGCGAGATAGAAGGACGAATTATATCTTGGTCCAACATTTTACGAATTTGGGAGTCTACTTCCTCTTTGTGACATTCAGGGAATCGATAAGATTTTACATGAATAGGAGCTGCGTCACCTGAATCGATGTTATGCTCAATAGCATTTGTATAGGATAGAGCCTCGCCGTCTATGTGAAAGATATCGGCGTATTGTGAGCAGCATTCTAAAATGGACTCTCTTTCTTCAGAGTTTAAATGTGAGCAGCGAATGAGACTTAATACCTTTTGTACTCGATCAGATTTAGAAAACGACAGAGAGTTTATCTGTTCGCATTTAGCGTCAGCATTTTTGGAATCGAAAGGTGTCAGCTGCACAGAATAGTCCTTGACCTCGTAGTCGTAATCAGTAGTGTTCAAGACGGATACATTTACACGTCGATTTTGCTTTATAGACACAATGCAGTTGGCAACATAGATACCTTCACTTATAGAGTGGTCTAATAATAAACCTTCGTTATTATGATAACATTCGGGTTGGTAATTAGATACTGCACATTCGATGACGGCTTCAGATCGAGCGGGAATTGTATAGGTCGGCTGAACAAAGCTTATAGGTATACTTTGTCCGCAGATGTGGAGCAACTTTGTATCGTAATTAATAGTTGCTCGGAAGTGATGCAGGAAGTCATTACCAATGATACCGTCATAGTTAAGGTTGACGTCATCAGTGACGGCATGGAATGTGAATTCGTGACTTTCGTTTGATAGTTCAAAGTCCATTGGGAAAGTGCCTAGCGTATCTGTGCCGAACTCCGTGTCATTGATACCTTTTATTTTGACTATATGGTCAGATAAATCGGGACGTTTCTCTAAGCTTGATCTTTTCATTATACTAATTTTTGCGCCTGAGTCTAATAGGAGGCGTAAGAATTTTTTGCTGAAGCTGCTCTTGATGTTAAGAAATGGTAGCGAGATTTTATCTGATGCCAATGTTATTTCGTAAACCAGAATTTCGCGCTTGCAGTTTTTCATGCAACGTTTGGTGAGGACTTCTTGGATTCGGCCTTCGATTTTAGGCTTGATAGTACTCAACGATTTCGGTGCTTTTTGAAGAGCGTGTTGAGTTTCGGATTTGGTAAGACTCAGCGAGACAGGGGCTCTTTGAGGAGCATGCTGATATTTGGATTTAGTTGAACTCAACGAATCAGAGACTCTCTGAGGAGCGTGTTGAGTTTCGGACTTAGTAGGTCTCGACCGAACAGGAGCTCCTTGCGGAGCGTGTCGAGCTGGAGATTTTGGAACACTCAACGAAACAGAGACTCCTTGAGGAGCGTGTTGAGTTTCGGACTTAGTATGTCTCGACCGAACAGGAGCTCCTTGCGGAGCGTGTCGAGCTGAAGATTTTGGAACACTCAACGAAACAGAGACTCCTTGAGGAGCATGTTGAGGTCCGGATTTAGAAGGTCTCGACCAAACAGGAGCTCTTTGCGGAGCGTGTCGAGCAGGAGATTTCGGAGCACTCAATGAAACAGAGACTCCTTGAGGAGCATGTTGAGGTCCGGATTTAGAAGGTCTCGACCAAACAGGAGCTCTTTGCGGAGCGTGTCGAGCAGGAGATTTCGGAGCGCTCAACGAAACAGAGACTCCTTGAGGAGCATGTTGAGGTCCGGATTTAGAAGGTCTCGACCAAACAGGAGCTCTTTGCGGAGCGTGTCGAGCTGGAGATTTCGGAGCACTCAACGAAACAGAGACTCCTTGAGGAGCATGTTGAGGTCCGGATTTAGAAGGTCTCGACCAAACAGGAGCTCTTTGCGGAGCGTGTCGAGCTGGAAATTTACAGGGACTCGATGGGACAGGGATTCCCTTAGGAGGATTTTGAGTCCTGTAAAATATTTGCGTGCCTATTTTACACGGATTACGGTGGCACCGTTTCGTGATCCGGTGAGCTAGTTTAAATCATTATCGGATTCCTCGGCGGTTTCACACGAAACATGATAGGGCATCGGCGAGCTCGGGAATGATGAGTCGCATGAAATATGATGGACATTGTTTGTCTTGTAGTTGTTATTACCGTGGGAATTATTTTTATATTTTTCATTGTTATATTTGCGTTTACGGCATTCCGATATGTCATGCCCTTTAACCTTGCAATATCTGCAGAAAGGTCCGGAATTATAATTTGACCCGGATGGTTTAGAATCTGAGTGACGATGAAGGTTATTATTTTGGCTAGAACGGGAGTAACATTCCGATTCGGAGTGACCCGGTTTACCGCATTTTTTACATTTGGAACTTGATTTAGAAATGGTTTTATACAAAAGATTTTGGATTTTTTCTTCCTCTAGAGCAACGTTTATGGCATCGTTCAAACCCTTAGGGTTTCTGCATCGGACATTATTACTGAGACGAGGTTGTAGCCCTAGGCTGAAAATGTGAAGCGCTAAGTCCTCGGTCATAGCAATTCGACCTGATAAATCTTTTTTTAGGGTATCTGAATTGTGGATTTCTGACTGTAAGTCGGTGAGGCAGCTTTCAACCCTGAGGGCGAATTGTGCTACCGTTTCACTACTTTGCTGCTTGCATGACTGAAGGTCTAACAATAGGTGATTATAATGTTTTCGTTCACCGAAATTTTGTTTAAGAAAGCACTTAAGCTCATCGAAGTCATCGAATACTTTATTGGAGCAGGCGACTTGCGCCTTCCCTTGCAGACGGGCTATAATGAATTTATTCAGTAAGGTCCTTTGGCTTGGTGACGCCAGATCTAAAGCATTCTGGCAATTTGTTAAGAAGGCGGTTAATGTTTCACGTTCGCCTTTGTAATGTCCGATGAAATCACATAGAACACTGATCGGGAACTGTTCGCTTAGTGAAAGTTCTCCACGTTTCGAGTCCGTCATTATGAAAATATTATAAGTATTTGAAAAGAAGGGATTAGGAAACACTTATAGGGAAATACAGCGATACCGAATGAAAATATGAATTACTCACAATATCAGTAGCACTGCTAAGACCCGGAGCTGCATCCTTGTCTGGTCCAGGCAGGATCGGGGCGGCAGCGAGGTGGAGTCTGCGGCTGCGGCCGGAACAAGACGAGACCAATCCACTCGTTGAAACGGTGGTGGATGCGCAGGATAGGAGGACCACTCGCGCACTATGGCGGCGGCGGCGGCGGTGGTGTGAGATAGTAACCACAGCGATCTTCTGGTCCACGCGTCAATGACGTGGCGGCTATAGCGGTGACGTGAAGTCGATCTGGATGTAGGATGTCGGTCGGCAGGCTTACAGAAGCAAGGCTTACTGTCGCGACTCGAGCTGATGTGGACGAATTTGACGAAGTGCTGCACTGAGCTCTCCGGAGACGGATGGCTTTGAAGGATTGCGCGTCGCGTTTATGGAATACCAGTGGATGTATACGGGCAATCAACACCGGTATCCCACTTCTGACACCAATGTTAGGGGCAGGTTTCGTTAAGTCTTTTTAAAAAACAATTTATTCACTTATTAAAATTTATTGGTTAATTATAATAATAATTAAGAGTACTTGCGACGGAAGCTCAATCCAATCTGCCGGTTTAGGCGGCCTAGTTACCGGGGCTCGCGTTGCATTGACGTCAATGCAATGCGAGTCAGCAAATTCATAATTGCTGCCTAAACGTGTTTACTTTAATAAGGTTGCAATGGAATTTCCCTTATAACAGTACACGACACATATTCCTGTTCCATACAGTTATTAGTTATTAACGCGGGGTGCTATGTGAAATCGACATTTCATAAAAATCAAATAAAATAGAAGTATATAAAATAGAGTTCATTTTTTTTCAGCTTATATAATTTTGATTCAGTGTTAAGACAATAAAAAACGCCAAAACACGATTACGTATACTTCGCTCGATGGTTTTATTTTTTGAAAAATAGTTGTTTTGAAATATTTTTCACCTTTTTTTTTCAAAAGTAGTACATAAATTTAAACCAATTTAATTATATCTAAAAAATAATGTTATTATTTAGAGGAGTAAAAAGCCATAAATAAAATATTCTGAATTGCTGATTTTATATGAATTTATTTCGTCAAAAACGTCTGCAAAACTGCTCAAATTGTGCAAAATTGTTTGCGTGTGGACAAGACTTGTCGGCCGGAGCTATGCGCGCGATGCTCGCCCTTGCTCTCATGTTAATAAGGCGTGGAATTGCATGCGAAAAAGCAACTGTAGGCATTTTTCCGAGCGCAAAGCGTTTTCGGGTGAAATATGGTGGCCTTAAACATCAACATACAAAAATAAACACAATGAAACATACAAAACTTAAAATTAGTATCCTAACTGGCAACATTATCGCGAAAACTATACATTTTATCTGTTTATAAAAGCTGTACCCGCGGCGTTTCTCGTATTTGTATTCGCATTTGGCAAGTCGGTGTCAAACTAATTTAATTAATGGTTGGTTTTCTAGAGCCGATATCTTGGTTCAGCTTGATACATTGGATGGTATAATTAAAACATCAAATAAACGTAGTTAAATAAATCTAAATTTATATTTTGAGAACAATATCTCATACTCTTCGGAATAAAATAATACCGTGTATGCGAAAAATGTACAAAAATATCCTGACACTTACGTCCTTACAACTCCAAAAGTAACAGCTACGAATATAAAATACTCAGAGAAAACTTTTCCAACTCCGTAAAACGTACCGGATGTATATTTGTTGAAAACCTTAATGAGGTTTCACATCGAAAACATATGAGTACCAAATTATACAGGGTTTCTAGTAATTTATATGTTACTCCATAAAGGTCTACATCTATTTCCATCAGTACAATACTTAACATTTATGTATGTACTTATTATAGCAATTCACTTACAAACGGATTTATTGCAGACTAGCAAACCCGGCGAACTTCGTTTTGCCACCAGATGTCAATAAAAACCTAACCTATTCAAGTGAAAACAGTATGTATGAGTTAGTGTAGACTAGGTTCCAAATTACGGTAACATAATATAGGTCAAAAACTTCGTCTAAAAGTATATTCATTGGCCCTCAATACCCCTGTATAGCATATTACAGCGAGTATCAACATGGCGCGCCATCTAGCTGTCTGCAGCGGAAACTGTCGAGTTCAGACCTCATTGAGTCGTATGCGCAATTTGATTGAACCTTTCATAGAGCTGGTTCCACTGAATGTTGTATTTTGGACTATTTTTCCACTTTTAAAGAAAACGGTCAGCAAAATTCAGCAACGTAAATAATATTACTACCTACTTTTAACTAATTTTGTAATGTGCTAAATCGCTATGGATTTTTTTATTGTAATCGCCTGTCTTATGAAAAGTTTGTTATTTTCGCACTGTTTTTTTTGTTGTTATGTCTATCCAATATCTAAATCAAAGATATATTTCAGTTGATAAAAAGTTTTTCTTTTTCACACACTTTCAAAACTCTCAACTTTCTAACTGCTAGTAAATTCAGATAAGTAAATAAGACTGAAGATTTCACAAGTTCTCCATTCTTCTTGTAAAATTGTATTCATGTAAAACATGCCCTTTCTCGCCCTTTGTAAGGACCGAGTCCGTCGCTTATAGAGCAGCGGCAATGAAATATAATGATGTCGTGCATCCCTATCTAGATACTGACCTTTCCGACTATGGAATATACTTATACGTGGGACACTCAGAAAGTTTTGCGAAACAGAAAAAAAATGTTCTATGGGCAAATATATTTTTATTAAATCTTTTCAAAGTACTCTCCACTAGCATCTATACAAAGTTTCATGCGTCTGAACCAATTTTCGAAACACTTTTTCCAGTCCGCCGCAGACACCTCGTTTACGGCCTGCTCGAACGCTGACAGCGCATTTTCCGGTGACGAAAATTGTATCCCTTTGAGCAGATTTTTTATTTTTGGGTATAAAAAGAAGTCACACGGTGCTAGGTCCGGGCTGTAAGGAGGGTGACCCAGGAGTTTGACCGGCGTGCTGTCCAGGAAGTCCCTCGTTTTGAGCGCGGTGTGCACGGGCGCGTTGTCATGATGGAGCAGTAGCCCACGGAGCCCTGTGTTTGGTCGCTTGTTGCTCACAACAGAGAAAACTTCTGACAGCATTTATTAATATACCATTCGGTGTTGATGCTTCTTTGGTTTTGTAAAGGAATGGACACCAAGTAGCCAGTCAAATTGAAAAAGTTCGCGATCAAAATTTTCTCCCCGCTTCTAGATCGCTTCACTTTGGTAGGCGTTGCTTCGTTTTGAAACACCCAAACTGTCGACTGGCGCTTCGTTTCTGGATCGTATTGATATATCCAGGACTCGTCGCCTGTAATGATGCATAAACACGCCGAGACGAACCTGCTTCAAATTTGTTAAGCATATCACGGCACCATTCCACCCGAGCCTGTTTCTGAGCATCGGTGAGGTTGTGCGGCACCCAGCGTGAAACTATCCTCCTCACGCGAAGATGCACGTGCAGAATCTTGTCAAGGCTTCCCGATCCAATCTGCACAATGTGCTGAATCTCCTGGTATGTAACTCGCCTATTGTCTTGGATTAAATTTTTCACTGCTAGCACGTTTTCTTCCGTAACAACCGTCGAAGGGCGACCACTTTTTTCTTCATCCCCCAAAGTTAGTCGACCGCGCCGAAATTCATTATACCAACGATACACGGTTGCCTTAGAAGGGCCTTCATCCATGAAAGCCATTTGAAGTCTTTCGTAAGATTCTTCCGGTTTCAGGCAGCACTTGAAATCGTATAAAATCATAGCGCGATAATGTTCCCGGTGCAGATCCATTTTTTACTGAGACACGATAATTTAAATTAGCTTGCAAAAAATGTGGAGGGAAAATTTGAAATTGGAATGTGCCTATTTTTACTTATAAATAATCATATTTTTAAAATAGTTTTAAACTGGCCAGTCTCTCATTCATAAAAACTTTTTTTCGCAAAATTTTCTGAGTGGCCTGGTATATACAAGGTTATTCGTTACTTCTACTTGAGTATTTTCCCATCCTTTTTTATCCATCATAGACCATAGCTATCGCTTATCATCAGGCAAACTTTATGCAAACCGGTTTTAGTTTAAAAGAACTGTTTATACGTCAGTCAGTCTGACGCATAAACTTTTATGATAGGCTATAGTAAATATCAACTGTTGTTCTACCACTTTTGGAAATTCGCTAAAAAAAATCGTTCTCCATTGTCCATAAATTTTGTCCAAAGTCAATGACAGTCATCTGACGCATTTACCTTTTAGTAAAAGTAGGTACATCAAAAAATCTTTTTTTTTTTCACATACAAACAAAAGTGGTTGCGTTTGAAATCCTCCCTCTTGAATATTTCCTCGTATTTCCTCATGACTGAGGGTCGTGACTCCAACGCAGAATTAATTCGTTAGGGCATTTTTCTTGGGCAGATACATCGTGGTGGGTGCCGAGGTCCTTCCAGGTCTTTCCATGTCCTCTGATATTATTGTGGTCTTCAAACATGTCGGTTTCCTCACGATGATTTCCTTCACCGTTGAAATACGAGTGATACAATGTTATACATTATTATCTAAACCTAAGGAAGAGCCTACACTCCACATTACAGGTACATTACATCTTAGTGTGGAGTGTAGAATACAAAATTGTATTAGAACCTAAGATTTTACTGAATAAAAGTTATCTTTATCTTAATATTGCTTTTGAAAAACTATCCGATGCGTTAGTTAGTAATAACTCTGTATATACATATGTACTTATACTTGGTATGGCAAGAATATCGTATACCTATTGCAAGGCGAGAGGATAACAGAAATGGAACTTAAAGGTTGGGGTCTTATAGGATTTTACTGAAAGGTCTATTCGTAATGTGAATATTTCAGTATACTGCTGTGATTTTTTATAGTATATTGTAGACTATTTAGCGTTTTGAGTAAATGGTTTGAAATGGTGATGATGATTTGACAGTTTATTAAAATGAGACAAATACACTTTTTTGTGACTTTTTTTTACATGATATAGTCTTACGCTTGACTACAACTTGCTTGACTTGTCATACAATCAAAATTAAATACAACAAATGTAAAACATTTGACTTAACACTAACTAAACTTTATAGGAGTATGTTGAAACCATTATTTTTCAGACAGAACTTGCTCCTACTAAGTAAATAAATAGCATTCCCACTTTTTTCATAACACTACGTAATAAACTTGTCTGCCCACGCTTTGCTTTGAACTACGCGAGAATCTAATTTGCTTTATAATATAAAATAATTTTCCTTTATACGCCTGAAAAAATTACGCGACTTTCTGTAAAATTCTTTTTTTAAGAAAAACCTGTAGTAAACTTACCTACCCTTTTAAGTTCTACCAATTAGTAAAACATGTGGCTTATTATCTTGAGATTAACTCTAATTAAGACTCCACGCAACGTCGAAAGCTCAAAGGAAGAGCTTTTACTTTGAATTTGTTACAAACCTACTCAATTTAACAACGTGAAGAATTTTAGCATTCTTAAACAAAGTAAAACGAAATAATATTATAATTTGTTTCTAAGAAGCATTAAATTTTCATGATTGCTGAATATTATGCCAAAATTTTCTTATTCAAAGATACGGAGAAATAAAGCGTTGTTATTTCGTTTAAAAAATAAACTGTTTGAAGAAAAATAAGAGAAAAATCGACGTTACATTCAAATTATCTGAATATGAAAGGCCTAAAAACTCCCAAAAATAAAACCTACGCCATGTAATTTGGTTTTATTCTATACAGCAGTATTGAGTAATAAATTATGGGCCAAACCTCGTCCCTTCTGATTGGAAAATAGGCTTATCCGAGATACTTTTATGTTCACTGATAGGTACCTAAAATGTGATCGTGTTCCTGAAAAGTTTCATTACTTAGTAGACAGATTGTCCGTTGCTCTTTTTAACCAACTTCGAAAAAAGGAGGATATCACATATTCAGTTTTTTTTTTAGTTTAAGGCAACTGTTACACGTTTGTCACACAAGCAAATAAAAATCTTTTGGTTTGATGTGTATGTATGTGTGTGTATACCTACTAAACGTTTGTAAATCTGTTCGATTCTATTCCATTCAATTAGTTTTTTTTAATTATTAGTCGTTAATTCTTTGCTAGGATATCAGCCTCTGAAATAATCCGACACCCGGTCTTATCAAGTGACAATTGGTTATTCTCTTCAGAGTCGCGAATGGCAGTTAGTATGTGTATAATAAGGTGTCCTGCTAAATCTGATGGATCGAGAGCTGCTGACCCTATACATTACAAATTGGCCTAAGTGGTACATATTTTTTTTATTAATTTGAGTAAAAAAAGTTATGTTTGTCATGTCAATGTACTTCATCTTGAAATTTTCAAATTTGCTAAATTACCGTTTGTTCCTCAAATAAGGCAATTTAGCAAATTTAGATAAGAGAAACAAAATGTTAGAAGCGCTTCATGTTTTAAAATTAATTTATTATTCACATTTTATTCTACGCACGCCCCTATTCAAATTACGATACAAGTTAATAATAAATAATTCTGAAAAAGCTTGCCTTCTTAATTAAATCGCAAAAGGCATGTTTCGCCTTCAGGTTCGGTGATTTCGTAAAAATTGCTCCGGGTAGAAAGAACTGTGTTGCCATAGCTTAGGAGTAAGAATCTGTATATATTATTTAAAAAGTGTAAATTATTGTTCAAACCACCTAGAGATTAACAATAAAAATCACATATGATTGCATTTTTAGTTTAAATTACATGATGTTCCTGAAAAATACCTAATAGTTTAGGTTTTTTTATAAAATTTGTACGCAAAGAAATATAAATCTGAAATCAAAAAAACTGTGGAATTCAAAGTACCGACAAATAGTCAGCAATATAAATCGAATATACATCGAAATTCCACAGGAATTAATACATACCTCGTTTTTCATATCCGTACGTATATCAGAAACATATTATATCTGGCAATACCTTGTAGATAGGAGAGTTGCCAAGTAAATAGGTAAGTACAAAGTACAATATGGAATCTTCCTCGAATCGTTTATTACGTGAAGCGAGGATACAATTACTTTTTGTTACAGTTACTGTGATACGAAATTACGAATAATGTGATGAATTTGTGGAAATGAAAAAGTCGTTCGTTAGACTTTTTGCCCAGAAATATCTGTAAAACAGGTATTTTGATACTTTTTTTAAGGTATAAGAATATTTTTAGGTCTGAAAATTTAAATTATTTTTTTCTTGAATTTGTAAACATTTTTAGCGAACTACTTAGTAACGCCTGATGTTTAGCAATGCTGCAACCTAAGGTGTAAGAAGCTTACGTAGGAAAAATAGCATTGCATTATAATGCTAGAAATAAAACCTTTTCTTTGGAGACTTATACGTGATTCTTGCACAATAACCACTGCTTAATTTTGTTTATCTACACTAATGTTGTAACATTCTACTTATGTTTCCAATACTTGACTTATAATTACTACTGTTATAGCGCAGACAACAAAACACTCAATTTAAGCAATTTCACATGATGGTATAATATCCACATCGATATCGTAATATCTCATTATAACATCAATAAAACGCGACCAACCTGATTGCAGGGCTAATCAGGTTGGTCGCGTTTTATTGATCATTGCTCTCATTGGTTAGATTTTAATGGCGGCAAAATCACTGACAATACACGTACGCGTGAATTTAATTTAATAAATTAAGTTAGAATGTTACAACATTAGTGAAGATAAAGTAGTGTATGCAACTGCATATAACACGGGTATTAAAACACTCGTTACTATTATGAAACTCGCTGCGCTCGTTTCATAAACTCACACTCGTGTATTAATACCCTTCATTGTATGACAGTTGCATAAACTACTAATCAGCATTCATTCAAAAAACAAAAATACCGCAATTCTAGGAACTATCTCGTGAGCGGTACAACGCTACTTCTTGCGATCGCTGAACTCTATCAAATATTGTAGGGCTGCTTTAGGCTGTACCTATACATCCAGTAAATGGAATAACATTCTTTTGAAAGTAATTTTTTTTACGTGGGATAGGTTTACGTTTGACTACAGCCTGCCTGATGTTAAGCATTGCTGCAGTCTAGGGTGTTGGAACGTTGGAAGACCAACCACATTCTTATTGGAGGCCCGTAATTTTTTTTTATTATGTTTTTGTACTCGTATTTGTTGATACCGTGGTAACTTATACATATAATTTGTTAAAAACAGCTTTTTCATTATCGATTCCTTGAGTCTTACTAATCGGATTATTGGACATTTTAAAACAATACCTATCTAGAAATTTACAGCCTGAAACAACAACAATAATGATTAACTAATTGTTAATTTACTAACAATAACCTGACAAAGGTTCGTTGACACAATGATTTCTTAAACACTTTTGGTCACAAGATGATTTGATCTTAAAATTAGTTATAAATGTAAGTGAACCTAAAAAGTTGGTGTCATTAAATTGCAATGAGCATTCAATATCAATCCGACGAAAATAAGCAAGTGCTCCTAGGTCTAAGGGATATGCTAGTAAAGCCCCATATATGAAACAAGCGTCTGTTTGATGTTTCGTGATCTGTAATGAATATTCAGAGCAGGCGGCATATGCCCGATATCTTGTTGTTGGGATACAATCTGAGGTAGAGAGAATAGACTTGAGATTTTTGCAGGGAGACAAAGATGGAGGAAGTTTGCGGGATTTTTACTTAAACTAACTATCTATTTGAGTAAGTTTTTATGGTAGAAGTTAATGTCGACTATTTAAACAATTGTGGCACTAATATCTAAGTCTTTTGTGTTTCTATTTGTATTTTTTCTGTGTGTGTGTTCCAATAAAGGGTTTTACCTATCTATCTATTTTCAAAGCAAAACCCACAAACATTGTTTAACAACTGCTGAACTATGAAACCAGGAATCACAATTTTACGTGTCACACACACAGATTTGACGTCCTAAAACTGATAATGCTAAATAAATTCAACGTGATTTAATAGTTACATATATATATAGTATTCTTTATCATTGAATATTAAGACCAAACGCAAGCCTACTAAAAAAGTAGCTTGACTTCTTCTTCTTATCGAATGAGAGTGGCCAACTCTGGTGTCGAGAGTTTAGCAAGCCGCCCTGATGGCCTCTGACATGGCTTAACGACTGCCGTACTAGACAAACAATACCTACAATTTAACGTGTCATCCGACCCACGGAAGCGCCCAAAATGGGAAGTTGTAGTGGTAGTAGCTTGACAAAAAATATATAATATATTACGTATTTAGAGATTATCTTGTTTCATAATTATAAGCCTGAAATATCAAAGACTGGCTCAAGTCATACAGCACTGTATGTTATACAACTCATAACAGCACCAAGCTCAGAAAAACACTCATCCCTGATAACACAGTCTCAGGAAACCGCCACTCATCTGAAGGAAAGTCGTCGGCGCCGAAACAAAGCATCGAGCGCGCGTGTTTGATGTACCGGAAACTGATAGAACGGGCGCGGTACAGTATTTGCACCCGGGACGTGGATTACAATGAATTTAGGATTATATTTTTTTAAGAAATAGCACATTTGACACAAGCGTTTGCTTAGTGTGGGGCTAGATGGCGCTGTGTGCAATGTCCCGGAATATTTATTTATTTATTATTTATTATTTATTTGAAGAAAAGTGATTTAAATTTTGAATCAAACTTATTACCGCTTGTACAATGATTCTTGAACACATTTGGATATTTTTTACTAATTATTTTGTATTGCTATGTGCGTTTTGGAATTGTTGAGCGAGCGAGGCCTAAAATGATTGGCTAAATAGAATCATTAATTGAATTCAGATAATAATTTTTTTCTGCTTTTTCCCATACAAAGAAGTACCTACCTAACACTTTATTCACATAAATAAAATCATTACCAATGCAAAACAACTGAGATCAAAACCAACTTACCACGCACAGCTTCTGTATCCAATCGCAGATAATCTTGTACGGAAATAATACTAGCACAAGACAACGGCAAAACGCGCAATACAACGGATCACTTGTGAGGAACGTGGAAGCAATACTATGATATAGAGCGGTCGAATTATAGACCCTTTCTAGCTGGATTGTGTCATGAGGTGAAGGAGAATTTGTTGTAGGGACTCAAAGATTTTAGTTATATTTTGGTAGGAAAGTGATCATTATTGGTATCGAAGGCTTTAAACATGGAAAAAAGAGATAGCTAAAAGACATCCGTTATCTAGTACCCACGACACAAGCGTTTGCTTAGTGTGGGGCTAGATGGCGCTGTGTGCAATGTCCCGAAATATTTATTTTATTTTTTATTTATTTACATGAAAGTAGCTCAGTCTAGTGTCAAGAGTTTTAAATCGCCCCAAAAGGGCTAATTAAATTATTTAATGACTGTATTAGTTTTATGGCAATTTTACGCGATATTTTGACCTATATACCAAAAGGTACCAAATAATATGCAATGTTTAGTTGTATAATGTATATGGTATAAACTATTGTAAAAAAATATTTTTTCTAACCGTCCAAAGAAAGTAGTAATCGAGTAGTACAACTCATCATCATCATCATCAGCCTGTTACCGCCCACTGCTGAGCATAAGCCTCTCTTCTTGTATACCACTCGACTTGGTCCTGCGCAGATTGAATCCAGGTGGGGGGGGAGCAGAGTATAACTAGTAGATAATATAAACATATGTAAACACCTAACCCCTTACCCAATGGAATCTACAAACAGGTGCGTGTAAATTCGGGTCTGGTTCAAATTCAGTGAAATCCTCCAACATAAGAAGCATATCAAAGAGAAACCAAGTCGCCGTTGCTCAGTGACCCGTAGTTAATTCAATTAACTAGCTCCCATACTTATCCAATTAACTCATTGATTTTAGTGCGGCTGCCGCTGTGAGGCGGGACTTGAAACCTTAAATGTTAAGGTTTGAAGGGTTGTTAGGGGGGAATACATTTATTTAATATAATACTTGTAGGTTATGCATTAAATATGCTTTTAAATTTGTTAATGCTTAACGTATGTATTCTGTACAATTGTTCAAAACTTCGATTTAAAAAAGTGATATCACGCACTTACACTTAGGTACATAATGTAACCAAAATTTATAATTTTAATATGAATTACACAACTTTACCAGTAACACGGCAGCGTCTATTTTCCAAAAACACTGGTCTAATCCCTTCTTTAATTTGCAGGAATTTGGCGAAAATTTTAAAATCACTTAATCCGTCAACGTTTTTAAATGTTTCGTAAACGTGCAGGATTTATTTACTGACTACAACACATTAGGTACTTTATGTGACTCAAACAGAATTAAATGCGCCAGACAGTTTTAAAAGCGGAACCCACTTGTTTGTTTTTTACATTCGCCGGCCCGGGGGTGGTAACTAAGACCTCACATTTTTATATCATATAAAAAGTTTTTATGTTACAAATTAATTAATTGATCTTTCTCTTAATTCTCTATTTCTAGATTTTGAAATATATTTTTGCTTATTTTGTTAGGTAGTTCCAAAAAATTTTTGGGATTTAAAGTTTTCATCGACGCTCTTCAAGATTAAATGTATACGTGAGTGTGGTGTAGTAGCACTGTGTTACTTTTGTAAACGGTGTTTTGCTACGCTATGCTAAAAGATAAAATCCGTTAATACACATTCACAGGTCGAATAACAAACAAAATACACGACAACATGAAAACCACGATAGTAAACAAAGATACAAACACAAGTACTCCCTTCAGATCGTTATTTTACAGGGATTTAAGGATTACACTAGGCTCCAGCGGCTTATGCTTGTTGAAAACGAACTGCACCTTTTACTAGCAGTTTAGTTTGTTGCAGGCGTCATACTTGCAGTTTTATCTACGTTTTACAGTGGAATTAAAATAGCAGTTTGGATAAAAGATTATTTTTAAATCAAATGTAAACAGTTATTGCTGAGCTAGTTTTGTCCGCATTTCAGAAAAAAGTACTTAAATTTAATATTATATTACTTTTAAAGAATTGGTTCTGTTCGTTATGTTCTACATATATGAGTTTACTTTCTCACGGTTTAGACCTATTTCGCTGCATCTATGATGATTAACATGGTTATAAACTGAAACAAATTTTAACAGAGTTACGCTTGTATATTGAACGGCACCTATTTACCAAGAATATCGCCTATCTATATCACATAATGCCTTAATTCAATGGGTATTATGTCAGTTGCACGAGATAATTACTCATAGTATTTACAAAATAAATACAACATCAAACTGTATAACATATTTTTTCAGAGCTTGCTGAAGCGCAAATTTACCATGCAATTATCATTCCGCTAATATAAACTCTCTCCTTACATTTTTGTGTTACCATGCAATTATCATTTCGAAAATATAAACTCTATATAATTGTGCGACACAATATCACTATACTATAACATAATACTGTTTCCAGTTTTCCTCATCACAGTTCACACAAAACAAACAAATGAGCGAAACTTTCTTCTACGTACCAAATTTGATATTAATACAAGTTCTATTTACTACTAAGCTCGTCATGGCCGAGGCCGACTGAAACTTGGCTTAACATGCTTTTACCACAATAACTCTTCACCTACAGAACCAACATTCATACATCTTTAACTCCTATATCTTTGCAATAAGGCTGATTTTTGTAAAGCACGTGTTTTTCAGGAGTGTAAGTGTAAGTTGGTGTGCGTGAACAAGTGACACTAACAGTCATTGTCATGGTCCGCCTTTGTGAGGCAACAGGGTAAGTTAATCCCGGGCCGCTCGTGTCCCGGCGAGCAATTCAGTTAGCCAACCCAATTTGTATTTAAGGCATATTTTAAGTCTGGATCTAGATCAGGTTATATGGGAGGACAGAGGAACGATAAGACGAAGAAACTAAATTCAGAAGACCTGAAGACTTATGTGACTAAAGTCAGTTTGAAAACGAACCCGCTAATCAATTATGCACTAATTGATATTTTTTTATTTAATGGCAGTGGTACTTTATAAGCTCCCATCAATAAAAAAAGGCGACTTTGAATTCAAATCTAAAAAAAAACCTTGAAAATTGCTACCCTCTGGTACTGTAATTTCTAATTTGTTTGTAGCATTTAGTTCATGTCTATCAAATCATTATTACATTATTAACTTATTTATTTATAAGGTAAGTAGATAATTAAAGATTACAATTTCTTTTTATGTTTCCAAAGACAACCAATCTACAATTTTGCCTTTTATTCCTAAAGCAACTTTCATAAGTCTGAATTATGTCATCCATTTCCCACAAAAACAGCTTATCATTGCTTACCTTCGTTTATTTCTGCGGTGTGAAGGCTGTACCATGAACTTTATAAAATAATAAATGATAAATTAAATAAATTAATTAAATATTCCGGGACATTGCACACAGCGCCATCTAGCACCACACTAAGCAAACGCTTGTGTCGTTGGTACTAGATAACGGATATATAATACTTATATACTTTTCTTTTGTAAATACATACTTATTATACATACAAACGACCAGACTCAACACAAGTAATTATAAATTTTTAAATACTTGTGTCATGCGGGAATCGAACCCGCGACCTCTAGATTAGAAGGCAGAGCCACTACCAACTAAGCTAACAGGCCAGTCACAGTACCATTTTAATAAAATGTATGTAATTTTAGTGTGAAGAAATTACTGGATTCAATCTGCACAGGACCGGGATGATTGGCGTACTAGAAGAGAGGCCTATGCTCAGCAGTGCGAGATAACGGGCTGATGATGATGATGAAATTACTTAGTTCCATTTAATGCTTGGATCGGTAATAGATAGATATACATTGCAATACCATTGTATAAAGATAAATACACTAATAAATGCACAAATAAAATTATTATTTTAATCAACAACTTCATTCACTTTTAGGTAACCAATCTGGCAGTGAACAGATAAAAAGTGTCTTCCTTTGCTTGTTCGTATCTGCGATCATTGGAATTGTAAATTTCACTCAACATTATAGTAGTTTATATCAAGTCAGAGTAACTTTGGTAAGCGTTTGAAAACGAAAACGAGAGTTTATGCAATCACACAGAAAATATACTTAAAAATTAAAGATTGAATTATGAACATTTCATATTTCTTGTCAAAGAGACTTTTGTGTACTTGAAAACTAACCCGAGAATTCGTGATCATTCAAAAAGAACACTTTCTAAGCTTTAGATTAAATGATAAATACCTATTTATTACGAACGTACCTCATTTAATGACTACGTTATACCTACTGCCTACGAGTACCTATGGGCTGCGGTAAAGCCTCAGATATTAACCAGGCGCGAAACCAGCCGACCGCCCCGCCAGTAAATAAAACGGATAATATTAATAAAAGCCAGTTCATAATCACCAGAGACTAAAGACCAGGCTTCGCAATAATGGATTAGGAGCCGGTAATGACGGAGATTATAGCTTTTTGTGAACAAAATAAGATTTTATAGACGAGGGTTTAATTTAGTAACTAATTAATTTGTCTAGTCCATGTTTTTCAGGATGATGATTAGTTTACAAAGTGGCTTGTTTTTTTTAACATAGGTTTTTGCATAAACATGTTATTAATTTAATAAATTAATTTTAGCTACATACATATGATCTAGCCTATTTGCTGGTTATATTTTGACAGGCTTAGTTCAAATAAATGGAATCTCTATAAAAATCAAAACTCAGGTTTTATAGCATAAAATGAAAATAAAACTTTGGCAAGAGCAATCACTATTTTGATACTACTTTCAAAACAATGTTCAACGAGTCCAGTAAAAAATATCCCAAAAACCATAAACTCATCTGACGCTCAATTAACACTGCAATTATGCACAGAACAAACTATTAAATTTTAAAACACCTCATTATAAAACTCCTAATCTCCCCAACTAGTTTAGTCACGCCTCTTCCATGCGGGTAATTGGATGGCCGGCAAACTAACAAATGATTAATTACTATGCACCAGCATGTTCACTGTTCAGCCATGCACAACATAAACACATCTAAACTATGTTATATACTGCAGCGGTGTGTACATAGTCATATATAGGGAAGTGCAAAATGTTTGCAATACTTTTGATGTGCCATTTTTGTTTAAGTACCTATATAATGTTGATCCAATAAATCCAAATTTCTTTGAGGATTTAATCGATTCCAACGCAAAAGTTCATCCTATTGATTCAAAGTATTACATTGTCTACTTTCAGCCAGTTGTTGTTCAAAGTGTTTGTCTCAAATGCATTTTCAGATGTCAAAACTACTGTAACAAAAATATGAATTCTACTTTTTGGTATTAATTTTTGTAAACGTTTACATAAAGTTCTTGATCATAGAATCTTTTTAGTGACATTGTTCTTAATTTTGATATAAATAATAGGCGCTTATTTTGGTAAACGTCTAAAAATAACATCATATAGGTGATAGCTGATACAGACTTCAACATCTACTATACCTACCCGTGACAAAATATTATCATTCCCGGCAAAATTAATCACATAATAATATATCGGACACAGCAGAAATCTATTGATATTTTTGTTGCTCGTAAAATAAACAATCCCAAGTCAGAGTAAATCCGTGCGGATAACTAAAATAACAAAAGATGAAAAGACTTATGATAGACAGCATTTGATTAATTTGGCTGGTACAAAGCCAAATGAACTAATTTTCTAAATTATTTTTTCTAAATTGGAATTTGCTAAAACAATATCAGTTTTCCTTGAAAGAAACCTAGGTGATTATTATTGTTCTTAATTAACAATCGTGTTTTGTTCCGAGAACATCCGAGTAGAAAAAAAGTGAATATAGTCAAATCATCGACCACCACTTGCTTAACATTACGATATAATGCACAATATTTGAGGACATATCATTAGTGTTTTTAATGAATACATTTGAAGTGAAGTCACAACCCGCCTGTTTAGCAGCTCAGCCACATTAAATAGGCCGGTGTCAGTCAGCGCTGACCATGTAGTGCTCAGGAACCAACCAGCTGTAATGGAGACTTCTGAGTTTAAAGTGTGATAACGTTACTGTGATCAAAATCTTGGCAATACAAATCAAGCCATCAAGCTTAATGATAATCCAAATTAGTCGATTATCATTTGTTTTCATATCGAGCATAAAAGATATCAAGGATCTAGACACGATATTTAATTGTTTTTTCTCTCACTATAAAAGTAATATTTTCTAAGCATCACATTTCACATTTGTTTTTCATTAATATTATATTTTTTCTCTCACTTCACTCATAATGCTGTAATGAAGTCACAACCCGCCTGTTTAGCAGCTCAGCCACATCAAGTAGGCCGGTGTCAGTCAACGCTGACCGCAATGTAGTGCTCAGACTAGCTCCTAATCTTAGATTAACCTGTTGTGGAACCAACCAGCTGTACTCCTAGAATTCAGGGCTTAAGCTGACTGTGATTTTAATGATGACTTTACGTTGATTGGATCCATTTAAAAAGACATCACTACGACATAATAACATAATATATAACAACATAATTTTGACATAATTTTTGACATTCATTTGTAATTGACTTGATATAAAAGAAGAAAATAATAAATGGTGAAATTAATTAAATAAATAAATATTCCGGGACATTGCACACAACGCCATCTAGCCCCACACTAAGCTAACGCTTGTGTCGTGGGTACTAGATAGCGGATATAATACTTATATACTTTTTTTATGTAAATACATACTTATTATACATAGAAACGGCCAGACTCGACACAAGTAATTACAAATTTTAGTATTCATAATTACTTGTCTCATGCGGGAATCGAACCCGCAACCCCTAGATTAGAAGGCAGAGTCACTACCAACTAAGCTAACAAAGCAGTCAATTAAAGTGGTGATAATAATGTAATAACAAAGTGTGCGATTTAATGAAATATCAAATGTGTAGATGAATAAATGCTTTTTTTTATTTTTATTTTTTATAACTTTGGCTGGAGGAGTTGGTAGATGAAAATTATTGCCAAAAGATATATGTTTTTTTTTCTAATATAAATAGCTCTGAAGTACATTTGTAAGTATCATACTTAGGCGGCAACTTGCATACAATAAGAATCAAACATAAAATATACAGATTAAAAATCTGTCTCGTAAAATTACCTTGATTAGAGACGATCACGATTTATTTCTGTAGATTTATTTAAGATTGGTATGTATGAGCATGTCTTTTTCATGAGATGTTTTTATTAATTACGCATTAAAGAATATTTATGCACGGGCATATGAATTATCTTTGTCATTTATAGGCCTTTTACTAGATGTAAAATATGAAGCAATCAATTAAAAGAAAGAAAGAAAGAAAGAAAATATATTTATTGAGACACACACAAAACTTTAAACCTATTTACTTACTAAACTTACATGCTAAGAATGTGATGTCCCAATACAGCCGCAACTCAGCCTAATGCTGATGGCACGCGGCCACCAGCGCTGATATTCTGTTGCGGCTGGCGGTGACGTCACACACACCAAGTGAACATAAAAACTAAATACATACTATAGCTAAACTAAGGCACAAGTACAGAAAGAAAAACAACTACAGCAACAACAAGTAGACACTAAAATAACCACAATAGTCTATATAAACAAACAAATAGATAATAATAAAACATAAATAGATAATAATAATGATAAATTTAAAAGTTTGAGGTATCAAATTACACTGGTCTCATGTACCAAAAGGGCTTCCCTGTTTTGGTGAACAAACATAAATTGTTTAAGAGTTATTTTAAACATTTTTAATGAACGCAGGTTCTTGATTGGCGGAGGAATATTATTCCAGCATTTAGTAGCTGCATAGCGGAAGCTTCCTCTGAAAGCAGCAGTAGCATGTCTCTCCGTGAGAAGCACAGACACACAGGCGCGGGGCGCGTGCGACTGCCGGCCCACCCTCCAGCTCAGCTTGTCATACAGGTATGATGGTTCTTTGTACTTAACCACATCGAACAAAAGACATGCTAAGTGGAGCTTACGGCGATGCGTCATCTTGAGCAAGGCATGCTTGTTCAAATATGGTGTCACATGAGCCCTCGGTGGAATATCAAAACAAAATCGAGCGCAAGCGTTTTGTACCCGTTGTATAACCTTTTTAGTTTTCGCTAAAAGCCTTGGGTGAACAACGATGTTTATATAATTTAGTTTGGACAAGACGAGGGACTCTGAGAGTTGTATTCGTAATTGCATAGATAAAAAAGGTCTCATTCTATATAATAATTTGAGTCTATAAAAACATTCTCTGATGCAATTCCCTACGTGCTTTTCATAACGAAGTTCACTATCCATGACCAGACCCAAGTTACGCGCTTCATAGACACGTTCCACAGGCTCGCCCATCAGCGTTACACACTGCGTCATGTTTATGCCGGCCAACTGATATCTACTACCAAAGATAAGGTATTTAGTCTTTGTCGGGTTCAGTAAAAGACAATTTGTTTCAGACCAAGCAGTAATACTCGCCAGATCACGGTTTATTTGAGTAATAGCTTCGTCAATTAGCCACGCCTATCTTCTGTTCAATGTCGGGGAACATATTCCTATGCATAAAATCTTAACCAAACCTTATATAGAAAGTAAAATTTATGTTTTTGAAGTGTTGGTCTGTTGCAAACAATATTTCATAAAATTTTAAAGTAAGGGTAACTAAAAGGAGACGGTTTACATTATGTCTTATTGTATTTACATTATTCATCTCTGTTTTCAAGAACCAATCGTTAATGTAGCCAGAGTGACCCAATTTTCCCCAATTTTCTGAGCTATTTTCGGCTGCTCAAAGCCTCGGAAATTCTCGATGAGAAGTTCTGATATCACTACAGATATTGTTCTTATAAAAAAAACTGTTAATCAATGATAAAAGCGGTGACTTGATAATAATAAATAAATAATAAAAGTCATTTATTTCAGGTTTGTACCTAAAAACTTAAACTACTAACATTATATAACTGTAAAGGGGTGTCATAGTCAAGTTAAAATAATTCTACACCTATCAGCAGCATAGCTGTTGTAATTTTTATAAAACTCTGTTGTATGTAAAATATTTTTAGCAAATTATGAAAAAGCAATATAAAATCATGTAGCTGGTAGCTTTTATAAATTCTCTTTAAAAATCTACAAGTAACTAGATTTATCGGCCTCTAAACTGATTATGAAGCCTGAAGATTCAATTTAAAGATAACTTGATCCATTTTTTCACCGATCCAGTGTAATTTTGTTTGGTTTTTTTACTAGCCTGGTTGCTTAACACTATTAAGTTATTATTGGGTTAGAAAATCGAGCTGCTTGCTTTAGAGAAACTATCAGATATCTGTATCAGCTAGGTAAGAAATATTTATTTTAAAATGTTGATAATATACCTATTTTAACCTAGCGTGTTAATTTAAGAAGAATCAATAGAGATAAAGATATTTAAAGATAAAGATATTTATTTGACAAAACACTGGTACTACTTAACATAACCTATTACAAGATTAATGCATACAATGTTAATGTGTGTTTCTTGTGAACCCCGAACTAGGCCTGGGCCTGTATCTCGGTGCTTCAAGACTGAGAGATTCAACAGTTATGTGGCATAATCGAAAACAGATGAATGTTTTGTGTAAAGATTTGTTTGAGCTTCGCAAACACGTGTGCTTCACGTGCGATGAGGTAAGTTTATATTTACGGAACAAACTATTATATTTATCAAAATCATTTTATTAGTACATAATTATCCAGGCATTTGCAAAGTGACATGCATGTTAAATGAAACCAAATCAAATCTAAAATATAAAGTCTTATCAAATTATTGTAAAAGTTATGGGAAAATTTCAAACATCAATCAATCAATAATTATTTAATGTACACCAATAACAAAAGAACACAAGCATAAAGAAATTTAGACCATAGAATTGGGACAGAAGGGTGGCCTTATCACTTAGAGTGAGTCAATCATGTCATATATTTATAAGGAGAATTTCAAACATAACTTTTGTAAGTAAAATATGGAACGAGTAAAACACATCAGATATTCAACCTGAGAGTGTACAATGTGTTGAGAATGATCCTACCAGTTTATGCTCCAGTATTTCCTTAGCCCCATACTACGGGCTTGGATACTCTTGGTCGTAGGCGTCGAACCATGAATTATGGATTGGTAGTAGCTATCTGATACGCAACTTAGAGTTAAAGGAAATGTTGGGTAGAAGGGAAAAATTGTAATTTTGTATTAGAAAACATAATGTATTGTCGATTTGATAGTTGTCCGTGGATTTAATTGAAAAACTCTAAATTACTGCCAACAACCTTTTCTGCCTTATAGCGTTAACACTTTTTATTATATATTTTATTCGATTGTGGCATCGCAAGAGACAAATTAAAAATAATGTTTTACATCAACAAACAAGAGGGAATTGAGCTGTGAAGAGGAGGTACTTAGCAAATTCAACTGATCAGCGGAGCAACGGGTCATATCTTCCAATTCAAGTGAGTAAGTACTACTAGAACATATAGTTAGAGAAGTAATAATCCCAAACTTTTGGCTATATATGTATGTGTATTAGAGACTACAGGTAGCATATCTATGTTTCACACTATATGTATAGTATATGTTTCACAGTTCACCTGTCTAAAATTAAAGCCTAGCATCTGCTTTAAAATAAATGCTGATCCAGTTGTTAGGGCTGTCATGCTCAAATAGATATCACATTCACTTCTATCATTTATTCCAATTCTCGTCCAAAGCTTAGTGTCAATGAGATCACGCCCAACCGCTTCCATATTGGATTATTGCGAATAAATGACAAAAATGGTTTTCGATATCCCTAACATGGCAGCGTTTGTAAAATGTCATTTGGTGCACGTAGCGCGTTGAATATTGAGATTGAATTCATTAGTGACGCCCGTAGCGTCCCTGATCTAGGTCGGTTTAAGCATTCGGGCTGAATTATGTTTGACCTCGCTTGGGTGACAGCTTTTTATGGATAAAGAGTATTTTTAATGTGTAAGTATGTGTAAATGATACGATTTTAAAACATACATATCTGAACAGTTATGTAATGTAGATATTGTAATATAATACATTGTTTTCGTGTCGTACATGACACGATCGTTTAGTTTGGTTTAGTCGTAATAGATTGCTTTTCTATCTAAAAATGTTATCAAGGTCTAATCTTGCACATTTATGTTTAGTAAATAGTTAAATTGACAAGCAAAATTGATTAATGACATGACACAACAATGTTTTTTTACCGGGCAGTGACTTGATTAACACGAAATGATAAGGAGTACATAAAAATCTAAATATATAAAACTCAAAGGTGACTGACTGATTGACTGACTGACTGATATAGTATATCTATCAACGCACATCCCAAACCACTGGACGGATTGGGCTGAAATTTGGAATGGAGGTAGATGTTATGATGTAAGCATCCGCTAAGAAAGGATTTTTGGAAATGCCACTTTAAAAGGGGTGAAATAGAGGATGCAAGTTTTACTTCTTAATGCGAGCGAAGCCGCGAGCACCCACTAGTAACACATATAACTATTATAAATTATCATTTTCAAACCTAGACTTTGCCATTGACACTATAAATACAGATTTGTGTCATATAACTGAGTGGAGTAAGTCATTTGGCCTTAAAGTGAACCCATCGAAAACACAAGTTATCATTATTGGCAGTTCGCGAATGATATCGAGGATTGATTGGGCTGTGTTACCACAGGTTGTTTTTGATGGTGTTGCCATACCCTACAGCAAATCTGTAAAAAATCTTGGTATAATGATGGATCGCTCTCTCAGTTGGGATACTCATTTGACTTACGTGAGCAGTAGGATGTTTGCATCTGGCGCTTCTATGAGGCGACTTCGTAACTTCTTACCCACTGCCACTAAAGTTTCGCTCGCACAATCTCTTCTTCTTTCTATTTTAGATTACGCTGACGCCTGCTATCTAGATCTTCGGGAAGATCAGCTAGATAAGCTTGAGCGCCTTCAAAATTTCTGCATAAGATTCATATTTGGCTTACGCAAATATGATCACATTTCTCACTTTCGTGCTAAGCTCAAGTGGCTGCCCATTCGCCTTCGTCGGAATGCTCATATACTTTCTTTGCTCTATAATATACTATTTAATCCCTCCTCTCCGCGCTACCTAAAAGAGCGATTTTGCTACGCTCACGATTGTCACTCCCTCAACTTGCGGTCATCAGCGAACCTCACACTTGCGACTCCGAGACATAACAAAGTATCCTATGATAATTCTTTCTCTGCGCACGCCGTGAAACTGTGGAACGCTTTGCCGCTAGATATTAGGAAAGCACCATCAATAGATGTCTTCAAAAATAATGTTAAGAAATTGTATTTATCTTCTTTGGTTCCGACATAAATTGCTATATACTTATGTTTTTATTTTGTCTCTTGTATTAATATGTATGTATTATTGTGTATGTATGTATATATTATTGTAATATTTGTTTATGTTTATTCATATTATAAGTAGTATAAACTTTTTGATCTTTTTTTTTTTCATTTCATTTCTTAAGCACCTCGTCCTACTCATTTTATTTGAAGTTTATATCCCTGCCAGATTGGTTGCCTGGAAGAGATCGCTCTTAGCGATAAGGCCGCCAATTAAAACGCAAATTTTATTTTCTTTGTTTTTTGTATTGTTTTTTATGTATGTGGTGTTTTAATAAAGAATTTATCAATCAATCAATCAATCATTGATTAAAGTAGAACTAAATTTAAAACACTGCAAACCTAAGCTCTGGCAATATTTTTAAGCAGGTAAATCAAACATTCTAACTAAATCATACAAATAATACCACATTCTTCCAAAGTTTATTCTATTAACCTATTTCACTTATGCCCACGAAGATATTCCAAGGCAAAAAGGGATAGAAATTGCAGCACATCATCCCGACTTAAGCTTATCTAATCAAAAGGGGCCGACAGTGAGCGCGTTCCGCTTGATTTTCCTGTTTTACCTAAAATGAAAAGACCAGAAGATTCGCTCGGATGGCCTGCAGCAACGCAAGCATCAATTTCTGTGGAAAACAGTATCGTAGCTTTCATAAAACCTTTTTTAAATAAAGATGGACGTCATAGAATCGTTGATTCATTTTCGATATACATGATCATAACAGATTTTATGTAAAAAAATACTCTCTCTTCATCTTTGCTTAGCAATGTCCCTAAATATGGGGTTGGCTCCCGATCCTCCTGATTCTAGGAAGGTTACTTGATATATCATAATGTTGTTGCCTCGTAGGCGTAACGAACTAAATTTTATAATCAACTTCATCCCATCCTTTGAATAATAATTTACATATTATCTTTGTGATACCTAACACTAGAATAACTACTTTGGAACATAATTTCAGTGTCAATATTATTTATTCGTTTAATTAACATCTTTCCAAAAGAAACGGTTCTATCTCTCTCTCCACTAGGTCTCTCAGGTAAACAAGGCGTATTTTTCTCCCCTTGTAATTGAAAAACGACCCCCGCTGATTCGGCGATGCTCACAAAAATAATTCAATTATCATGCTCCTTTCGGTTTTACTTAGCTTGCAATATTTTAGACAAGCCACTGGGCGATGAATTTCAATTGCAATTTGCAATGCTGAAGCCTGAAATTAGAGACATATTTTGTTTAGCTGATTGGTTAGGTTGTATTATTGGCAAAGAAGCCAATATGGTTTCGTATAAATTAAGTAGTTTTGCTATTGCACTTTTATATTATAGTCTTATGAATTAAAATATAAGGAAAATAATAGTGCATAAATTATTAAGTTTGATAATAAACACATACTCACAAAATAGTAATCTACTTAAATGTTTGAAACGTTTGAAATATGGGCAAAATTATAGAAACAGGTAAGTAATTCCTGCGAACTAAAATTCAGAAGTCTTCAAATACAGATAATAGGTATCTTCTAGGTAAGCGTGTTACACCCTAGGCTGCAGCAATGCTTAACATCAGGCACGCTGTAGTCAAACGCAAACCTATCCCACGTAAAAAAGCTAATTCTATATGAGTAAATAGGGTTGTTTTACTAACTATTAGAATTAAACTTTGACATGAACTAAATCCTATCATATTTGATTACATATCTCTACATTCCAACTGAACTGAATTTCAATAGAAAGCGCACTCCCACATCCCTCCGTTACACCAGGTTTACATTTAGCTACTTCCCTTTTATGATCCTCTTCTCCTTAACCGTTAATTAAGAACATTAATCCACAGGCACGGCCACCTTGTTTTCCTTAATTGGTCGCAATTTTATTTTAACATGACGCCGGCGTCAGGTTCTATAATTAAATTTATATATCATGAGAGCCTCACGGTCTCAGATGAGAAATTCTTCAGCCAGGACGTGGTGGAATTTTTATTTGTAAAAATGTTGCTAGTTACTATTTAGCTACATGCTAAAAAGGATGGGTATATGGCTAACTTCTTTCTAAGTAGTGCTTGTATATTGTGGCTATTAAATATAGTTTCAAGTGATTTGAAAAAATAATCACTGTACTGCATCATGTTTTTTTTTTGTTAAAATATCTTTACAGATCATTAGAGAGTAGAGAAAGATAATGTTTCATTTTCACGAAAGTTTTTAGTCTATAAAATAACGTTAGTAGTTCGGACGATATCAGTACAGTAAAATACAGTTTCAGTTCTGGTATTCTGTCAATAACATTCTGAGCAAAATATTTAAAACTCTCTTTTTGCAACTTTAACAATAAATTAATTCGCAATTCAAAAACCCGCTCATAATATATTAAATTCCAACATCGATAATGCGTCAAATTGAATCGCATATTATTTTCCAATTCCCTACAGAGTATGTTGATTGTACAAATTCACGAGCTCACAAATAAGAGAACTTTTGGCTTTTTGGAGTTTTCGGCAATGACCTCCTCTCATGATCATTATAATATAGAGACACCTAAATATTTATGCGTTATACCTTTACTTACTAACCTTTTTGTCCACATTATTTCTTGCGCAAACCATTAAGCATCAAGTTTTGTCACGCATCTTTGGTAATGTTTCAATCTCCATTCGATTGTGCATAATTTTAATTGCAAATGTATCATTTGAATTTGTTGATAACGTTTTGAAGTCCAAGCCGCAAAAATTTAATTCAAATGTTCTGCCGTTTCAGCGTCAAAAAGTAAGAAATATACACTTTTTTTACTTTAATGAGGTGTTTATTTTGTAAGATACCTATGCCGCTCCCAAACCAGAACTTTAACTCGTAAAAGAGCGATCCCAGTAAAACATCGGGAATCGAAAGCTTTGGCAGTTATGCGCAATCTTCAAAAAGTACTTTCGAGTACCTTTTTTATTTTTGAGACTTTGTGAGCGTTTTCTCTAGAAATGCCTAAAACTCGAATCAATATTTAGGCTTCGAAGAGATTATGAAAAAGAAACGCAAAAAAATTGGCGATCTAGTTTCGAGTTTCTTTGCGTTTTTTTACTAACTACCCGCACTTAGGTGTCACTTACAAAATATATTATTAACATGGCCACCAAATCCGGATACAAATTGCGTTAAAAGCCAATAGATAGGAATAGATAAGGCATCGTGTTTGATTTCACAAGATGCAGGCTCTAATCTTGTCAGAATTTAGTATTTTTATGCACATCTATTTATATACTAGGGCCGAAAGTGTGAACATTAAATATATTTGAAAAAAATGTTTGGAGACATCAAATTGACAGCAAAATACGGTTCAACAATATCTAGATTTTTTGTCTCTTTATCTGTGTCTCTGTTTGTCTGTTTATTTAAAAGCTCATCACACAAAAACGGCTGAACGGATCATCATGATTTTTGGTAGGTATGTAGATAGTGTTAAGTCTTAGAAGTGTCATAGGCTACTTATTATCTCAAAATAATGCGAGTGAAACCGCGGGCGTCCACTGGTTAATAATAAAGTTCTTAAAATATTGTTATTGTACACTACCGACATAATTAAATAAAAACATATTTTTTTTACTTTTTGGTAGAAAATTTTAACATACCTACTTAGTTATACCTACTTAGTCTTCTATAGATGATCTCCAACATAATTATGAGTCCAGGGTTCGGCGCCATAAAAGCAAAACGATCACTTTTACGTCGCCATCTCAATTTTATGATGTGGGAATCCAGTAGCATAACATTATACCTACTATGTCTATAAATCTATACAGTACTATTTACGACCCCCATCAAAATACGAAGCTTTACAAAATTTAGGTTTGTATAAGTATTTAATATATAAACTCTCGACACTAGAGTTGGCCACTCTCATTGGAAAAAAAGAAGAAAAAGAAGAAAGGATTCGTCAATAGGCTATCATAATATCTCTGTCAATAGATGATAAGCTTAATTAGTGATTTTCTGGACAGTCTAGAGGAAACTCATGGTATCTCTACTCCACTACAGTTGAAATTGGTAAGTATTATTTTATCCATCATATTACTAGGATTTACTAGCCCCGGGTATCCTTAGTGTCAAGCCAGTAACATAGCGATAGTTATTCCAACACTAAAGCTTTCCATCAAGCAAAAGACAATGTGCAAACATTCGATTCTTCAATAACAATGAAATCTCAGTTTATTTTTTATAATAATTTAACCATGTTTGAAAAACTAATTTACGTCATTGTGTTATTGTGTTTCCGCACAAAATTATTTATTAGTTAAACAATTCCATCGCCAACTATTCACAACAAACACTAACAATATACAGACAGACAGTACATAAATTAATGACAATCCGCAACAATGTAACAAGCTGGTTCGCACTAGTGTTGGAACTACTTAGTCCTTTCTAGGAATGTTGTCTTGTTTTTTTGATAAAAACCGGAATGAAGTTACAAAGCTAGTCCTGGTTAATACATTAAAATAAATTTTGAGTCTTGAATATGGCTCAACAATAAAGAAAAGGTCTAAAAAACAATAATTTTATCTCATGGAACGAACAAAACACAACAGAAAATCATTTGAACTTCGAGCATATTTTGTAAAACTCAGAAGTTTAACACACGAACATTGAAAATATGTAGTCCGTTCTCGTTGTTCGAATTTTGTCTGTCTACTGTCATAATAATCAAATCAAAAAGTAACCAATGATAAATCAACGTCCAAACGTTCAATCGTGTCAACTTCAAATTGTTGAAGTTGACACGTTTGAACAACAAGAACCGACTTTTTACTATCAAAGTCCTGAACTAATATTTAAACCACGTTTTGTAAAAGACGGTTTAAGTTTCTTGTTTATTTTTATGTAGCTATATCCAAGTCCAAGCGTTTTACTATAGGGAAATGAAAATGAAAAATGAAATGAAAACTATTTATTTTGCGACAAGACATTACGTACGAACATATTCAGGTTTGTAGGACAAACACATTTTGCAAACACATAATTTAATCTAGGGCTAGATGGTGTTTTATGTCCGATATATGCTGTCCCGAAACACTAATTTACTAATTCAAGACTCTTAACCTCCCAACACTAGTCTCCACTAGATATTTCGCCCACACAATGGCATGCTCACACGACACGTTATAAATCGTCTATCCATATCCCACAGCTGCGGACATGAAAACATTAAAATGACAAATTATGTTGTGCCGTGATTCCATTTTTCATTGCGAAGGAGGTACGCCCTGCCATTACAAGAGGAAGGTGTATTAATTCGAGCAATTGGTATTTTTTTCGTGAACGAATTTGTTGTGTTTTGGCAATACTTGAGATTCGTTTGGCCAATGCAGGTAACACAGGCTAGAAATTTAAGCACTTCAAAGCGGAAAATTAAGATAGTTTATATCGTGATAAACATTATCGTCACAAAATCTCTTCAATTTCAACTTCCTATACAAATTGACTATATTTTAGAAATTTCACCAAATACTAATTAGGATATTTTTTTTTTTAAATTTATCACTGACCTGCCTTATCAGTTTACAGTTTATATAATAAACAATACATATTAATAATCTGTTTCTGCGTCTTGAATATTGCGAAACATATTTGTGCCCTTTATTAGATTATTTTAATGTTGATAAACTTCTCAAATCTCAATAACTGCCGTTCACAAACGGCTATAACCGCCCAATATTGGGAGACGTAAAAATTTCGTATCGCTCGAATATTTAAAGAAAAGAAAAGTATATAAGTATTATAATAATATCCGTTATCTAGTACCCACGACACAAGCGTTTGCTTAGTGTGGGGCTAGATGGCGCTGTGTGCAATGTCCCGGAATATTTATTTATTTATTTTTATTTTATTTCCCGGCGGTAATTTTTGCCGGCCCACGGCTGATTTTCACAGTCTGTAATGCAAAAATTTCATTGGAGCTGAAAACTACTACCGGCTCCGCATTTTATTTGTTAATTAAATCAGCTAGCTACATTTTTTTTCAGCCAATTTCATATTAACAAAAAAATCAACATAACATGAAATTAAATAGAAAAAAGAACTATGCGTTATCCATCTATCTATACGATACATATAATAAAATAATAAATAATAATAAATTAAGCTGAAAAGGGACCAAAATCTGTACATAGACGATGTGAGAAAAATATGTTTAGGGTATTCTTTAAATCGATAATAAAACACGTTTCACCAGTTTTTATATATATATTTTTCTGTTTATCTGTGTCTCTGTTTGTCTGTTTATTTAAGGCGAGTATATCCCAGCCATTTCGACATTTGAGGAGGTGAAGCTGGCGGTGAAGCCGGGGAGGAATAGTACGCGCAGCAGCTGTCGCGGCGACGCGGCGCCGGCGTCAGTCTGAGATACGGGGCTCGCGCGCGGTCGTTTTGTAACAGAATATTGCGAAGCGCTTATTATCTAATCCACATACTTAATAAAAATCAGTAGTAGATATTGAATTGGGTAGAATAGTCATGACATTGATAAAATAGATTCTAACAATCAACATTTTTAGCGCATTATGTATTTACCTAAATTACGTACATATATATTTATTAATTTTATTACGAATCAATTTATCCATATTACTTACCGATTAGCACAGATCATTCATAGTATAGATACGTGAATTGAATAGGCAGATTTTAAAATCAACACAGGTAAGTAGGGTGTACCAAATTTTTTTCTTGTTATTCATCGTAGTAGTTGGGCAGTGAAACAGTTTTAGAGACATGTGTAAATCCTTTTATTTTTCAAAAACATAGTTTCTTAATAAAATCAAAACAATACTGATATTAATATTCGTATATTTTTATACTTATGGAAAATACTTTCTGTCAAATTGAGAAGCTCCTCCTTTTTTAAATCTATTAAAAATTGTCGGTTGCGGTTAGGGAAAAAGGCGGTTTGTGGGTGATAATGGCTACACGATAACAAACAAAATAAATTTTTTTAAAAAAAATTAAACCGACTTCAAGTTTACTGTCACTAAAAAGTTAGTAAATAACTTTTTAGTGACAGTAAATGTGAAGTCGTTTTTTTAAGTTAATAAATAACTTTTTAGTGAGAAAATAAGTAATTTAATAAATATGTAATTTATTTTCATTATCGTGATCTCAGAATTTAGAATTGTGAGTAAAGAATATATCACAATCCAATAAGTATTATTATTGAAATCCGTAATATTTGGAGACTGTGCCAAACTTTCAGAAGACTTGATATGCTCCGTGTTTTGAAGTCGGTTAAAAAAAACAGTCAGATGAATGGAGAGCCTCCACTTTTTTTTAAGTCGGTCTAAATCCAACCCATACGTGCGCACTGCGCCTACATACATATTGCATATTTCCAAATATGTAGTATGTAATTAATGATGGAATTTAACTTACATAACAGATAATAAACGGGTAATTAATAATCAGCTACATCTATTACACGCATGCTTGGTTCGGGTTGCTGAAAATCTTGTTAAAGTATTGAGTTTGCACATGTATCAGGCTGATTGTTTTTCTTGTCTCCCAGAGCAAGGTTTCTAATTGGCATGCCACGTTTATGCCTACTGTCAACGAGTTTTGGCAGTAAGCATTTGTGGTAAAATTGTATGAGTTTTGATTTGTGGTAAAATTGTATGAGTTTTGATTGGATTGCCAGAAAATGTTATCCCTTTATATACGTTTTATGTGTAGCGGCTCATTTTCACTCGCCCAAATACCCAGAAGACACATTTTTCGTTCTGTTACATGCAGTTGGCCTTGTATTTGATAAAACCAATTACTTTTTTTGTTCACTGTATGAGTTTTTGTGACTTTGTTGTACTGTAAAATATCAATTTTATTTTGTTCTATTGCCTTGGCCATTCCTATTTTGTAAGCACTAATAGGGCATTTTATTTCTACGACAGTGTCATTCCCTATCAGTCCGTCAGGTGCTGCTCCAATAAATGGATAAATTGGGTCAATAAATAATCCACAAGGGAATTTCAACATTTTCTTATTGCTGTAGTTGAAGTATAGTTTGTCTTTCATTTTCAATTCCATGAGCAATGTAAGTCACATGAGTCAGTTGTTTCTTGTATAGAATATTTTTCACTAAATTTGCTGTATTTGACGAAACTTTCCTTTTACAGATTTGGCCAAAATTTGATGCTGTAATAAGTTTTTCTCAAAAGGTTTCTTAAAAAGTTCTCTTGAGCCATGCGTAGTTCTTCTTGTGGCATGTCAGGTGCAGAACTAGCGGGACCATAATCATGATACCATAACCATAATCAGATTAGATGAGATTAGATGAGATTATATTAGATTAGATGAGATTATATGAGATTATATGCGATTATATGAGATTATATGAGATTATATGAGATTAGATGAGATTAGATGAGATAAGATGAGATTAGATGAGATTAGATGAGATTAGATGAGATTAGATGAGATTAGATGAGATTAGATGAGATTAGATGGGATTAGATGAGATTAGATGAGATTAGATGAGATTATATGAGATTAGATGAGATTATATGAGATTATATGAGATTATATGAGATTATATGAGATTGTATGAGATTGGATGAGATTAGATGAGATTATATGAGATTATATGAGATTATATGAGATTAGATGAGATTAGATGAGATTAGATGAGATTATATGAGATTTTATGAGATTATATGAGATTATATGAGATTATATGAGATTAGATGAGATTTGATGAGATTAGATGAGATTAGATGAGATTAGATGAGATTAGAGGAGATTAGATGAGATTAAATAAATAAATAAATAAAATAAATGTCATTTATTTCGAACTTTTAGTCCATACACAAAACATACACAACTTGCATTGAGAAAATGATTCAACATAATAGAAGCAATTAGAAAATTATTAAAATAATTATTATGTAAGTCAATATTAATTAAACCACATAATAGAAAAATGTCAATTAATAAAATAAAATTAGATGATAAATGTCAACATTAAATTACTTTGTTACCAACTAAGATTTTTCCATTAAAAGGGTCATAAAACATGTGTAGCTGTGCGGCGTGATTGATGATGGGGCAGTCGAGTCGGGCAGCTACAACCCGGAGGATGCTGTTAGTGCTGCCTCGGACGCGGCTGAGCATCGAGGTGGCCCGTTTGCGGAGTATGGCATGAAAGCCATCTACCCTTGCATCCGCAAACATCCCCGACGCACTGCAGCGCCACGGCAGCCCCAACAGCATCCTGAACGCGTTGTTGTACTGCACTCGTAACGCGTTGATTGCCTTGAGCGTATATATGGCCCACAGACTGCACGTATAGATGGACTGACAAAATGCTCTAAATAATGTTAGCTTTACTTCTGCCGTACATCGTGCAAATCTACGAGCCAACATATTGCTCCTGACAGCCAACGCCCTACGTTCTCTCTCGATATCATCAACATCAGAGAGGTCCTCCGTGACCCAGTGGCCTAGGTACTTAAAACGCGAAACTCTCGCCAGTGGAACTCCGTTTAGTTTTAATGGCGGAACATTAGAAATTTTAAAACCGCGCGACTGAAACACGAGGAGTTCGTTCTTTTTGGAGTTGTACCTGAGGCCATGTGCCCCGGCATAAACCTCACACACGCTGAGTAGTTTCCTGAGCGCGCTCATAGAGGGCGCTAGCAGCACCATATCATCGGCATAACTGATGTTATTAACAAAGGTACCGTCAATGGAACATCCGACATTGGTAGCGCTCAGCTCCTCTATAAGCCCGTTCACGTACAGGTTGAAAAGGCGGGGCGAGGACAACCCCCCCTGCCTTACTCCACATTTCAACCTATATGCATCGGAAAACTCGCCCGCCCATCTTACAACGTTGGTTTGGTTGTTGTACCAATAATCAAGAATTCGAATGACTTCCTCAGGGAGACTGCTCTGCGTCCTCATCTTGCTCCAGAGCACCTTATAGCTGACCAGCTCAAATGCTCTAGAAAGAAAACACGCATAAACCGGTGTTTTCCGATCCGTATAGTACCGGACAGTATGCTTGAGGCACAAGATCGCAGATTCTGTCGATAACCCAGCTCGGAAACCGAACTGGGCATCGTGCAGCTGCAGGTGCTTGCTAAGTATGCCATCAAGCAGACTGTCCAGCACCTTGGCTATGGTGGTAGCTAAGGAGATGGGCCTATAGTTAGTCTTGTCAGACGGGTCGCCAGTCTTATTCTTGATTACTGGTACAACCACCGTTTTTAGACAGTCATGTGGCAGGTACGAGTGTCGGACACAGAATGTGTAAAACATGGCAAGAACACGTGGTAAGTGGGGGCCAGCATGCTGCAGGTGCTCAATACTAATACTGTCGTGTCCCGGCGACTTGCCTCGCGTCATGCGACGAATCACAGACGCCACCTCCTTCGCAGTAAATCGCGGGAACGGAACATCAGGCAGCGGACGAGTATTAGTACCGAGCACCGGCGGCGGGGCTGTTAGAGGCATGGGATCAATTTGAAACAATGATTTGAATCTATTAGCTATATCCCCGGAACCTGTTAAACCATCTATACTTAATGGAGTTTGCACTTTAGGTTTCAACTTTTTCGTATGTTTCCAAAAACTTTTAAAATCTCTTTTATCATGACTAGATGCCAGAATATTCATTTGAATTTGTTCCGCGTTGTTTTGACACCATTTTAATTTTGACTTAAATGCCCTCTTTGACTCAACCATTTCATTATACGCGGGTCCTCGTGTTGGCTTGCCATGCAAAAGCCACATTCTATATTTAAGGCGCGCCTTCTGGTGGACTCCTCGGACATGTTTATTCCAGCCCACTACGCGCCCCTTTTTCTCAACACAATCCCCTAGCTCTGAACTATTTACAGCGGCGTCGCACAGCACTTTCACAACCGTTCCATATAAATTATCTATTATCAGCCTATGGTCTTGATTCATGCAGTAATTATCACAACATTCTAACAATTGTTGAGGAAAATGTATCTCCTTCAGATGATTGTTACAAAATTGCTGATAATTTTGAATTTCAGAGGAACCTCTTTCCCCCCAAATAATTTTATTCCTATTTTTGTTCTGCAAAGTAATTTCAGCTTTTAGCAAAAGTATGTTACATATTATCTCAATAGGAAAATGATCAGACATGTACACATTTTTATTATGTACCCTTACGTCCATCACCGACGACCAGGCAGCTTCCGTTACTATGCAGTGATCTAGCCAGCTGGTGGTGCCGTGGGCGCCGCTGATAAACGTAAAGGTATCCGAGGAACTGCCAAGTAACTCAATATCAGCACATTTCCAATCTTGTTCTTCACAACATTTTGCTAATTCTAGACCAAATAGCTCTGAAGGGCTAGCATTAAAATCCCCCATGACATAGACAGCTGATATTTCACAACTTTCAATAACTGCACATACTTCACTGAGACACTCGATGAATTCTAGCAAATTTTGAGCACTGTTTACCGGCATGTGAACCGACACCACAAGGAAAGACCGGTTAGATGAGATTAGATGAGATTAGATGAGATGAGATGAGATTATATGAGATTAGATAAGATTATATGAGATTATATGAGATTGACAAATTGAGGTTGAACGCGTTTCATGTGATTTTATAGAAACACATCCATTACCAGCATCTCCATATCATCACGAATTGCTACTCCCAGTCCAGTATCCACCAATGGAACTGCATCAGCATCTACCGTCACTGGACCGAGAACACCGCTTTAGCCCGTGTTCTATACACCGTCTTTGGAATCTTCACCAAGCACACACCGCCAACCACTAACCCCTCGAAAGCTAAACTTAAATACTGACTCGGACAATTCGGATACACCTAAGAAATCCAAAGTCCGCCCATTCACTGAATTCAGTGACTCTGACGACTCCATTCCGCCACCAAAGAAATGTAAAGGCCGTTCATTTTTTGATTTGAGTGATGATGATATCTTTTAACTTACTTTGCCTTGTAAAGAATGATAACATTTGTTTGTTTATGACATTTTTTTTTTCTATTCTGTGGAACTATGTCCCTTCTGTGGTCACAAAAAAATAAAAAGTTTAATATTTCAGCCAAATCTGAAAAACGATCTAGTTTTAAATTGCCATTATGATGCTATGATTATAAAGTAATAAATGAGACTGATTTTATAAAAATACCGACTATGTTTTTTTTCCCTAAATTTTTACCTCGTTTTGTGTATGACCCAAATAAATGAATAGGTACAGATACTTAGCTGGATATGTTATAATTGAAAAATGTTCTTAAATTTCAAAATACACATTTTTGCTCTTAACTATTAAGTTGAAGTAGTCCCAAATAATGACATAAAAAAAAAACATTTCATCATCTTCAAAATCAGCCTGTTAACAACCAATACTAAGCGTAGGCCTCGCATCTTGCAATGCCACTCATGCCAGACCTGCGCAGATCAAATCTAGAAAGTGCGATATTATAAATTGAAAACCAAATACATTTATGAGTTAAAAAAATATCGTAATACCATGTGGAATAATCAGAATAAATCTAAAATGACAGCACTTGGTCATCGTGTTTTAATAAGTATGTCATTTTCACGGCAATCAATAAAGTAGTTTGCATCACGAAAAATGGCTGAACGGATCATCATGATTCTTAGTATGTAGGTAGTATGAGGTCTTAGAAGAGTCATAGGCTACTTTGTAGGTATCCTGAAATAATGCGAGTGAAGCTGCGGGCGTGCACTAATATCTAATAGTTCTGATTTATTAAATGTTTGAATAATCTAGTAGTTTTATTGATTTTCAAAACATACTCGGACTCGTACATAGCAATTACTCCCTCGAACACCAAAACATACGATCGCTCAATGTTCCAGTAACCATAGATCCGGTCAGAATTAAATGGTCGTATCTAACCCAGCGGTGGCGTTAGATTGAATCGCTTAGTGTCTATGCCGCGTTGGTTCGCCTCAAATTACAGCAATGGTCCTCATCCATTGCTCGACACACCATTTGCTGGTCACCCTTTTGTACGATTGAAAATATAGAGAAAATTGGAATCTGTGGGTTCGAAATGAATGTACTGTGGAGTTAAAACGACTTTGAGGTTTTTGCGTTGCACAAAATGTACAATAATTTATACAACGCGTTATAACATAAGTGTAATATATGTACATGTATTTGTTTCAGAAAACGCATTTTTTGCTATATTTCGATACTAATAAATACAATTTTCAAATAAAATATGAAAATTACTCAACTTTCCTCTGGAAAAGTACAAAATGTCATAAATTTCTTTAATTTATTTTGTGAAATTTATTTCAATGTTACATAAAGGGCAGGTAAAATTAAAAGACACTCGCTTTAAATACAACAGTTCCAGTTTCAAAAGACAGCTTAATAAATCCCGAAGATTAAAACTCCCGGAAAATCTCAGCAAAATTGTTCAACGGGAAAAAATTAAGGACAAAAGTTTACTTAACCCCCCCAACTGTATAGAACATCGATCATAACAAGAAAAGTTTTGTTAAACTTTAAAACGTGGGATAAATGAAGTAAATTTTCTTGTTGTTTTTCGGTCCTCGAGAAACTCCAATGGTCCGAAAAACTAATATTTTCCCTCGAAAAGTTTTTATTTCGTTTGTTATTATAATCCTGCGAGTAAAGCGGCGATGAATAATCGGAGATCCGTCGTGTGATTTTGGGAAAATGTTGGCTGTTTAATAGGCCAAGTTCACGGTTTTAACGTCGTTAGTAACAAACTAGATCTTGTATAATTATAAAATTGTTAGTGTAGAAGAATTATGAAGTTATAATATTATAACTTCATAATTCTTACTTCGTTCATATGAACTAAGTAATAATTCTTTGAAAGCTAAACAAATAAAAATACCCATCTAGCCCCACACGCAAACGCTTGGGTACCTACTAGATGACGGATTTAATACTTATAGATGTTTTTTTTTTTGTAAATACATACATATTATACATAGAAACGACCAGACTCAACACAATTAATTATAAATATTAAAATTCATGATTACTTGTGTCATGCGGGAACCGTACCCGCAACCCTAGATTAGAAGGCAGAGCCACCACCCACTAAGCTTATTATATAATATCGCAAAAGTATAATATTGTTCTTGATACGAGTATGTTTTGTACTCAAAAGTATAACTTACTAAAAATATCGTAACACGATATAAAACTTTAGTCCATCTTTCGCACATAGGTACATTAACTTTTATATAGAGTTCTTTCAACAGCTGAGAACCCATAAAACTTAACGAGTAATAAAATGCCAATATAACCTTTTTAATATCGATAAAATTGCCCTCTGCTGATCGGTAGGTGTTCGAATAAAAACTCACTTGACCTTTCTAGGTGACGCCGGTGAAATCTTTTGATAAAGTTTGATATCTATTTTTTGGGCTGTCAAGCGATCTAAAAATGTTCAACATGGTAATGAATCTTAGAAATACTTGCATATTATACTTCTTTTTTTTCAGCCAGGCAGCTAGCAAACGATACAATTAAAACAGAAGGAAATCATGTCACAAGAAAAAGCCTTTTTAGTTTGCGATTCTTTGGACTTATTGTGTTTGTAAGAATTTTTACACTGACACACGTTATTCCCTTTCCCTGCGATCATGAATAAATGAAAATTTGTTTGTAATTTATTATGCTGATCTAATAAAAGAGTGTTAAAAAGGAACATTCGACAACATTCAACATTCGAAAAAAAAAAACCTAATATGTTCCTGTTCTCCTTTAATAACTTTCGTAACAAATTTTCTTTCCTTTTTACTAGCGAAATATTGCCAAAAAATAGGCAACAAACAATTGATTCTTTGCCAAAATCCCTGTTCAGATTTGGAAAACAATCTAACATTTGGCTATTTATTTACTGCGAACAAACGATATAGTGGCAATGATACTCTGAATAGTTTACTGCTTGATTTAGAGCTCATTATAACGTATTTATGTGTTTGCCGATCTTATCGAAGGATTCAGCGTAAACATGTCCATTTTGGAAAGTGTTGCAATTCTAATATTCTTGATTTTATTCATTGTTCAGCTATTAGGATTTCATAAATGCTAATTAAAGAGGCACTGTGAGATTGTGTTTTGTTGAAAGCCCCACTCGGTTGTTTTCAGATATTTATCTATGGGTGGTTTTGATTACGTTGTTCATAATGGAATAAGTTATAATCGACTATATGCACTACTCAAATGTGTATATGACTTACAAATATATCTATCACCGTTAGATTGTAAAGATCGTTAGATTACAATCTATCTAGCGAGATTGTAAACTATCGATAGATTGTGAACCGTATCATTATGATTGCAATTTGACTCATTATTCTTCGCTATATTGTAATCTACCGAAGTGAAGCCGTCAAATTGTGAACCGGCGTAGGACGGAATGCAACTCGCGCTCTATGTTTAGGTATTGCGAAATCACTTGTCTGTGTCAGGAGGTAAGATTAGGTTCGTTAGGTTGCTTTCTACCACGCACATGCGACGACGAGCGAAGCGAGGAGGAGTCAAGTCCTGTTGTAGTGCAAGTGTTGGACTCGAAGATGATACGGTTCACAATCTATCGATAGCTTACAATCTCGCTAGATAGATTATAATCTAACGATCTTTACAATCTTACGGTGACATATCCACATGAAATCTTCTAAGACTTCTACCAGACACTCAATTCTGCAGTTCCATAAGAAAACAATTAGAATCATTAAACCTACCTCATAACAAATAGCCGTTAAGATAAACATAATCCAACTCAAACACCAAACCAATTATGAAATTCCATCTTCCAACTTGGTCAGGAATGATTGGTGCAATAAATTTCGTGTTGGGTACACGCAACGACATCGTACCTAGTAGACGAGTAACAACCCAATATTCATTATATTATATTGATGAAGAAGTGAACAGCTGCAGAAAGAAGCTTCGTCCGCAGTGTGCCGGATGCCGAAGTACTCGTAATAAGTCACTCTCTATGATCTGCAACAGCTCCATTGTGGCAGGAAATGGCGCAGAATCTGGAGGAGTGGTGACTCTTTGTGTCAGAGGCCAGGAGGCCAAGATCCACCTTGGATCGCAGCGTCTACCACCATACCGGGAATCACGATCATCTGTAATTTCTTTGAGGCGAGCTTTCTTTGAAAGAGGAATAAACAAATACACTTTCAAATAGTAATGGTAACCACGGCTTTTTTAAGAACGTGAGTCGTGGGTCGATTCCGCTCTCCAATCAAGGTATATCTGCCAAAAAAAACTTTTTCCACACCTTTTACATGAGAAATATGTTGCTTAGGGAAAAAAGTAATTAGATGTGTCTGTGTTAAATTACCTATGAGTACACGCAAAACATCAACAATTTCAGATACCCCACTTGACAGAGGCAAATTAATGAACAACAGGTCAGGGGAGATTTATATGGGATCCCATGGGAGCCGGTCGATTGTAGTGTTGTGTGCGCTAACTTTGGAGTTATGTCATGTTATCGGATATATCAATTTAAAATTTGATGCCTTTGCATGGAATGACTATCATAATAATAAGTAAGGAAGGTGGTGTGAGGGTGATCAACCTTGATGTCAAAAAATTTAAAAACACCCCAAAGGCCACTACCTACCATACTTTAAAAAGAACTTCAATGTAAATTTTTATTCAGTATTTGAGCAAAAGAATTGAAATTAAATCCAAATTCAAACCAAAAGTAAAATATTTTTACAGACTTTTTCATCATAGAATGGTTGCACAAAATAAAGCTGCCACTCATGAAGTTATAACATGTTGTGTAGATATTTTTTCTTCAGCTATCATGAAAATGCATCAAAACATTCCATCAATGCAAATAAAATAATGCATTATCAGCTCCAAAAACTAATTTCTAGACAAATTACGTAAACCGGCGCGTCGCCGCTGAATATGGCTATTTAGCATTCCGACGCAGTACGAGCAACTCCATTCAAATTGAGAGATACACAGAAAAGCTGTGCAGCTGCAAGGATAGAGATTGTAAACTAGATGCGGTTCATTATAGATAGATAGATAGATAAACTCTTTATTGATTACACATATTAAACAAACAGTACATAAAACAAATTGAATCTTAACTAGTGCCACAAGCGGCGGCCTTATCGCTGAAAGTGATCTCTTCCAGGCAACCTTCGGCTGGAGAGAAATAAGCAAAAAGAAAAAAGAAGAATGTGGTGTACAACAAAAACAATAAAACATTATCATCATCATATTAACTAAACGGTTTTCACTCACGTGTAAATCGCGTAAGTTGTTTACGCGTTTCGGATGTTATAACGTTTTCGAAACGCGTAAACAACTTACGCGATTTACACGTGAGTGAAAACCGTTTAGTTAATATATTGATAAAATGTCTCACGAAAGTTTTAATATTAAAAATTATCATCATCATCATCATCCACAGCCCTTGGGATCCCACTGCTGGGTATACCTATATATGCCCTTTGTATGTGCCATCTGCGTAGATCGTGTGCATACCTAATCCAGTTTGGATCCCCTGTTTTGACGATATCGTCGAGCCATCTCGTAGCTGGACAGCCTTCTTCTCATTTGCCAGTTCGATGAGATATTTTTTTTTAGATAATGTTAGTTTCATTTGATTAGAAAGAACTGGCTTAAAAAGGCTGTATACTGTACTCTACGGCGCGCTAAAGAGGAGGCTTATACTCAGCAGAGAATACAAGCTGAAATGAGTATGATGATACAGGTTAGTTTTAACACCGACTAACCTAGTGTTGGTGCCAGTGATTAAAAAACAAAATTATCTTAATCACAAATAAAACAAATCTTAAATGACTTTGACTTAAATGTAACAGTAATGTTTGATATCTTTAAGTGTGTATTAAGTTAGTTTCAGACACAAAACACATATTTAACTAACACACATAAAAATATTTGCTAACAGTTTGCTTTTTTATAACAAAAAACGGTTTTATCAAATTTTGGATTAAGTTTAACCCTGATTTTACTTACCTACATCTATCTACACATACAATACTACTATATTCAGCACCATTTTTTTTGACCCAGGAAAACCTTTCAAAGGTACCACTCGACCCCGGGGAGGGCAAGTGGTTATGTGGGAGTCTCCGCCAGAGGGGCAGCATACCCACTAAAAACCTGGGGTGTTCCACCTCTACATCGCGATCAGGGCCCCGAGAGTGCGATGCATGCGTCCGCAGCCCTGGCGATACTATATTCTGCACCTAACCTAACATAATTTCTAGATATTTCCCTAGTAGTTCCTTGCTAGGCATTTCCAGCTCCACTATACATCATCTGCATGAATGGCTGTAGTTCTAAACCGGTATACAGAAACTGAATAAGAACCCCCTTGTAACCTAAAGCTGTCAGGAATAAATAAGAGGAAGCGAGTGGAAATGAAAAGCAGGCGGTTGCGAGACGCAAACTGGAGTTAGTTGTTTTATGTCTTCAAATTACTAATATTGCGAATATCTCTCTCTTGAGTCGAATTTCCTCAAGACTGAGGGTCGTGACTCCCCCGCAGAGTTAATTCGTTAGGGGAGTTCTCTTGGGCAGATAGATACATCTTGGTGGGCGCCCAAGTCCTTCCACGGAAGACACAATATGTCCTCGGATATTGTGGGCTTCAAACATGTCAGTTTCCTCACGATGTTTTTCTTCACCGTTAAGCGAGTGACAATATCCGAGACATGTGTCTTGTCTTCCGTGGAAGAACCTGGGCACCCACCACATCGTATCTGCCCAAGAGAACTCCCCTTAAGAAATCATTTTGCGGGGGAGTCACTACCCTCAGTCAGTCAGTCATGAGGAAATACGACTCAAGAGAGAGATAAACATACTATCTACTATAATTACACATCTAAATATGAAATGTTGCAATAGCTTCTGTTTATTTGACTAAAACTTATTAAGATTATATGATGAAATCTAAGAATATTCAAAGCTTTCATGCGACAATTATTCACGTCGTAAAATCCCCGAACATCCATATTATAGATGGTGATAGAAACACACACAGAGCCTGATTTAGGGACATGTTTACTTTTAAATCTATTCAATATTAAATAATTATTACAATCACTATATAAAAACTATAATTAAACAACAATATGTAACTAAACGGTTTTCACGCACGTGTAATTCGCGTATGTTGTTTAGTATCCATTTAGTTACATATTGATAAAATGTCTCACAAAAGTTTTAATATTAAAATATAATTAAACACATAAAACAGCACAAACAATTATTTTCAGAATTTGCGATGAGTAAGCCTAACGGTTTTGTAGAAATTTCAGCTATTTTACACATTTCGACAGAATAGTATCTAGTTATTAATTAACCAAACATAAAGAGTGGCAGTTATTATGCAGTCTGTTACTGAGGTAAATCATATAACGAATTAACATAGAGCACGTTTATAATATTATTGTGTCCCAATAGAATAAAACTTTGTAAATTTTGCAAGACGCGCGTGTGAAGCTTTCGGAGCTTTATCATTTAAGTCACACACACGATCGCCATTGACCGGGTCTGTGCTCATATGCTTGCGCGGTATATGTGGCTTATACCCCGGTTTGCAAAGTTTGTAAAATGGAATCCACATTCGTTTAAACTTACATAAAACTTATAACTCAAGTAGAACCAAGATAAATTAAGTTTGGTTGGAACCTACTGAGCCTAGGCTGTGTATGACTAAGAAACTACCCACTGTAATGGGAGAGAAACTGTTCAATAAATTCCCCGCAAAAAATCAGTCAGTTCAGTTAATAATGGTCAGCAATTTTGTAAAAGTGTTAGTGTGTGTTGCTGCTCTACAATATCAATAAAGATTCTTTATCTTATCTTTTATAATTATAATATTGATATACCCCCAGAAATAGTCCTCATTACATTCCCAAAGTCACACAAAGGGTTCTACCATGAAATCTTGCCAAAGCCCCCGGCGTCGATCGGCTCTCGATCCATTTATGCTCCGTCGCGGGCTCAAATCACGTCCGCGCGGGATTCCTCGCTTACTCACTGCTGTTTATTAGATAAACACGGTGCTAGTTTGTAATATAAGATATTGAAATGAAGGTTGGTTTTATTATTACTGAAGAAGCAGATTTTGGGCACAGACAACATGTTGAACTCAATAAGCTCAACAAAATCTTCCTGTAGGTACTTTTTTCCCTATTAGGCTAAGAAGAATCAAACGTGTTGTAATCTTTTATTTTCCTACTCACATGTATAGAAAAAAGAAATACAATTAAATTGGGCACAAACACAGTTCCTATTTACTTGTTAGTGAGTTCCTTCAAAAAATGCACATAAAACATTAAACAGAAAACGCCTTTTCAAGTTCTCGTATATATGAGATAACGTATAACGCCGTCCGACTAAAGATGATATCGTAAAACCTTTTGACAGGCCACCGTAAAAATGACAAAAGGATGCAGGACGTATGAGGAATGCTCTTTTTATTTAGGTTTTGAGCCTCGTAAATGTGGACTTTCTAATAAAATGTGTGCCGAAGATTGTATTCGAGTCCCCTTAGGCGCGTTTTTTGAATAACAATAGAATTTAATTCAAGCTTGTGAACAATTTCCGGTTATTTCCATTATTCGAGTTTTTCCTCTTTTTCGAATGTCAAACTAGGGAGGATATTGGTTGACTCTTTCTTTGGTGTGTAATAATGCGTTAAATTAGATCAAATCGATTTATGTCGACTTCTGGACGAATGTGCTGGATTGGATTCAAACACGAGGGTTTTAGACGGCAAATATGCACATGCTTATGATTTTGGGATTACTTTTATGAATACTCTACTTAATAACAGATTTCAGACGTCTTTTTTATCACGATACTATTTTTCCTGTTAACATTTGAAAATCAATAAGGAAACCTTTCTGGTGCTAATTTATTTTGCAATACCTACGGCTAAAAGTTTGGAATTTAGGTACACTGTATAAAAATAATTCCAGCCCGACCTCTCTAACCTTTTTTGCAAGAGCAATCATACATGTGCTACTCGATTAACATGAAGTAAGTTTGGTCTAGTATTTTTTCTTAAGCAAGCCTTTCAGACTTCAATACTCACGTGCGACAACATCTAGGTAGAACCATAAAGACAGAACCACCTCGATTGCCAACATCACATCTAACATTTCGCTTTTGTATCTGCTCGTGGTGCTCCGTAAACATCACTCAATCCACTGGATTTATCGACTCAGATGTATTCAGACGCTGCCAATTTCTGTATCCCGCCAAAGGAGCGCTTGTCAACTTCCTGATTCTATTTGCTTGCCGGCATTTCGACGTAATGTGGTTTCGTTTTACCCACAAACCTACGAAAACAAACGGGCGGTAACAAGAGAAAAAGGCAAAAAGGTAAATCAAGCGAAGATTTAGTAAGCAGATGGCGGAATGTGGAATAGATTAGATGTTCCAGGAAAATGTATCATTTGCGAGAGTTTGTTTGTGTAATAATAACGGTAGTGTAATTATGATTTTTTGGTAATTGACTTCTTTTTCCTTTCTCTATCAGTCGTATTAAGTAAAACTGTAGTTAATGACTGTTTCTTAGAGCGAAGAAAAGTATTTGTTTTAATGTTATCTCGACATGAAATGGCTTATCAATGTAGCCCAAACTTAATGGTGACTGTTTAATATTTTTTCTTTCAAACAAACATAAAATCATTAGCATAACTTGCCCTTTATTCTTGACCTCTTGTACGTACAAATGCAAACCCTCTCTCGGCAATAATATTAAAGCGATGAAGCACCTGGGAGCGATTCTCTCTAATATAACACGTAGACGAACTACGCTCGCAATTATGTTACAGTTCAGACGTACACGACGAATACTAAGTTTTGTATTAGACTCTTTAGTTAGGACACGTGCAGTTTAAGTAAATGTAGACCGTTGTCAATTTTAAGATGAAGATTATCTATTTTTTTATTCTATGTTAATTATTAATTAACCTTCTTTTCAGAGTAAATTCTATTCTTTTAGGTTTGATCCACCTCACAAGACAATATGGTTTGTGCGAGTTTGGTTTCAGTTTTTTTTTTATTTGATTTGAATTTTATGAATGAAAATAAAATAAGTTTAGTTTGTTTGCAAACTTTAATTCGATTTAAAAGCTGCAATAAGGACTAGCCTTCGACGATCAACAGAGGGAATTCATATTTTTTAAAGAAGCCCTGGCTAGACGACATGAAAAAATGGACCAAGGTAAGCTACCCGCATTTTTATTATTTTTTTTACACTAAATAGGCTTACGTTTAACTATAGCCTGTCTGATGCATAAGAAGCAGCATGGGAACGCCATACGCCAACGAAAAGTTTTGCCAACTGACCTTTTCGAACTTCAATATAAAGATGGTTTCGAAAATATTTTTATACTCAAATTTAAAAAAGAATAAGTAAGTTTTCATTTGATACAAATCATCTGCGCTTACGCTTGCGCTTTGCTCCTTCAAGCAAAGTTATTATAAAATAAATACTAAAATTAAGTAACACTGTATTTTCTTGAGTTATCTTCTGACTGGATGCTTTATTACTTAAAGAGTGATATTATAACTAAATGTGACGATTTGAACGCGAGGAGTTACTTCAATTCTCTCATTTGTGATCTTTGTAGAAAACTTTAAATATAAGAGAATTTATAAACTAGAGTATATGCAAGATAGTTTGTTGTGCATCTAAAAGTTTCTGTAACATAATATAATACACTCGTAGACGCTCACGGCTTTGCTCACATTGTTTCAGGATAAAAATAAACCTACATATGACACTCCTAAGACTTTATACTACGTACATACCAAAAATTATGATAATCCGTTCAGCTGTTTTTGCGTGATGAGCGTTTAAATAAACAGAGACACAGATAAACAGTCAAAATTTCTAGAAATTGTTGGAACCTGTTCTGCTATCAATTCGAAGTATATCCGAACTTTCTTCAATGTTTAGACTTTCGACCCTCTTTAGCTTTATTATATGTATACTAATATTATCTTCTAAAATTTTAGTTAATTTTTAAGAGCGTTCAAGTGCATTTTACTTACCTAATTTTGTATAATAGAAACCGCTTTTGTCAAACAATAACGGTTTCTACACAACCTACACCGAAATTAAAACGAAATATTGTTAACATCGCTAGTCTATATACCACAGAACAACGATCGGGCCACATTGCCCCCGCGCGCGCCCGGGCGACAAGCATGGACTTCAAAGCTCTGTGCTATATACCGACCACAAAACTAATATGACTAGTCAAAGCCATTTAAACTGTAGCAGAACATTAGTTGTATAGTTTGATAGCAACCACGACACGCCTCCCCTGAGCTCGCAGCTCATCTCAATTCAACTTCTTGCGTCCGTTTATTAAAGCATTTCTAGGATTGAGGTGGTAGGTATATGTTGAATTATATGATATCTACTTTAATGCCATGAATGAATGTCAAAAATTATAGGTACGTAAGAATTTAGTTAAATTTAATAATTAGATCGCCCAAATGTTTTTCTTGTTGATATTGGTGCATCTCTACATTTAAGATGAACTAAATAAATATGTACATACGTACCTGATTCTTCCTACATTTTACCTGTTATCAAAATTTTCCAATAACATGTGTGTTTTTATATATATTTTATGGGTTATCAAATTGATCATATGTTTTTCTTAGATTTAATCTGAATTGTATTCAATACTCTTACATCAGGCTAACCAATTTCCAACAAGAAATAAATACGTTTTATAAGCTTAGCTTAGATAATGATTTTAAATTTCTTTCATTATGTAATTTCTTTGGTGTGCATTAAAGACATACCTTATCTTATCTTATGATCTTGTATTGTGTATATTCTCGATTTCAAACTATCCCACTTAAAATACGTCATATTCCTAGTAATATCTTAGACAACATGACCAATCACCATCATCGGGTGCCATCTTCATAATAAAAGTTTGGATGTCAATTGGCAAAATTTTCTGCGATCCCATGTTGCTTCTAGATGCGGATAGCTCAGTTTTGTGTTGCTTAACATCAGGCAGGGTGTAGTCAAACGGAAGCCTATTCCGTGTCCAAAAAATCTTTATTTTTCCCCTACTCTTGAAGCCTGGAAGAAATCGCCTAAGGCGATAAGGCCGCCCAATGTGCATTAAAATAGTTTTTAAATTTCTTTCACTATGTAATTTTTTGGTGTACATTAAAGAAATATCTTATCTTATCTTACTCTTACATAACACTATCTCCATTAAAACCTAGACGCTATGTAATTATCATCGTACCAAGTGGCAAGGGCTCTCTGACAAGTAAGCTCTTAAGTCGTTCCTAATTTATAGCGCCCAGAACTGAAGATAAGCCCACCCGCCACTATCACGGCCTTTGTCTTCTGATTGCACTAATTATTCCTCTCTATAATTTTGGCTAAGACGGGGTTAGGAAACATAATAATAATTGATTTACATTTGTAATAATGTTACAGCGTCGTATAAAGCGGTGCAAATGTAATACATACATATATTGACTGCTCCGTTAGCTTAGTTGGTAGTGGCTCTGCCTTCTAATCTAGGGGTGCGGGTTCGATTCCCGCATAACACAAGTAATTATGAATATTAAAATTTGTAATTACTTGTGTTGAGTCTGGTCGTTTCTATGTATAATAAGTATGTATTTACTAAAGAAAAGTATATATGTATTATATCCGTTATCTAGTACCCATGATACAAGCGTAAGCTTAGTATGGGGCTAGATGGCGCTGTGTGATATGTCCTGAAATATTTATTTATTTATTTATTTATTAAAATCATTTGTTCGTATAATGTGACATGTATTGTTTAAATTTGCTCGACGATAGATAGACGATAGGCAACGGATCTCCTCTCACCATGTTACAAAAAAAAATATACGTTCGCTATGTCTTTCTAAATGCACTTGTATCCGGGAAACTAGTATTTGTAAACACCGTGAAAAGACTTTCTATTTTACTGAAATGCAAGTAATTTCATAGAAAATTGTCGGACTTTTCACTCCTCATTTCTATGATTTTTATTGCATTTTATAAGTGCAAATGGCAATGCCTTTTGTCCACTCCTCCAGGTATTTTCTTGGCATTTTCCGAGCGGTATTTTTCTCACGAATAATATTAAAAATATGCATCTCTGCGGAACTTTATAAACATTTTTCATCGCGGCAATCAATTTCCTGTGAAATCAGGAGGCAAAGGAAAATTGATAAAGTCGTCCAAAGTATTATTAGGTGCGCCCATCAATAGCTTGACTGAATAATTTATCTTGATAAGCTTAGCTTAGTGAGAGCTCTGTAAAAATCAGTGAATGAGGTTCTATTTTAAGCCATACTTCTTGAAATAGCTTGAATACGACAATTTTCTAACATTAAAATTAGAAGTTAATATAATGGTGTTTGTAGATTCACTCATTCGTTCGCTATAATTTTAAGTTTCAGGATACTAATTTGAATAAAAAAGCCGTTGCTTAACATCAGGCAAGGTGTAGTCAAGCGTGAGCCTGTCATGTGAGAAAAGTTTCCTACTTCTGCTTGTTCTGATTACCATTTCCAACAGTCATTATTGAAGTTACTATAGTATGATTACAACAAATTGTGATGTCATACGTAATTGATTTAGATGTAAAAGATTTTTCTGAAATTAGTTTCATTTGTATACGTTTTTGCCAACTTGTAAATTACATAATTTAAATTATTTTACCTAGTAAAGATACAAGAAACGATTCTAAGAATGATGTACTGACTTCTTGTCTTTCAAAGGAGTTTACGGACGATTATTTACCACGGCTCAAACTGTCGAGTCATGATGCTTTGGATATAAATATTGTTGCTGTTTACTCAATAGATCAAAATATTATTTTATATTGGCTACAGGAATTTAAGTATTAACTACTAGTGGACGCCCGCTGCTTCACTCGCATTATTTCAAGATAAAAAGTAGCTTATGACACTTTTAAGACTTCATACTACCTACATACCAAAAATCATGTTGATTCCTTTAGTCGTTTTCGCGTAATGGGCGTTTTATTAAACAGAGACTCAGATAAACAGACCAATTTTCTAGAATTGTTTGGAACGTGTTCTGCTATCGATTCGAAGTATCTCCAAACATTTTCTATTTTTAAATATCTTCTTTGTTTAGACTTTCGACTTCTTCAGCTTTATTATATGTATAGATTGTAAAATAAGCGGTTAGGACTCAGATTTTCCGTTACATACTTGTAAAAAAATAAGTTAGTCTTATTGATAAATAAGACTAACTTATTTTTTTATGAAATATGTTTAGATTTTTTGTTTCAAGCCAACGCTTATTCAATATTTAACGTCTGTGGAGTTTTAAACTTTCTTAAGTAAATAACAAGTGCATACCTACAGAGACTCATAAAAAACTTATTCTTTCCAATTAAGTACGTTAGAAAAAAAAACCGATTGTGTAAAAAATACTGTTGGAATGTCGTGCAAAAAGTTGTACGATATAAATTAACATGTCAACTTTGATGTTGTTGCGTCACTCAATTAAAATTGTTTGAGCTCCACAAAGCTTTGAAATGAAAATGTCAGTCGACGATTAGTTCTTATATCTAGTAGCTTTGTAAAAATATATGTACCTATTTAATCAAATGTTTACGTTTCTTTGATAAAAAATGTTGGCTGGACCAATATAAGTATGCCATCTCATTCTTTTGCCACGACCATTGAGATTTGAATTAAAAGTATTAATATTATAAATTAAATCTAGAAAAATACATATAATTTGTGTATACTTACATACAAGTTATCTATACTATAATATTATAAAGCTGAAGAGTTCGTTTGTTTGTTTGAACGCACTAATCTCAGGAACTACTGGTGCGAATTGAAAAATTCTTTTTGTATTGAATAGACCATTTATCGAGGAAGGCTTTAGGCTATAAAATATTGCACTGCAACTAATAGGAGCGCAGAAACAATGGAACTGTGGAAAAAACGGGGAAAATTAGTCATCTTTGAGTACTTCCGTTGCGAGCGCTGCGAAAACGGTTCAAGTCATAGGTAACAGCTATAATTTCTAAAGCTGAAGAGGTTGCAAAAATAAATATGATGCCTAAAATAAACTATTCCGCGCGGACGAAGTCGCGAGCGCAGCTAGTGTGTAATATATGTACGCATGTTTTTTCTTCTCTCTAATGGCATAAAAACTGAAAGTATTATGTACAGCTATATTTCCGATAGTTAATCAATTGATTAAACGTATACAAAAGAAGATTGACCATAAAAAAATATTAATATGAGCCTGCAAACAAAGAGTCAAATTAAAAACTTCCTTTTTGTTTGAAGTCGTTGTACTATATTTAATATACAGTAGAATACAGATTGTGACCGTTCTAGTTTCTTGCTTACCTGTCCCAAACAAAAGATTCTCAATTGACATCAAACAACGAAACGAAAGTCAAACAAACATCCGAAATGATTCTGTCACGTGGTCTATCCTAAAGAAGAAGCGAGTGTTTTTCCCTCACGTTGCCATTTCAACTCCACGTGGTCGAAAATGGAGAAATAAGCTGGCACGTGACACGGATTCCAATATTTACTTTTACTTCTACAAGTCAGGTTTTATGATTTTTGTACAAGGAGTCAGGGTTTATGTTTATGGATTTTTTCTAACTGTCATGTACTGGAGATAAACCGGAATGCTAATGTTTTGTTTGGGTTTATTGAAATGAAAAAATGTAAAGTCTTAGCCTGATTTGTGACCTATATTATTATGTATACGGTCATGGTGATTCAGATCTGAAAGGAAATAATTTGTAATGTATACTTTTCTTAGTGTAGATTTGCAGGAACACAGATTGTACATCTATCATAATAATAAATTAATACCATAATTTAGTTATAATATATTTGCCAAAATAAAAAACCTTTGTATTGTATTTTAAGAAAATGATTTCCAAAAATAATAATTGCAAGAGCATTTTTTAATAAATACTACAGCAATCAGTCGCTCGCTGAAAATATCACCGTTCAGTCAAATAAAAGATACACAAGCATCAATACAGATAAATAAATCCGGCCGTATTTGTGATTAAACCCAGTCCACCGTGTGAATTGCGTCAAAAAACCCAATTCATACTGGAATCAGTTCAGGGCTATATTCAAGAAACTTTTTTGAATTCTAAAAATTTCACCAATTCGATGTGTTTATATAAGAAGAGTCTATAGTTTTACACTCGTTTTATACCCGTTCCCATGATACAAGCTGAAGGTGATAAGATAAGATAAGATATTTCTTTAATGCACACCAAAAATAATATTAAATCATCAAAGATGATATTGTAGAAAAAACAAAAAGTTTGAGATAGATGATTTTTCACGGCTTTCTTGCTTTACTTAAATGACATGAATATTGTATATTATGTGCTTAATTTTATAGGATAGTTTTTCTTAAATGAGGTTAAAAATAAAATATTATGTTTTATTGGATGACAGTTTATTTCATTTTTCGATTAGAGCAAGCAATTTATCATCACAGTAAAAAAAATGTAACGGTCAAAATGACGTTTTAATTTACGTGGGATAGGTTTACGTTTGACTGCAGTACTGCAGCCTAGGGTAACACGCTTACCTAGAAGATACCTATAAACTCTAGATTTGAAAACCCCTGGATTGTTCGCAAGAAACACAGCTTCTGCTAAAGTGTTTCAAACGTTGCCATATTATATTATCTGGAAAATGATTGTGCTTCACCTGCAACACCCACGTATAATTAGATATATTCAGATATAATTTCGCATTCACTAAATCCACCCCTGCCCATGTAGCATTTTAAATGATGAAAAACCCCGTGTTATTATGACATGAACCTTTTTAGGTTGTAAGTGCTTGAAAAAGGCATAAAGGGCATGCGTTCTGAAAGCCCTTCGGCCACGAGAGCCTTTTTAAAAGTAATTCGGATGAGAGGTCAAGTGCTTAATGAGTTTTGGATTAGATCTGGTTTAATGCGAGTAAATTTACGTACTACATTTCTAATTTGCTTGGCTTGAAATGTAAATGATATCTGGTATAAAAACATGGTGAGAATAAAGAGATAAACTATTTATATGAAAAGACAGAATGAAACTCATATATCTTTATTCCATGATGATACAGTGATCCTTTTCCACAAAAATAATAACTTTATATGTATATTAACAGCGTCTTAATGAAACAACGTAGCCTTTTTGAGGAAGGTTTGGTACATATTCATATTGTACATAAAGAAAGTTCACAATAGTACGTAACCTTACTTGTATGAAAATTTGTATAAAAATTTATTTTCTACCAGATAAAAAAACACAGGGAAATGCTAGGGTGAAATAAAAATAAACATTGAATAAACGGCCTTTCTCTTTAGTTCCTTCCAATGTAGATACAAAGATACTATTCGTTCGAAACGATACCTATTAAGGATCAAAAACCAGTTGTATCCAAACCATTACACTCGGTTTACTTGTAGCCTAATGGTAGGTATACCAGCAAATACCGACTACCTTTCAGTACTGAGTTGTATTCAGATTTTATAGAATACTTATTGTGTGAGACGTTTTTTTTTTCGAATTCAAAAAAAGGCTAAGGTTAGGTATAAGTACAGTCGGCTGAATACTTATATATGGTCTAATGAATGCCCGCGGATTAGCTCGCATTACTTTAGGATAAAATGTAGCCTATGACACTCCTAAGACCTCATACTACCTACATACCAAAAATCATGATGATCCGTTCAGCTGTTTTCACGTTTAAAAGGGCGTTTAAATAAACAGACAAGTGGATAAACAGACAAAGAGATAAAAAATATAAAAACTGCCGAAACGTGATTTTTGACCTTTCTTATAAAAAATCAAAACCACACTACGTAATCTTTTCTCATAGTGCGAGTTTGTATTTTTTTCGAAGATTCGGTTATGTTTAGTATTTCCACAATTTACTTTTGTAGTCTGCTTAGCCAAGGGTCCTTGTCTTATTCTTATCCCCCTCCACAAATAGTAATACCCCTATTAATTATGCAATATTACAAAGTACATATATAAAATTTAAGGAAATTCTTGCCCCCATGTGACTTTCCTTACATACGCTCACATATTTAGCACAGTGTTTGAACACCATTTGCGGAACTCTAAAAAACCAGCAGCAATTAGGCGGTTAGTTCAATTAGGAAATGTAATTAGGAATGCAGGCAGAAATAATCAGGATATTGAGAACGTTGCTATAAACAGAAGCACAACTTACATGTTTTCTACCAAAACTAGTCAAACAAATTCTTAATGAGTTATTATATAAGTTTGTATATTAGACTGGCCAACGCTAGTGCCGAACCGAGAGTTTTTAAACCGCTTTAGGTGCCTCTAACTGCCTCACAAGACTACCATATTGAAGCAAATATATCGACACCTACAGTTGAACGTATCAAGAACTGACTGCGTCGATAATTATTGTTTTCATCTGGTTTTCTATTGCCGTTTCGAATGCAAATAGTATAACAATAAATTTTAAAATTATATGCAGGCTTTAAGAAATAAAGGGTTTTCGACATTATATTATGCAATATTATTATGTATTGTTTCTTTAGTAACGCGAATTGGTGATATGAAATGTTATTGTAGCATTTTGTGACATTTATGTAGAAACAAAATTCATATACTGGCGTCAGCAAACATTGTATCGTAGGTATGATATTGGCACCGAACGAGGTCGATTGAACTAATGAATTGGTCCCCATGACTCGGTGCAAATTAATTACAAGCTCCGCTGCCCTCAGGAGCCTGTCAGGCAACGAGGACTCAGGTTGATGCTGGATCCAAAAAAATATTATTAACAAACAATTACCTACAGAACGTTATATGTCATTTGGATATTTTTTTTAAATCAAAGGCTAGTATTGTACCTACAGTAATAATTTCTGTTTGTGTGTGATTGGGTCTTATTACAAAACGCGATTTAGGTAACTCTTAGTCCAGAACTTTGAAAATATGCAGTCCGTGCTTGTTGTTCAAAATTTGTTTCCTTCTGTCATAATAATCAAATTGGCAAAATCGTACCAATGATAATCAACATTCTAATTTGAAGTTGACATATTGATTGTTTGTATGTGATGTTTGAACAACAAGAACCGACTTTTTATTTTCTATGTTGACTAATATTTAAACTGCGTTTTGTAATAAGACGATTTGACGCTAACGTATCTTTTTGAGTCCCTGAAAGCTTTATTCTTGTTATATAATCAGCATATATATTCATTATATATTTAGCCCATAATATTTACCAATAAAATCTTGTTTGCAACAAGATAATGCACATGTTGGTTTTGATTTAGGTATTTCAAAGTTAGAGCGTCTCAAAAACAGTTTTTGAACCAGTCTTAATCCCTTAACTACATCCCCACAAAGTGTGAGTTAAGTTAATTAAGTTAAAAACATCACATCGTCTGAGTAATCACAAATTAATATCGGCAGAAATCAACTCGTAATTTATAAATGGTTCCATCCATCGACGCCCGCTAGCTGATTTACCGATAATGTTTCAAAGTAAATAAGTTTATGAAATTCGCTTGAGTATTATAGTTTTAAATATTTGAACAGTGGAAAATGGAAGTTAAATAAATTTAATGCTATTATGTAATTTTAATAGGCAGCCATGATGTTGAAAGGCTGTCGTAATTATTTTATCATGCATCCGGCGATTTACCGCGAATAGCTTTTGTCGGTTGAATATTTTCAGTAAATTTGGATTTATTGTAGGTACAACAGCGTAGAGGTATCATGGAATGAAACAAAACAGAATTTACGCCAACACAGGTCAAGATCTGGTTCCAGAACCACAGGTATAAGACGAAACGAGCTGTCTAAGAGAACATGATTTGCACATGATTTGAATGTCGGGGGTTTGAACTCTCCGCGGCGAGTCGCTGTACCAGTTCTGGTGAAAGATGGAAGACCTTGTGTGGGGAAGCCGGATGGACTTCCTTCTCTAGGCATGGCGCTGCCTCCGTTTTTGGTATCATTTATCTTATGACGAATATCGTATGATGTTAGTGACGTATTTTTTCGTTTGGCTACATCTTTCGCTTATAAAAAGAACTCATTTATCTTTACATATAATAAAGCTGAAGAGGGCCGAAAGTCTTAACATTGAAGATAATAAAAAAAATTTTTGGAGATTATTTGAATTGATAGCAGGACACGTTTCAAACATTTCTTGATTTTTTGTCTGTTTATCTGTGTCTTTGTTTACCTGTTTGTCTGTTTATTTAAACGCTCATCACGCAAATACGACTGAACGGATCATCATGACTTTTGGTACGTAGATAGTAGAAGGTCTTAGGAGTGACATAGGTTACTTTTTATCCCGAAATAATGCGAGTGAAGCCGCGGGCATCCACTAGTAAATAAATATGTTTATCTCGTTACAGAAAAATGTGAAAGATAATCGTGTATTAAACATGCTTTAAACACTACAAGACAAGTGCAGTGGCTGTTCCAATAAACACAGATAATAATTTGTATAGGTATTTTTTACAGCTCTCCCTACAAGAAAATCTTTTTGGACCAATCAAAGATAACATTAATTTTCCAGGTACTACACTTTTCACATGAATGAACTATGATGTACCTACTTTTCCACTGAAATCATATATTTTCAGATGAAATGAACTCAAAGGTTTAATTACTTTTTCTAGGAAAGTCTGATGTAATTTGAAATCAAATAAATTGGATTATATGACACCAATGGCTTCTTTGAATGAATTTGAATATTACAGACAAAATTTTATTTGTGAATGAATCAGCACTAACAAAACTATGCTTATTATTTTTTATGTAATTAATTTTAGAGAAGCCAATATATAAAGAAAAATCCTTGTAATACATATACATATGTACATTTTTCTTACCTTTACTAGTACTTCATTACGAATGTGTTTTAAGGTATTTTAATAAAACAACTAAAATTGTTACCCGACACAGTCATCTTAAAAAACATATTTACCACATTTTTTGAACTAAAACGGGTTTGCATTTGGCCATAGTTTGCCTGATGGTAAGCAAAGGCTATGGCCTAAGATGGAGTGCTGACCCGATAAGAACCGATTCACTCTCGCTTTGAAGATCGCTGGATTTATATCTCTATGCGTATAATGTTAACTGTATGTGTATGTTATGGACCAGGTGATTAATGCGGGCATTATTTATAATGCATGAGGATTATGAATAATGTCTAGCTTTATCGGGCTAAGTGATTAGTTACTATCTTAACTTCATTATTTATCACATTGCACGGTCATTATTATATTGCTACATGACAATTGGGCAATTTGATAATAAAGCTATATTTAATGCTTGTGCGAGGGCGGGGAGGGAAGTACGCATGGCGTGACACGCTTTGACCAATCAGAGACCGCCATTCAGCGTGCGGCTCGTGCGGCGGACTTCAAGCGTTGTTGTTATGTTTAGTTTTGCATTGTAAGCGAATACGGACGGACGCGAATGGGTTTTACTTTCGTAACTAAATGTTAACGCGAGCGTGTTAGCTTGAACTATAGTGAAATACCTAGCTGTTAGTGTGTATTTTAATAATTAATCATGAATATTTCGAAATTATACGAAATGAATCGTCAATTTGACGAAAGATTGAGTGAATTAACGTCACTTAAAGGACAAAATACTCAGTTTTTCACCAACGAAAGCTGTAATGACATGATTGAAAATGTTAAATCTGCAAAATCAAAGAAGTCGCATAAAAAACTTGAAGATTATCAGCGTTTGCGAAGATTTGACGTCACGGCTGTTGGAGAAACAGATAAATTGATTGTTCCAGTCAAAGACAATATGATTAGGTACTACGTGAAAAACAACGAGATATTTCAGATTTTGCATGATACCCATCTGAGTGTAGGGCATGGTGGTAGAAACCGGATGGAGAAGAAGCTAAATTTAAGGTATAAAAATATTACGAGGGAAGTGATTGCCATTTATTTAAACTTTTGTGAGAGCTGTGAAAAGAAACGCAGTGTTCCAAAAAAAGGATTAGTTGTTAAACCTATTCTAAGCGGCGAAATTAATGCAAGATGTCAAGTAGACCTTATTGACATGCAGTCACAAGGAGATAATCAGTATAAATTTATAATTGTATACCAAGATCATCTCACAAAACTTGTGCAACTCCGTCCGCTCAAGACCAAAACTGCTGAAGAAGTAGCATATGTACTACTTGATATTTTTACAATATTCGGTGCACCAAGCATTCTTCTAAGCGATAATGGCATGGTTTGCTAATAAAATTGTTCAGGAAGCTTGTGACATGTGGCATGAATTGAAAATTGTCCATGGTAAACCGAGACACTCTCAAAGCCAAGGGTCAGGAGAGAGAGCAAACCAGGACCTAGAGAATATGCTGAGTACGAGGTTGGAGGATAACAACACTAAGAAATGGTCGGAAGGATTACGTTTTGTACAATTAATGAAAAATAGAACCCATCACACAGGTATTAACTGTACTCCATATGAAGCCATGTTTGGAACGAAATTGAAAGTAGGGCTTAAAAGTTCTTCTATACCACATGAGGTTCTACTTGATATTAATTCAGAAGAAGACTTGGAAAAACTATTATCTACTGAGAGCACTATTACCGAAACGAATCTAGTGGTTGTCACCGAAAATGATCAAGTAGAGTCCGCCAAAAATGATCAAGTAGAGTCCGCCGAAAATGATCAAGTAGAGTCCGCCGAAAATGATCAAGTAGAGTCCACCAAAAATGATCAAGTAGAGTCCGCCGAAAATGATCAAGTAGAGTCCGCCAAAAATGATCAAGTAGAGTCCGCCGAAAATGATCAAGTAGAGTCCGCCGAAAATGATCAAGTAGAGTCCGCCGAAAATGATCAAGTAGAGTCCCCCGAAATGATCAAGTAGAGTCCGCCGAAAATGATCAAGTAGAGTCCGCCGAAAATGATCAAGTTGAGTCCGCCAAAATGATCAAGTAGAGTCCGCCGAAAATGATCAAGTAGAGTCCGCCGAAAATGATCAAGTAGAGTCCGCCGAAAATGATCAAGTAGAGTCCGCCGAAAATGATCAAGTAGAGTCCGGCGAAAATGATCAAGTAGAGTCCGCCGAAAATGATCAAGTAGAGTCCGCCGAAAATGATCAAGTAGAGTCCGCCGAAAATGATCAAATAGAGTCCGCCGAAAATTTTCATTTGATTTTTATTAAGAGAAGATGCTAATTATGCCAAAAAATGAGTTTAGTCATTTCTATAAAACAAAAATATTATGCTGTGAAATTTTTGTTTTAAATTTAATTACATTTTATGTTATATTTTAATATGACTTTCCTCAAGTTTTAAATGCAAAAACTAGTGGATTTTTAAGGAAGAAGTCTTTGGTAATTAATCCAAATAATGAGTCTGATTATTTAATGTTTGTATTACTCTGCCCAAAAGGTGATGGACAATATGTATAATGCCCGGTCAATTCGATTATTTGAATAATTATTATCAAATTGCACTCTCATATTGCGCATTTTTCATAATAACCGGGCACTATGTATACTGCCCAATTTATCACTTGGTCCATAACATGTATATTATACATATATAAATAGAAAGATAATGCTTTGTTGTCACAGATATGTAAAATGAAATTAAACTATTCTAGTGCCACAAGTGGCGGCCTTATTGCTAAAAGCAATCTCTTCCAGGCAACCATTGGATATTTACACATTTATATGTAAAAACACGCTCAAATCAAGCAATTTATCAACGCTTATCACGAGACATCTAGGGATTTAGTTGTTAGTTATACTACAACTGTCTCCTTGTCCCAAGTGTATATTTGTTCCCACGGGGTCTAGTAGTCGTCGCTCGATGCCCATAGATTGATTTATAGAGTAGGAAAAAGGGAAATTCGACTGAAATGGGGTGAAATAGTTGTGTTACTAGGCAGTAGGACACTTTACAAATATGTTGGTGTCATGTTACAATAAATATTTTTTATTCTTATTCTTATAATATTGTTTTCCTTTTAGATAGTTATGTTTTGTAATTGTTAGAGTAAACGTTTTATTTTAGATTTTACAATATTTTTACTTTAATGATGTTACACAAAATAAACTGATCAAATATCATAATGTTTACTTCTTTGGTGATTAAATCTATTGAAAATTTATGTTTAGCAATCATTTAAACCTTTTTATTTTTTTGCATTATATAAGAGTTTACTTTTATTTTTAATTATTAATTTAAATATTTAAAAACCTCACAAATACGACAAAATAGTAACTAAAATAAACTCTTTAGTTTGCTTAATTATAATGCATATTATTATTATTTTTACGATGTTGTATGTAATTTAATTTTTTTGTATTTATTTAATTGTAATAAAAAAAACTAATTTTAAGTTTATTAATACATTCATCGATAAATTTTATATGTAATAAATGATATTTACGGTTGGCCCACAGCACGCAATAAATAATTATCTTAATAAAGAATGAATCATCATTATTATATCAACGAGTCAGTCCTTCTAGAAAGAGCACAGCAACTTGGAAACTCTGTCAATAACCAACAAGGCGGAGGTAGATAAAAAATTGGCTTCCAACGGCGAGCGCAGCTGAAACTGCATGCAACCGAAGCAATTTGATAAATTATTCCCAATTCAGAGTGATGAAATTCAAAGAGGGTCTGGGCTGGGTGGAAGGGAGTTCACGAGTAGTTTAGTCTGATTACAGGGTGAATGCAGTTTTGTTACGAATGTCTTTTGTCACGAGGCTTATGATGTTGGTAAAAGAAACTACGTAAGCAGCAGTTAGGAAGAAACACTACACGCTCTTGATGTCTTGATGTTCTGAAGATGGGTGTCATTACACCCGAAACGGGTTTACAACATACGTGAAATTATACGTGAGTAAGAACCGTAATAGTTACATATGGAAATTTTGATGTGTACATTATTTACATATTATCTTGTACAAGCGTGTATTACTAAATCAGACGTACTTATTTATATTAAAATAACTGAACTTAAACTTAGTATATTAAATTTAGGGTTTGCCTCCTTATTTTGCTTCACACCTTCAATAAAAACTGATAAACAATAGATACTACATAATAATTTTCAGTTAGAGTATCATAAAGAAAAAATCTACTATCAGAGTTTAATGGAGTAAATTCGAAATATGTTTCAAATAATGAAACACAAGCACAATTGTTCTGAGACAGTATTATTCAATACATCAAAAAACATTGCATTCTTCCCCTCACGAACCAAAAATCGACCCTTCTCAATAGCGCTTTTCTCGATGCTTTAGAAATGTGACAGAATTTAAGGGGAGGAATCGAGTGACGAAAATACCAATTCGATTGTAACACTGCAGTACAAAAGTTTTTTAATTAATGATTTGTGTAACTTCAAATGGAGGGGTGCAGAAATATTTGAAAAATATGCTTCTTATATTCGTAAGAAAAATGGTAGGGTGGGTGGGAAATTTAAATTGAAAACATAGTGTCTGTCAAATGAAATGGTCTTAGCATATTAATATTTAACAAAAGAATTAAAACTCAAAAGGATCTAAGAAAAAAAATTCATAGATAAGTTAAGTTAAGTTTTTTTTTGTTTAGCTTAGATTTATGTGCTTACCAGTGACTGCCCATGGCTTTGCCTACTTTACTGTAAAACAATTAGTAGCCTGTGTATATTCAAGTACTTTTAGGTACTACACCATAGTAAATAAAATGGTGATTAGTAAAGGAGAAAAAAAACCTAAAACACACTTTCATTTTGATATAAAACAAAAATGATGGTTGTAATATGCATATTTTATTATATTTAGTGCAATTTCCTCAAAGGGAGTGCAAAGATCTTAAGCATTCGTGCAATCGTCTTTATGAAGTGAATAGAGATCGAGATTCTTGGCCGGTGCTGCCAGACTGAAGCAGTCTTACAAACAGATGGTACATTTAGCTTTCATTGCTTGATTCTGTTTTCTGTTTGAAAATCTTTATAAATGTAATGTAGCAGTAGTAACAACTGTAACAAGTCTACACTGAAAAAATATATGGTATACAACTTAGTTTATAACTTCAAGTTGGCAGGCGAACTTGTAAGATTATATTTGTAAATATGTGGAGCGTGTATGCTTAGAGTTACGAGTATAAATCTCGACAACGAATCTTGAATTGCTAGCTTAAATATTTTTTTAGACTGTCTGTCGCGTAAGAAGGATCAACTGAGGTAAATAAAGAGTCATATCAAGATTTTTAATTATATTAACGTGATTGTTCCGCATTACACAATAGTCATCATTCCCTGACAGCATACTACCTCATTGTGATGGAATCGAACGCTATCAAATTTTTAATATAGATTTTTTCTATCACTTCGCATGGCAGCCCAGGTTTTCAATTGATTTGCATCCAGGATTCCCGGACAAAGCTGTGTGAGACGTTAGGAATCCCACAATTCACTCCTTTAGCTAAATCCCGGATTAGAAGCGGGATTCAATACGAACGATCGATAGAATTTCTTTTGAGTCCGTAATGGAAATGAATGATTAAATTATGCGATTGATTTTAATTATTTTGAATGGGCGTTTTATAGTTTTAAGCAGTGCTAATTTTGAATAGATTTGGAAGTTTTTATTCACTGTAGCATAGTAGTTACCAAATAAATAAACTAATAAAAATTAATGCAGGACATAAGAGTATGTTTCACTTAGCCTCATCACCTAGACTTATAGGTACTGATTAAACTACATAAAATTTTACAATGCAAAAAACAATATTTATTTACCGCTTTTAAGCATGATAGCCTTTACTGAGATACTAAAAGCTTACCAATTAGTATAGTCCTTTAATACGATTTTTCACAAGTTAAGAATATCAATAAAATTCTAAATACATTTGGCGTTTTGAAACTCTTCAAAAAATTTAGCAAACTGTGAGTTTTATGTTTAGTTTATCTACAAACAAAACTGGGACACATAAATTGTCAAAACGTTATGTAGGCGCTATGCAATTAAACGTGCCATGTTCGGTGGTTAACAAAAACTAACAATGATTTAGATTCATGAATAGAACAGTTTCAGATTTGTTTTACTAGAAATAGTTAAGAATAATTTTAAAGCAGTAGTTCAAAATGAGAAAACAACAATAGATCATGCAAAAAAAATTTGCAATATTACATTATGAATTTTTCAGAAAAGTTTAAAGCTAGCCCGCTATTATTCCACAAAGCCGTTATGTACATTGTGTATTATGACATTACAGTAAATTTCAAAGAGCATGTTTCCTGTGACAGCACAGTGTATTGAAATTTCATGAAAATCGAACAATAAATATAGCCAAAAATTTCAGTTCAAACAAAAATCAACAAAAAAAATATTTTCTTTATATCAAACAATCAATTCCAACATATCATCCTAACAATCATATCACTACGTCAAACACAAACAAACTAATTCGGCATGGATATCGCAGACACGCTATTTTTCACCCTCACATAACGAAATGTCAGCTCCATAGCAGGACCTTTATCATTGTCAATAAACTGCTGTATAAATCAAACGGGAGGAACTAGACCACTTCATAAATGCTGTTTTTGTTGGTAGGAATAGAGAACGCGGTCGGTTTATGGATGGGTGACCAATTGTCTCTAAATTAAACTAAATATTGCTTTACAAATACCTATTTATCTATACTAATATTATAAAGCTGAAGAGTTTGTTTGTTTGTTTGTATGTTTGTTTGTTTAAACGCGCTAATCTCAGGAACTACTGGTCCGAATTGAAAAATTCTTTTTGTGTTGAAGAGACCATGCATTTATCGAGGAAGACTTTAGGCTATATAACATCACACTGTAACTAATAGGAGCGACAACAACGGAAAATGTGGAAAAAACGGGGAAAATTATTCATCTTTGAGGGTTTTCCGTTACGTGCGCTGCGAAAATGGTTCAGAAAGTCGTGGGTAACAGCTATAATTTACAAAGCTGAAGAGGTTGTTTGTAAAAATAAATATGATACCCAAAATAACTATTCCACGCGGACGAAGTCGCGAGCACAGCTAGTTTATTTATAAATAGGTAATATTTATAAATAAACAGGTAAAAAAAATGCCATACGATAAATAAATACAAATACCTTATTTATTTTACAATACTCAGTAGCTAAGTATAAAATTAAATACCATAATCTTCGTATTTTCCTGCTCATTTCGTCACCCAGCCTTATGCTGCAGAGATAGGTAAATATCCTATTGTGTCTGAAAAGGAAAAATAATCGGAGGGAGTATATAGTATACACACTAATATAGGTATTATATAGGCGAAAACTTGCTTGTAAGTGTGTAATTTTATTGTTTTTTTCTTTACAGCTGAACTAATTTGGGTTTAATTTTCTAGCGTATTTAATGTCACTTTTCATTCACTCATGTAACGAGAGCCAGCATTGATCTGTTTTTAAGCATCTTGTTTTGTTTTTTTTTAGCTAATCTACTATTAATAAACGCCTATTTTTTTATTTGACGAAGAAGAAAACTTTTACAGATTCAATGTTTAGCAGACTTATGATTTTTACAATATTTCACAGCGATATTAATATGAAAAATAATATGAAATAGGTTTGACAAGGCAGACGATTTTTTTCAATAGAGCCCTTTAATCAAAAATATCTTACAAACACAGCTCCTTTCAAACTAACCAGACATTCATTCACAAAAGAAAATTGAAATTGTACTACTGATTTGTTTTCAATATTTCATGTTGATTCAAAACCCAGTTTAATTCATGAATAAATAGTTTTAATCTAGAAAACTAACTTTATTGAGTTATTTTAAGTATCTTTACTTAGATAACTAAATTATTTGTAATTTTTTATATTAAAATTTTATGTTGCTTCAAAACTGCTATTGGTGGTTTGTATGTCAATTGTCAAAATATTCTGAAATCAATAAATATGTTTAGATGTGGATAGCTCAGTTTTGTTGTCTTAATATAGTTTAACCACTTGATTCTCTGACGCCCTATGTTTCTTTTTCCCGGAATCTTGCCTTCGAGGACCGAATTTGGAAGCAAATGCATAGAGAGACCCTCTTTGCATATTATTATGTCCGACGGTAATGACCGCACTTCATACCACCAAATACCATTTAATTTAGTTCAACATGTCACAAATTACTCAAAATGACTTGTGAAACATTTTGTACTATACAGTTCTTGATTACAAAATCAATTACGACCCTATAGTTTGAATGTTATGTAATTTTGTCTAATGAGGCTGGCATAGTCGCATGGCGATTAAAGCCTCTTTAAAATATTAGAATAAAAAAAATAAAAAATAAATAAAAACAATTACAGTACAGGATTAGATATTTATGTTTGCCACTATCTTCTGAGGCCCCCGTAGCTCTCGTAGCGCGCTGGCGGAGGCGATGACCAATTTTAAGCAAAGGTCGACGCGGTCAGTCCTTGGATGGGTGACCGAAAAGTGGCGATCGATTTAGGGCGCTTCCGTGGATCGGATGACACGTTAAATTGTAGGTCCCTGTTGTTTGTCTAGTAGATAGATAGATAGATTAATACCTTATTGGACACTCACATAAAAAACATAATACAAAACGGAAAAAAAATTAAACTAATGCCACAAATGCTAGTACGGCAGTCGTTCAGCCATGTCAAAGGCTCTTAGGGCGGCTTGATAAACTCTAGACACCAGAGTTGGCCACTCTCATTCGATAAGAAGTAGAAGACTATCTTTTACAGTAAGAATGTCTAATACCCAACACATTTATCAAATGCAAATAGCGCTAGGTCCCGTTGGAACCGCGATTGTTACGTGACTTGTTCAGCAGCGGACAGGCAATCTCAATAAATAGGTATTTGGAACCCTAATTTACACTCCCTTACCGCCCTTACGTAATATCCTACGGTTATGAAGGTCCATGGCGTGTGGGGCTTGTACCATGCACGTGAAACTGTGCTTTATTTTATTTGTACATACCTGCTTGTTATTGTAATGTTCAATTGTGTTTTAATTGAATTGCTCGTCAATGGGGTGTATTCAACGCGCCCGTAATGTAAGTTGATAAATAAATTACTCAATTTATTTATCAACTTACATTACGGGGCCTTGTTAGTTTTTGTGTAAGTTATTTTGATTAAATAGATGCCTAGTTGAGAGAATCTATTAAGTTCTCTTGGTTTTAATTTTACAGTGATGTTAGCGTACAATTTCTCGAGTGCGACATACTACCTGTTATAGGCATAGTAAAGATCAAAGACCAAGAAATTACATGTCTGTTACACATAGATTATCAGTATTATATTGAGCTGTTTAAAAAGATAATTCGATGCAATCTTACATATTATTTGTGTAAGCGAACATCACGAAATGTACTTATCCACTTAACTTACCCAGTAAGAACAGAACTCTCTAGCAAATAATACCTATTTTGATATTTTCAAAGCAGATCATGGTACAGGCCAAGGGCTCTAGGACCGTGACGGTGTATATTTTGTGTGGGGCGTTAGTGGTAAATCTTGTCCAATTAAACTAGAACTATGGATGGTGAACTTGACATTTTATTCATGACCTTTGTTATATATCGCCACAAATAAAGGTACGGCAAAATAACGTGATAGTTAGATATCATATTGTTATAGGTTTAAAGGTATTTTAGCAATTGATACTACTAGCGAAATTTGATTAGTGAAAAATGTAAAGTAACTGAAAACTCCTTTAGTATGTTTAAGCGAAGCGCATTTATAATTGTGAGTTAAAAGTAATCGCTACAATTTTTCTCTCTTACCACTTTTCAGATCTTAACGATTATAAAAGAAGGTGTACCTACAAAATGTAAGCTAATGTAGATTCAAAGTCCTACTTCTTTTGAACAGAAAAATGTAAGTATAGCCTCGCAAATTTACTAGTCTATTCTTTAAAATAATATTCTCATAGATTTTCCCAGCTTCGTAGAAGTAAATCAATCTTGACAGCCTCATTTACCCACTGACTGATATGGCTTTGATCTCGAAATCACTTTGAGTCATCCAGAGCTTTGAAAAAATCGCATCATATCACATTTTCTACGAAAATAAACTCCTTAATATTCATTTGACTTGTGTAAGTGAATAAAAATGCAAACTATGAGTGAGACTTAAAATTTTTCGCTGAAGAAATAACTTTATGCCGATAATATAAAATCTAGATATTTTCGTGATTACTGTTTGGTAGTGATGTTTCTAGAAACAATCTAAATATATGAATATGAGTATTTCAGGGCTAGGTCTTATCAAAATATTTATAAAAAAAACTATAGACCGAGCTAGAATAAATCGTACAGTTTCAATTCATAGCATCCCCCAGAGAATTGATTGATAGATGCTAACTAGTACTTTTTAGTAATCTATATATATAAAACTCAAAGGTGACTGATTGACTGATTGACTGATATAGTGATCTATCAACGCTCAGCCCTAACCACTGGACGGATTGGGCTGAAATTTGGAATGAAGGTAGATGTTATGAAGTAGGCATCCGCTAAGAAAGGATTTTTGAAAATGCCACTTTTAAAGGGGTGAAATAGGGGATGCAAGTTTTACTTCTCAATGCGAGCGAAGCCGCGAGCACCCACTAGTCATGATATAAAATTGATAATCATAGCTACTATTTTTATAAAAGCTATAGAGTGTAAGTTTCACTTATCTGCACAATAATTGAGCAACAGATCGCCGTGATTTTTCATACTGTGATGGTATAAGTTATAAGAGTGACATAGACTACTTCTATTCCCAAAAATCACGAGTAAAGCCGTGGACACACACTAGTTTACTATAGGTATTTTAGTTATTTATTTATTTATAATGGTACACAAAACAGAATGTGTTCCCAAATAAGCTAAGTATACATTCAAAACTGGTTTTGATCCAGAACAAATAAGTTAGTAAGATATGCTTTCACATAGCTCAGTAAGCAAAGATGCGAGCAATTTCCGGCTTTCTCGTCATAATATCCGTTCTCACATCTGTCACAAATATGCTTAATTTGTATCAGAGCTACAAAATCACTAGATATTTGCGATAAGCTATGCTACGGTGATTGCTTTTTGCTAAAATAGTAATACTAGGAAACTGTTTCATGTAAAAGTTAAAATGTATGCGTAGAAAGTTTGTAATTGAGAATTCCATACTCAATCGCCAACATACCGTAAGTATTCAAATTCTACGTACAAAATTCCTGTATGATAAATCTAGCCCCATACTAAGCTTACATATGTAAGTTAGTAATTTCGTATTACGGCAGAAAATACTCATGTCCAGAGTTTTTAAAGCTTCCCAGAGATCTCTGAAATGACTTCACGATTGCTGTATTATGACCAACAGTCGAGACTTACATTTTAATTGTTGCGATCATTCTTTGTATTGGAGACCGTACAAAAAAAATAGGGGCAATTATACCCGATTGCCTTTTTCAGTCAAATTGTGAATAGTACTCTACTTCAAATTGTAATTTTACTGACATTTGTGAATTCAAATTCACTGGCACTGGGTCTCCTGACCGTGACCTTGTGTAAAAGCAATCATATTTTGTTACAACAGAAATATAAATATCATTAGTTTCATTGTGGAAAAAAAAGTATTCTAACTTTGTCACATCATCGCTCCCCTTATGCCACTGTATATGGGCAGTATATTTGACAATTTGTCATAAACATTAACATAAAAAAAAGTTATTAAATTAAAAGATAAAAAGATAAAAGGTTGAATGACATCACTAGAGACAAGAACGCTGGCTGGTTCCTTGCGCAAAGGATTTCTATAGCAATCCAGCGTAGGAATGCAGCCAGCGTTCTTGGCTCCATACCACATGTAGATGTTTTAAATTTAGGTTAAATGTACATACTCTTTTTTAGTTTTATTAGTGTATATATGTTAAATGAGTAAAATATATTTTTTACTTGTATTGATTTCGAAATACATTTTATCAACCCATTAAATTAAATAAATAATTAAAGTCATTGTACGTAATCACGTTACGCCACTAGACTAGTTCGTTATCAACCGGGCTCCAATGTCCCGGAGTATAACGCTTCAATGTAGGTACATTGGATGCACTATTTGCCATTAAATTGAATATTTGTTAATTTGCTACGAAGCAGAAACACTTTTAAAGTCATTGTACGTACTCACGTTACGCCACTAGACTAGTTCGTTATCAACCGCGCTCTAATGTCACGGAGTATAACGAGGGTACATTGAATATAGGTACTTTATGCCACTAAATTTATTAATTGTTACTTTGCTATAAAGCGGTAACACTTTTAAAGTCATTGTACGTAATCACGTTACGCCACTAGACTAATTCGTTATCAACCGCGCTCTAATGTCACGGAGTAAAACGCCTCAATTTACATTGAATATAGGTAATGTATGCCACTCAATTGAATAATTGTTTATTTGCTATTATAGTAGTAACACTTTTAAAGTCGTTGTACGTAATCACGTTACGCCACTAGACTAACTCTTTATCAATCGTGCTTTTTTTTTTTTTTTTTTTTTTATTTGTCGTTCCACCATTGTTTCCCTCAACATGAGTCAAGGACATTTTCTGGCTGAACATTTGCTAAGGCGTAATGAGATTTTATGATCGGTTTATTAGAAACGTCACATGTCAAACGTCAATCGTGCTTTATTCAACGCCCCATATATACATTTATTGTATGTTGGTATTGTATTCCACTAAACTGAACATTTGCTAATTTGCTATGAAGCAGTACACTTTTAAAGTCATTGTACATAATCACGTTATGCCACTAGACTAGTTTGTTATCAACTGTGCTCAAATAAATGATGATATGAATCACAAACAAAATAACCGTTATAGGTTAAAAATTTTAGTTATTTTTACATTGAATAAACTGTAGAACAATGTATGTAAGAAAATGGTAATAAATAAATTCATATTTGGTTGTATTGTATTTGTAACAAAAACAACAAATATGTCGGTACATCGAAAAAAGATCGTTACAGAAACATTGCTAGAAAGTCATGTTTCCGATCTACATGACAAAAATGTGGGTATTTCAAAAAAAGATCGTTATATCATTTTTTTAAAAAAAAACCTATGTTTACGATCTATTCGGTATAGTTTTATAAAATATATAAGATTATAACAAGAAAATTAAAATCGATGATAAATCGATGCAGTAAGATTGCTTGGTAAGTTAGTAGTTGCACTAACCTTTATCCTTTGAGCTGGTTGATGAATTGCTTAGTTTTTGTACCAAACGTCGAATTTTCGACGATGTTTTAAAATTCCGATGCTCCTTTTCCTAATTTACCACTTGAACACACGAAATAAACACTTTTTTCCACGAAAAATTCAAATAGTAAAATTCAACGAAATTTATGATGTTGCGACGCCCGCACACAAGAAAAGAATGAGGTTTGACAGGAGGAAGGCGCTACAGGCGCGACATTGACAGAGACATTTTTTCAAAAGTTTTTTTTTGTGTTTTTTATTTTCACAGCTATAAAAAGAGTGACGCCTAGTACATACAGAAGTGAGACTACATAGGTAATAAAGAAATCTCGAGCATGTAACGTCGTCGTAGTATAATGTAAATCTCCAGTTACACTCAAGACATATTCAACAGTATTTAGTATAATTTGTAATTAAAACGAGCCCTTCTATTTGCCCTTCTTGTCATATTGACCTAATTGACCTGACCTTATGTCTAGGTACTTATATCGCAACCTAGTTACGAGTATGTACCCTCATCAAATTAAATTATGACCCATGACTTTGCACTTTACTTCATTTCTCGTAAATACCGTTGGGACGCTTTAGTTTTCAAACTTAATTTGAGTTGTTAGCCGTAATATGTCTAGTACGATTTTCTTTGTATTTTAATAATAATGTATTTTGTGAACTACTTAGAGTATACTGTAAGAGTATACCTACTTAAATTAGCATCTTTTGAAACTTATTTAACATCCGGTGTTCTGTTAAATCAGGTACTACGGTAGCAGATCCCCAAAATTAGTCACATGACAAAGAAACTATTCAGAGCCATTGCGCATTTATCCATATTCATAATATATAGACGGTGTCACCTCCTGATTAACCACATTTAGCAGAATGCTAATTTTTAAACATGGCAACAGCTATCAGATTTCCATCCCCCTGAAGGAATAACTAATATTCCTTTCAGTTCAGCCGGTCACAAGAATTTATATTTACGAGTATGAATGCAGATGTACCATGATGTAAGTAAATACGAAATTTAATATAGAAAGGAATAAACCTTATGAAGCATTTAGGTTTTCAGAAAGACTTTTCCCACAAGCACTAAAAGTTTTTATAGCCGTTTGCGTGGTTTCAGCATGAAAATGACTGTGGTATTGCGCAATATTCTCTCATGCTAATTAGCATTTTATTAACATCTTAAAAATTCTATTCAAAACACAGAGCACTAGTACACGTTTAAGTTAGTTTCTTTTGAATCTTGCTCACATTGTTGGTAATTTCATAACTTAATTAAGTTAAGAAAAGTAAACAATGATACTGAAGCAAGACAAGATTTATATTTATATGATAAAAAAAACATTAGATTACAACAAACATTATATACCTATGTAGGACTTGGCAGGGTGACACAAAATGTGAATTCATATGAAATAACAACACTCCTTCAAAAGATCTTCAAAACACTCCTTAAAAAAGCTCTTAGCCAATCAGAAAAAGCTTTAAAATAATAAAAGACGTTCCACTTTTAACGAAGCAAATAAACCCGCCGAAAACCCTTTAAACAAACTTAAATAAGCCGGTAAAATGTCTCTGAAATAGCCTATTAACACCGTGACAATCTTGTGGAGCCTTCTCTAGGGCCAAAGATAATATTTTTCTTTTATTTGAAACACTCGCCGGCCGTTCGTCGGCACATAATTAGATTATACTAATTGAGTCCGTGCCAATTGTTCGTTTTGTAAAATATTGTTGGAAAACAACCCTTTGCTGGGATAAGGTAAAAGGAAAAGAAGAGAATTCAATTAGGACTATTATTGTAGGTAAGTACCTAATTCTTTCAAGATTCAGCGCTTGTGGGCGGATGTTTTTAAAAGATTTCAGTCGAAAGGTTCGGTTTACAGTCTAGGAAAATTTTGTGCGTAAATGAGATAATCAATGTGGGTTACCTTGGATGCCTTAACCGTAGAGTACCTACCATACTACCTTAACAATCAAGGAAGGCAATACACTGGTGGGCTATCTAATATTGTCCAGGCGTTACCACTTTCCATCAAGTACCTAGTCTGCTGGCACAGAATATATAATCTGCTGGTTTGACGTGTTTCTAAAAAAAAGAATACCCATAATGAAACTTCGTCGTATGAAAATCTGAAATAGTCTTAATTTTTGTTTACGTATATATAAAGAATCTTAGAGCTAATTATAATTTAGGTCAAGAATAAACAAAACTCTGTTTTTAACTTGGAATTAATAGCTGAAAATAAAAATAGTCTTATTAATCTATGTTTACGTGTAAGAGAAGATTTTAAAAATCCTAAAGCGAACTATATTTTTAGTCTAGAATTCTTAATTTATCTCAGAAGTCCAGCTTTTTATCCAAATCTGTCTACATTTCGTATTTAATCCAACGAAACGCTTGCATTTTATTCTTGAGACTTTTTATCATAGGAGCATTCATTCGTTACTTTTCCGTTTTATTCAACGAAATTAAACGTTGAGAGCGTCTTTGATGTTGTAATTTACTATTTTCGTCCATCTGTAGATATTTTATTTTGTTCCCTCCTTTATTCAGTTTCCCGTTAACTCTGGTACAGTATAGCAAATAGAACGACGAATGATAAGGCAGTAAGGATATAAGACCAAGATAAAAAAAGTAATGGCGTTTTTAACGTTCTCTGTTTTTTTCCGGCAAACCATATGGTCTGTATATCAAAATGATATTAACAAATTACTGGACACAATAAAAACTTAAAAATAAATCCTCTAAATTGGTGTTGTTTATGCTGCTAAAAAGTTTGTCGTATCATCTTACTACCAAACATATTATTTTCTTTCAACTTATCAACACCTATTAAGTTACCTTATATTCATATCAAACTACAATAAATTCGATTTTACCAGAAAACCCATACTCTCCTTACCATCCATCCTCAAATTTTTAGCGTCGCGCTCTGGGAGGGAAATGAAAATATTTTCCTTTTTCGGTCCCCTGTGCTGGCCAATTACAATCGCAATTAACTTAATTTGAGGGTTCCGACGACCTGATGTTTTGTAAGCTTACCTTACTTAAGTGGTCGGTGAATCGTGGTCACCCTACATACTTTATGCTCGCCTGATTCTTGTGGCCCGCGGTAATGGTTTTAAAGTGCTTTTGTACGAGTTTAAACAATGAAATTGGAAATTTGCGGAGTGAAAAGTAGACGAATGTGGTTCTGGATATCAAGGTGCGATTGTTTAATAATGATAGGTCAAATTCAATTCGTGAATAAAGAAAATGTCTAGACTCGTAGATAGGTGTTTTTGCAGACATTTTATAGAATATGTATTTTTTTTACATATAAAACGAATAAAATTTGCCTATTGTACCTATCTAGTATCATATCTTACTAGAAATAAGTAGAAATTTAAATATACTATTCATCTCTTACAAGGCGAATCCATCTAAAGTCTTTTTTATTTTGTATTGAAATCTGACTGAAACCAGAAACTGATAAAATTATCAAGATGAAAATGTAGTCGATTTTCCGAGAAAACCTATTTCAATGTGATAAAGCGACATCTATCGAAATCTTACATAACTGCAAGTTACAACTTTCACAAACGTATTTCAAAGAACCCTATGTTCATTCACGCTGTATATGGAAATACAGCCATGCTTCTAAGGTTGCACGAGCTTTGGTTGTAGTTCCGAATACAGTTTATAGATGGCAGTGACTTTCACCGAGCGAAAGTAAGTAAAAGTTGTTTCTAATATATTTTTTTGTGATTATCATTTTTGTGGTTATTTAATGTAAATTACTCGTACATATTCATTGTCATAAACTCAAAATAAAATTAGAGTAATGTAAAATCAATAAAATAAATTACCTTTCTATACACTTAAGACTCTTCAGAGCTTTCGAAACTGTCCATGATTTTAAAAAGCGTTATGCTTTTCCCATACTTGACCAATGCCTAGATATTTCGGAAAAAAACGGTAAATAAACTTTATTTTGTAAAAATATATTTAGCGTAGGTTTTGAACAAAAATAGTACTCAAACAAGAGTTTAAATTAGATGAAATCTGCACAGGATCGCCGCAGAAAAAACCCACCTATGATGATAATATGTCACAAGCCTAGCACTAAAGGCCATATCATCAATACCTTTTACCTGTCTATTTAGAAACTGTAATTGTGTAGAGGATACATACAAACACTGCAATTTCGCAAAAGCAGGAAACACGAAAACAGTACCTACAATAGGTTGCATCATAGAAGCCCTCAGGGCGAAAGAGGTCGTCGATGACATATGGGAGAAACTGTGGAACACTGACACCAATCGACAGAGCCTCAGATTTGACCCGTAGCATTCTTGTATGGTAACCTGCCCGTTACTTACGCGATTAGGGTTAACACGCGAGTTTTTGGTAGGGAAGTGTGGTGAAATTTTTGGGTGGACTGTATTGGTGTAAGTATTTTAAAGAAATAGAGTGAAAACTACAACGTCTTAATATATCTACTTACAGGGAAAACGTATTTAGAACAATAATAGTTGAGAAATTTCTAACTCTGTCAGTTATTACAGAAATGGGAATTTCGAAACTCGAGCTACATTTAGCAAACAAGTAAAGAAGCGAATTTACAAACACATTTATTGCGTTAATAAATATATTGTACTAACATATCATACGACCAATTAGTATAACATATCTAATTTAAAAAAAAAACATATCTGCCGAAGGAACGTTTATTTCTTTTGGAATAGGTCTGTTTAGGTTTCATGGAGTAAAGATACCTACTTTTATCTTTTTCATATTTTAATATTAAAACTTTCGTGAGACATTTTATAAATATGTTAACTAAACGGTTTTCACTCACGTGTAATTCGCGTAAGTTGTTTACGCGTTTCGGATGTTTTCATATTTATCATATTTCCTCAACAAACAGCCCTAAAAGTTCGTAGCCTAACCTGCGCGGTGGGATCCAAAGGTGGTATCATCAGACATCGCGGAACAAATCACCAGCGGCGGCCAATCTACAAGGTGGATCTAAATGGAGAGAACGTTCCGATCGGGACAGCTTTATAGGCAAGTGGGAAACCATTTTTGTAATGATTTACATGTAGGCTCCTGTGGATTCTTTTAGGTAAATTACTGGTTTTCGAGAAAAAAAAACGTTAAGTAAGTACTCATAACTAAAGTTTTATAAACTAAAACTTAAGTTGATAGATAGCAATGTAACTATGAATAACTGCGTAGAAAATTACGAAATATGCTTTTTGTTACCTAAAAAGGTCTTTATTATAAAAATGAAATTTGGACATTATCATCGTATTTCGCAAAAAGTGCTATTTACGTTTATAACACATTATATACAAGTACCTAAAATGCAAACTAGTTGTGCTAAAGCAACACTAGTTGGAATTTAAGGAAATCCTGCTAGCTTTATCATAACAAAAGAATGCAAATGCAAAACCTTATTTTTGCATTCAACTTACCTGGCACATGCATGCTACATCGAGGGCGGAGTACCTCCGGAATGTAGGGACGATCCTATCATTAGTCAATGTATCCCGAGGCGCGTTCCAGTGACTAAGATCGTGTGAATTCATAGCTCCAGCATATTCATATAATATATACAGAGGTACCTGGTAACGAATGTTTGAAACCATTGAAAGTTGAGTTCAGTACCCAACTTACCTCGATCAAGAAGCACCCGTAGCTCAGCTAGCGGAGGAAATCGCTTGCGATTACCAAAGGTTGACGCGGTCAGTTGGATTGGATGGGTGACCGAAAAGTGGCATTCCATTTTAGGCGCTTCCATGGGTCAGATGGCATGTTAAATTGTAGGTTCCGGCTGTTTGTCTAGTACAGCAGTCGTTAAGGCATGTCAGAGGCCCTTAGGGCGGCTTGATAAACTCTCGACTCCAGAGTTGGCCACTCTCATTCAATGAGAAGACCTCAAACAAGACTAGCCAGTCCTTTTAAAGGTTTTTGTTGGAAAATCTTGACCATAACAATATTATTATGAGGAACCCTGTAGCAAAAATGTTTTATGTGTAAGGTTTTTTTTCTTACATTAAAATGTATAAAACAAGGACTCTTTTTGAAAAAAAAATTAGAGAAAATGTTGTGATTGGTGTGATGTTACTTAATCAAATAATTTATTTATATGTGGAAATGTAGTTTATTACTTACTATATTTTTGTTTATTTCTATTTTACATACAATTAAAACCCTCCTGGTTCTTTAAAAGCTTCACTTGTTACACCAAATAACCCTGTAGACACGTATGAGTCATGCTCTATTCTATGTCAGTCACTGTACCACGTTAGGTCCAGTCCAGTTTTGTTGTGCTCGGAATAGATCTAGGGTGGCGGAGACACGAGCTAGATGAATTAACTCGAGATTAGGTACGCGTTATTTATGAAGGTATCTTTTGGTGATAATCACCGACAACAAATATTACCAATTGCAATGGGCCTTACTACAAAACGTGGTTTAACTATTGGTCCAGAACTTTGAAAATATGCAGTCCGTTCTTGTTGCTCGAAATTTATCCGTCTACTGTCATAATAATCAAACTGTCAAAATGTAACCAATGATAAAACAACGTCCCAATTTGAAGTTGACATTTGATAGTGTGTATGTGATGTTTGAACAACAAGAACCGACTTTTTATTTTCAAAGTCCTGGGCTAATATTTTAAGCACTTTTCGTAATAAGGTGGAATAAGTACAATACAATACAATATTTTTTTTTATTATGCCAGAATAAATACAGTTAGTATTTCGATGTATGCATATTATAGTACCTACAGGAGTTTAAAACTTACATCTACTTATAGGATTGTAAGTTTAAATAATTTGATAGACTCTTTACTCACTATTCTGAATTTCAAAATTCAGTCGCAAAGCTGATTTTTTTTTATTAACTTTTTAGTGATAGTAAACTTGAAGTCGTTTTTTTAAATAAATTAAAAATTACTACTTTGGTCTTAATATAATTGAACTGAATCGTAAACGATAATTATCACTTTTAACATAAGGCGAATTAAGGTAAAATGGAAACATATATCTTTTAAAAATCAGACTATTCGTCTATAGATGCAACGTTTATGAACCAAAAAAGATGACAGACTGCAATTGAATGCGTATAAATTGTAACGTCCAAGAAACAGGATTTCTGTTATTGATGGTGCCCGAAATGTCCCCAATAAATCACTGTTATGATATCTAGAATCAGAGATGGCCTGGAACCACTTGACCGGTTTAGCGCTGCTAAATCAACATCCATGCACACATCTAGCTTATCAAACGTTTGCAGAATGATTAAGAATGTATACGGATTACAGTTCTATATTTATTGTGCATCAATGTATGTATGAAAACGTATTTACGATTTTCACGTACTTATTTTCAATAAACTCATATTACTTATTAATTTATTATTATAACTCCGAAATGATTTCATTTTGAGTCTTCTACGGAAAAAAATAAACACGTACGTTATCTTAAGCCTTACATACGGGAAATTATCTTATTTAATATGTAAATTAACTTTAAAAGTATTTTTATGAAACATTTATCTGTTTTTTTTTAGTTTGGTAGTGTATTTCACATCCAATATTATTTGCTAAATTCAATTCATTTCATTTAAACGCATGTATTAAAAAGTGACTCAGCAAAACAATGGCTGCTAACCTACGAATATCGCACATTCTAACAGCCTCGATCTTTTGAATTCTATTATAGAATCGAACTTGATAATCCGCCTACACCGCCTTTTATTAAATCATATCACGCAAATTCATTGAACAAAAAGCCGAATTGAAATTGGCGTAGATAAAATAGTTCAAAGACTCAATACTCCATATAGTATTATCACAGAATACATAATGTATTATGTATTGTATTGTTTATTATTATTTATTAGTGTATTATCTGAGTTTGTATTGTGTTCTTTCACTTATTTATTTATTTTACGTATTCTTGTACGCCGCCTATTTAAGATTCTAAATCCTGTCCATCCAAAGGTTGCCTGGAAGAAATGGCCTAAGGCGATACGGCCGCCCAGTGTGCATTAAATTAGTTTTTAAATTTCTTTTTATTATGTAATTTCTTTGGTGTGCATTAAAGACATATCGTATCTTATCTTATCTTATCTAACTGCCTATAAATTCATGATTCCGTCAACCATCAATAAATAAATAGGTATACCTATAAATCCATAATCTTTGTCTATATCTAACTGTCAAAAGTTTTACATTTGAATAGTCGCAGTTTCTTTTCTGCCTACAACACGATGATTAAAATAATGTTTTTCTTTTTCTTCAATGAATAAAATTAATTACGATGCATAGCAAGCCAAAACAAATGGTTACATTTCTAAAAGTGTCTTACGAAATGCAAATTTATGATTCAATGCACATGTATTTATACATCGTTCCCCAATAACTTCCTTGAACAAAGTAACATTTTGTAGCTAAGTTGGTTGTATAATTAGACAAATAAATATACATTTCATCTTTTACATATGAGGCATTCATCGGATGTGATGTCGTTGTAAATCGGTTATGACCACGTGGCTGGCCGTTAACGCCGGTTTGTCACGGAATCGTGACTGGAGGGTAACGATTCCATCAAGTATCAATGTCAATTGGAAACAATTAAACGTTTTGTTATAAATATCTACAGAAATAGATTAACGGTTTATTATAACACCAAACGAGACAATTTATGAGACGAAAATTCTTTAATGAAAATTGCCATTTCAACTTCAAATGTCTATAATAATAATGCAACCAATAGTGGCTCTATAAGCTCTGAAGATGCTGCCTTATTATAGGCATAGCATATAACGTCATGTTAGTCATCTTTAATAACATTAAAAGCAACTTCTATAAAAGATAATCGCTTACATTATACTTAATTTTGTTTGCATTTTTACTACTAAGATTGGATGGATGGTTGAAAGGGAGTGCTACTTTGTCTGTATCATCATCATTATTTCACCCTCGGTCTACCAACTGCTAAGTATAAGCTTCCTCTCTAGCTCGCCATACAGTGCAGACGGTTCCTAGTCTAAGCCAGTTCTTGCCAATATGTTTTATGATGTCATCCGTTATCGATACCGAGGCATACATTTGTACACAACTGTCCAGCCTCCAATGAATATAATGTTCCATAGCCACTCCTGCCTGACATTTCACTGACCAAGCCCCAAGCGTCTAACCTTCAAGCAAAGTAAGCCACCCACCCTCCTGACTCACATTGCAGTCGCCCACACCAACTATTTGCATAGCCTTTGTAACTTCTTCCGTGACCTTCGTGACTGTTTCGATAATCGCTGTAACGTTAATTGCTTTGATGCGATTGTCATTTGTATTAGCTTATAGGAACTTAGAGATATCAAAGTGGATGATGTCATTTGGAAGCTCTTTGATTGGTTGTTTTTGATTGTTTGATGGCTGCTTGTAGTTGCAAAAAGGATAACTCTTAACACCAGAGTTGGCCAGTCTCATACATTATCGAAAGAAAAAATTGTTTTGTAGTAGGAAACAAAGCAATAGGTAGGTATTATAATAATATGATAGTCTGCTCTGTTCAACACACCCACATATATGAGAAGAAATAACAAAAATAGATCGAATATTAGGCATACAATAAGGATTCCAGTTTCTTTTTACCGCCTGTTCTTTTTTGACATGATTTTCACCGAAGTAACTTATGAGAACAACTAACCTTTAGAAACCATAAATTTTGATCAAAAAACAACACTTCGACAAAAAACGAGCATCTTAATTAATTATCTAATACCGCCAATCTGTCTAGCGTTGCTCTCTCAATTTTATTTATCACCAAATCTAATTCGATAAATCACGAATCCTTACCGGTCTTTGATTAAAAAGCGATAGATAACCAACTGACCAATCTATTAATATAAACCAGACGACATCTCTTATGATGTCACCTCTATCATTCATGAATCGAAATCAATAAATTAATAATTCATTGATTTGAATAACAAGAAGTGTGACTTTAAAATTACTATTATCCATTCAAGGTTTTAACAACCGAGAGTTCTGCGAAATGATTTGGCTTTATTTGGTTATCTGTCCTTTTTTTTTTTTACGTGGGTTAGGTTTACGTTTGACTACAGCCTGCCTGATGTTAAGCATTGCTGCAGCCTAGGGTGTAACACGTTTACCTAGAAGATACCTATTAACTCTAGATTTGAAAACCCCTGGATTGTAGTTTGCTTCTGGTGGGCTTGGCTCTAGTTTAGTACCTATTAGCATATGTGCTGCCAGCATCAGGTATATGTTATAGATTATTTATTCATATCAAATTCATCACCTTAGTTAATATATCATAAGTGACGTTCGTGCTTATCTTGAAGCGTTTATTAGGTCTAGGAGTATTCTAGTTTATGCACACCAGAAATGATAACATGCAAGATACCATATAATTACATATATAATTTTCAAATTAACATTTCGTACTGCGCCTTCGCCAATTGATTTGATTGCTATCATTATGCTTGTTCATGATGTCCTTTCTTTAGGGAGTCCTTAGAATGTGACTAGTCGGCAGATTATAAACTTAACGTGTTCTCAAGTAATAATTTAATTTACAAAGCAAAGCTTTAAACTAGCAACACTTCTAAATCAGGTGATTGCATAAGCAGAAAATCGCATTCCACCGAACGAGTTTCGATAGGGAATTCAACGTTTGACAAGTGAATTTACTTACCTTAGTTTCATTGATAAGATTAGGTAAATGTGGGGCATTGGCCATACACAGCTGGCTTTTGGTAATTCCAGTAATAGTTACCACAGGTATGAAATACTTGCTATGAGCTTACGAGATCTTGATAAGATAGGTATATGTACATATTCAGGTAAGTTTGCGTAGGTTGTTTTCTTTTATTAAATCTTTAAATGCCTTATTACAAAACGTGGTTGAAAGATAAGTCTAGACCAAGTCTGTTTTAGTTGTTCGATAATGGTCTGTCTACTGTCATAATTATCAAACTGTCAGAATGTACCAATGTTAAATCAAAGTTCAAATTTTTTGTTGACATTTTGATTGCTTGTACGTGATGTCTGAACAACAAGAACCCACTTTTTATTTTCAAAGTCCTGGACTAACATTTAAACCACGTTTTGTAATAAGACGGAATATATCTAATGGCATCACAATAATAACTTGTATTGTATGTATCTCAATAAAGATACATATTTCTATTTTCTTTCAATGAGAAAATGCATAACATAGAAAATGTTGTTCGGGAAAAGTTTAAAGATATAAATTTACTGTATTCAAATTTGGAATTTGTATGTTCTGCTTAGACGTGTTCTGTTATCGATTTAAATAACATATACCCAAACCATTTTTTCCAATATTTTCTATGTACAGATGTTTGTAGCATTAATATATGTACCTATGTATAATAGATAGATGTTATTTTTCAGGTTTTACTCATCATCATCATCCGCAGCCCTTGGGATCTCCCTGCTTATTATAGGCCTCCCTTTGTATAAGTATGTCATTTGCGTCAATCCTGTTGTGACATCGTCCAGGTTTGACTTTCTTACTTGCAACTTACATACAAAATACATATATTTACTGACGTAAACTATTACAGTTTTCACCATTACATTTAGTGAATCCTGTAAAACTGTGACTGTATTACTGATAATTAATTTATAGATTTTTTCATATTGAAGCATATTTACACACAGAAAAAACGTACTTCACTAAGATCAAGATAGATATACCTTTTTATAGCATGTTATACAAAGCACACGTCGGGTCCTCGGTTTACGACGTCCGGCAGTCAACGGACGCGACTCGCTCCAAAATTAGCCGCCGCGAATTCCATACACGACGACCGATGCCTGTTCACTTACTTACACTCGTACTGGGTTACTACTAACAAGATGTTTAACGTATGAGAGAATGAAATATACAGAATGGGTTTGATTATCATGTTATCAGATCATAATAACTAAGTATTTGTCCCCAATGTCTATATAGATACCTTGATGAGATATACAACAGTTACAAATACATATTATAAACTAGCTGTGCCAGCGACTTCGTCCGCGTGGAATAATTTTTATCATAAAAACGGTTCTAGTGAGTGAATCTTAAAAGATAGACATATACTGTTGCAGACATTTTGTTAGATAATTTTAAGAGGAATAATTCTTTCATATACATTTTTTGATATCTTGCACCGTTTTCGCAGCGCACGCAACGGAAGCCCTCAAAGATGAATAATTTTCCCCGTTTTTTCTACATTTTCCATTGTTTCTTCGCTCCTAGTAGTTGCAGCGTGATGTTATATAGCCTAAAGCCTTCCTCGATAAATGGTCTATTCAATACAAAAATAATTTTTCAAATCGCACCAGTAGTTCCTGAGATTAGCGCGTTCAAACAAACAAACAAAAAAACAAACAAACTCTTCAGCTTTATAATATTAGTATAGATTTACATTTTTTTTAGTAGGGTTTGTTTAAATTGTCTAGTATGCTAAAGAAGAGTTCAGAAAATGAAAGGAATTGAATGGAATTCTATAGATTGTTACTTCCACTGGAAAAACATGTACCTACCTATAGTATAAAGGCCATCGGTTATAGTAACACAACGCTTAAAAAAATAAGCAATTCTTCAATCTACTGATACTTTCAGAATAAAGTGACCGATTGACACTGAAATGCATGCTGCTTACATTTGCATCGTCAAGTCGTAAGCAATAGTATAAGCCTGTTTAGAAACCCTGTACTTATACACTCAGTATTTTAGCTTAGCTTAGACATATAGCTGTAGTTCCAACGGTGATGTCAGAGATAATAATTATTGTGCGACCGCTCTGCATACAGAGGTTGTGTGCTTTAACTAAAGTCTAGGCAAAGATAGTACTTGTGTATAGTACTGTAACTGATAGCAGCATTTGAGACTTAAATATTAGATCATAATTTAAATTTATTATCGTTTAAATAAAAAACTTTAAGTACTGAACCTAAATTAAAACAAATGTAATCTAAATACTCACTTATAAATAGACAAAACAAAAAGCAATCTAAAAAAAATATTCAATTTAAATCGCTGGCGTTTTTCGACCGAAATGTCTCCAAAGCTTTCGTATTTACCATTTATATGAGATCTCTTAGTTTCTATTTTAACCGGCCAGAGTCATCTTGTGTGGAGTCTAGTTTTGTTTAGATTGCAGAACTTTGAGCAGGTAATAGGTAGGCTTAGCTGCTTTAGTTATTTACTTTGTTATCTACTGTAAGAGTCAACCACCTTTCAACTGCTTCTACTAGTTAATACCGTACTTGGCGTTATTATTAAGTAATTTTATGAATAAGTGGAATAAATAAAACAAATTATGGGTTAAGCATACATTAGCATATTCTACACTTCTTTTTGGAAATGTTGTAGTAAAAATGTACTAAATGTTGTGTTATTTTTTTCTTCTGTTAAAAAATACATTTGTATATTTTATTCAATAATAAACAATATATACACATACATATATACACTAATAAAACTAAATAAGAGTATGTACATTTAACCTAAATTTAAAACATCTAATCTTGTGTTATTTAATTTTAATCGTAATTTTGGCAAACTAAAATATATATAAATACGTAATTACCTTAGAAAAATTTAAAAAGAACTTTTTTTTGCATAAGATTGGTCCTAGTTAAATTTGTACCTGGTTCAACTATATGTTACTCTTATACGTAAAAAAATAAGCTCTCTCTCTCAACTAGTAAGCATGGTTGAATAGTTTGAGTCATGGCTTAAATGTCAAGACTCTTCTGGCGCTCTTCAATCTTCAATGGAAAAATCGAGTGACCTACTTCAGAGGAAACTTTTTCAGAGAGGAAAAAGTACTCCAACATATTCTACTAACCTGTGTATTTCAGTTCTTATTGAACAATCAATTCCTGACGTAGGTACTAAGAATCAATCGTGTTGTGTTCTCTCTCTTCGAATCGTATTCCTCTCATTATCATCATCAATTATACAATTCATTAGGGGAGGTATCTTGCGCAAGTACTTGGGTGAATTCATAATAATAAAATCTATGAACTTCCCGAATAATAATATCATAATCCGTGTTTCAAACAGATTTTCACAGTTCCCTAATAAGGTTTTCTTTGAGGACCTAAAGTAAGTATGCACTAAACAAAATGAAGGTTTATGTGTAAAACTCATTGGGGTCAAACCAAGCAAGATTGCCAGTTAAATATATCTTATTTAAATAGCATATAAAGGCAATGTATAATGTTGGTAGTTCTGTCGGTGCCTAGATAATTACAAAGAGACAAGCGAGCTCCTATGTGATTAACATGCTGTAGACGTTTATTACTGGAAGTAAATCTGCTGTTATCTCTCAGAGGATACTACTTACTTCTTTAGGTATGGTTATGAGATTTTATTAAAATTTCTTTAAACAACTAATAGTGTAAAGGCGAAAGTTTATTATGAAGTATGAAGTTGGTAGTGGCTTTTAAGTATCGTATTTTCGAAGATTTCTTGGTCGTTGCTAAATTTTTACCAATGAATTAGAATCAGAAATTTGTATTAAGTATAAAATAATATTTTATCATTTCGTTAAGATAAATTTATTGTAAACAAACAATATGTTACATTTTACAATTAGCACTACTTTATAATATTTATTAACTTTAACACATTAACATCATACACAATAACAATAGCGTTATATTATTTACTAGCTGTGCCTGCGACTTCGTCCGCGTGGAATAGTTATTTTGGGCAGTAATTGTTTGAATTTTGAACCGTTTTCGCAGCACACGCAACGGAAGCCCTCAAAGATGAATAATTTTCCCCGTTTTTTCCACATTTTCCATTGTTTCTTCGCTCCTATTAGTTGCAGCGTGATGTTATATAGCCTAAAGCCTTCCTCGATAAATGGTCTATTCAATACAAAAATAATTTTTCAAATCGCACCAGTAGTTTCTGAGATTAGCGCGTTCAAACAAACAAACAAAAAAACAAACAAACTCTTCAGCTTTATAATATTAGTATAGATTAACTTTAGTAATCAAATCGGTTGAGTCACCAAGTGATGGTAGATATATCAAGAGAATAATCAATAAGCCTATCAAGTTTACCTATGTATATAAAAACATCATCATTATCATATTAAAACGGTTTCAAAGTTCCCCCTAAGTTTATTTTTGCGAAGAAGCAAACGAGAATACGTTTTTGCCCTTTTATGAGCTTGATTGCGTTAGTTGGTTCTATTCGTGTGAGGTTTATTTTTTATGGCAGTACTATTATATAAGCTTCAATGTTTATAATAAAAAATCTCTGTACATAGTCATTTTATCCTATTTCAGCAGCGGCTAACTGGTAAGGTGATCATATAATTTACATCTTAACATAAACAAGCTCAATATTTAGTCTATCATATCTCTAATATCTTGATGTCGTCTTCCCATCTTCTAGTTTGTCTGCCTCTATTTCTTTTGCTGTCAAATAAGAAAATAGCAGGTCCACTATGGACCCGCATAGCGAAAGATAGAAAAGAGTGGAAATCTTTAGAGGAGGCCTATGTCGAAAGACAAGCTGCAACGGAGAAACAGCCGTTTACCGATATTTAACATAATATGTAAAAGAGAAGAAACTGTCGTAAGATAGAGTAAACATATTTGTAAAGAAAAATATTGTTATAATAAGTTCAGCAATAAAGGCTATTTTATTTATTTTATTTATTTTATTATCTCTAATATCGAATATCCAAAGCAACTGAGCTCTCGATAACTATTTAAGTCAAACTAAATGCACCAGTACTATACCTATATTTATATGTTTTTGCGTTATAGGTATAGTTTTTTTTATTTTAAGTGCTTCCATGGCTGTTTGTAGGCCCTTAGACAGGTTTGAAGGTTTTAAAACCAGATTTGGCCACTCTCCTACGAACTAAATTAGTATAGTTTTTAATACCATTTTCTCCGAACAGTATTCCGTCAACAAACGAAGGTTCTCTCTTACATTACTGGCATGTGGTGGAAACCTGCTCCTGACTCATCGCCGCTGGGTTTCTTATCCATGTGATGTTGGACTTGTTCCGATGATACAGTATTTGATGGGGACAGTAGCTAAAGTGTTCCTGAGGGGGTTTGACAGGAATAAGGCATTTTTGTTGTTTTCCTGTTTTTACTTTTCAGTTTCTGTAACGACGAAAACTTTATTTAATAAAGTAAAAAATAAACGGTGTCTAATTGAAATTTTTAACAAATCACTAAGACTTTTCAGATTAACTATTTATAATAGAAATACTGTTCTTTAATTATACTATTCTTCTCTCTTCTCTATCCTTTTTCGCTTATTTTACTATGATTTTAAAAATTAAGATACTTTCATGAACCTCAGTGTTAATCTGAACATTTTGTTAAATAAACGAAGAAAATAAGTAATTTTAATTATGCACCTGATTATAGTAGGTATGCATTAAGATTGAATACTGGTACAATGTATACTGTGTAAGAACACAGACCGCCGCACAACTTAATTGGTCATACAATTTTTAATGAATATGATTAAGACCATCTCGATTACACAGTTATTTATATAATTTACTGTATCGCAAGGTTACAGGATTACATCTTGAGAAATTATAGTGATTTATTGAAAATGCAGAACCTTTAAGCCTTTTGTTGACGGGAATATAATAAGTAGGTATGTAAAGCATGTACAAAGTTGCGAAATATTTGTACCAAGCATGATATTTCGGCAGCTAAAAATATACAGGAGTATAAAGTATAATTTATTTACACGAATAATGTAGCAATATTTTAAGGGGTTTGAGAATGTAGTACCTTCTAAAATTATCTCTATTATTTAGAAATTGATATTGTGTAATTTCGTAGAAGTATTTTTTACCAATTTCCTAAACTTAAACTTAAAGTTGTTGCTTAAGGCCACGATATTTCACCCAAAAACGCTTTGCGGTAGGAAAAATGCCTACAGTTGCTTTTTCGCATGCAATTCCACGCCGTATTAACATGATAGCATGGGCGAGGATCGCGCGCATAGCTCCGGCCGACGAGTCTTGTCCACACGCAAACAATTTTGCACAATTAGAGCAGTTTTGCAGACGTTTTTGACGAAATATATTCATATAAAATCAGCAATTCAGAATATTCTCCTTATGGTTTTCTACTCCTCTAAATAAAAACATTAACTTTTAGATATAATTAAATTGGTTTACATTTCATTACTACTTATGAAAAAAAGGTGAAAAATATTTCAAAACAACTATTTTTCAAAAAACAAAAACTATTAAAATAAATAGAAGTATACGTAATCGTGTTTTGGCGTTTTTTATTGTCTTAACACTGAATCAAAATTATATACTTAAACTGAAAAAAATTTAGCTCTATCTTACTTACTTCTATTTTATTCTACTACAAAAAGGGGCACTTAGAAAATCTTTAGAAAAGCCTAAAGATAATCTAAGTGCTCCAGCCCACTGCCAGAGGGCAGCGTGCCCAGCATACTGGCCGCATTACCACGCTGGATGGCAATGCTGATACGTTGAGCCAGAAAAAGGCCAGCATTTTGGTCATGCGTCGCGTCAACCAAGCGCTCCGAGAGGTTTTGGAAAATAGTATGGGCATATAGTATCTATTTTATTTGATTTTTATGAAATGTCGATTTCACATAGCACCCCGTCTTAAGTGATGACCTCTTGACCTCTAAACATTAGTTAGCTCAATCAACTTTTACCTACAGCAACGATTTGTTCACGAAAGTGTTCAATAACAAATACCTAACTATTTTCGTCTAAACTTTACGAAACTACTTCTTGTTATGTTTCATGAATGAACTGTTCTTGTAACATGCGTCATATATAAACAAACGTTAAATTGTAAACTTTTCCGTCTGTTGTTGAGAATATAATCGATTTTGACTACTCAATCCATTTTCTGATCCAGGGTTAGGCAGAACAAAAAAAAAGAATAATGACAGTTCATTAATATATTTTTGTCAACGTGTTCACGTATCCACGTTCCCAATGAAGTCGTTTTTTTAAATTATTTATAAGTCATTAAGAAGTTTTGTAAATAAATCTCTTTAAATAAAATGAAATACTAACATAGCTACATTTGAAACGATTTAATTTAAAATTTCCACATGATTCTTCATTTAATTTTATAATATTTAAATTTTATAGTGCTTCTTACATGATTAGCTTTTCTTGATAACTCTGTAAACAGATCGTTATTGAACAAATCCCACGCGATTGTTTTAAAAAATATAAAATTTTATCAGATTGCATCTGCGGATGATATTCGAGTAAAATCGGTAAATAACTGACGTCAAAGAACGGAATGAAGTGATTCGGGCAGTATATTTTACTGCTTTGTTTTGTATCGAAATAATGCAAATGCACCTGCCACCTACGCTCAGATAAGTACATTTCTTTATTATACGAATATGTACACACATACCTATGTAACTTCATTTTATACATAATTCGTAACTTTATAATTGTGGCCATGAATTTAGGTCCCTATTAATCTGTTTCAAATTCAGAGTCACAATTCTTAACGATAAGAAAACGAATATTTAATTACTTTATAATTGTTTCGTTTAATCATTTTGTTATATTTTCAGAGTAACGAAGCCTAATTTTTTTTAATCTTTTGTGTTTCTGTTTGTCTTTTTTTCTGTGTGTGTTACAATAAATAGTTTTATTTATCTATCTAATTAAAGAGCAAACAGAAATGCCAAATGTGAAAAAACAGTTTTATTTCGGTAAACTGTCATAGATATTTACTTATTGTTATAGTTTATTCTAATATAGCTTAAATACACATTCATTCGCGTTCAATAGAAAGTAGCCAAATAATTAGTGGAAGTACAACTAAGTAGGTATCCTAATAGAAATGAGAAGGAAGTCAATCAGTATAATGTCGTAATATTAACTGACAAGTCCAAATAAAGGCAAACAGAATCGGAAGTGTTTTAATAACGGATGTACTTAGTTATATATAATAATGTTAGTATGTATATGTATATAGTTAAACGACCCTAGTTAGTTACATCATAGCTATTTGAATGCAAAAAGCGTTTAGCGAGACAAGCAAGCATAATCAGGGCTATCGTACCGGTTGTTTGAGAGACCGGCCATAGACAAGACACCATTCTCATGGACCCTCTGTGACTAATTTGACAGTTTTCAATTTGCTGTTCAATGTCTTCGGAGAGGTTTCCGTAACTAAGTATGTAGGTAGTAGCAAACTACATTAAACGGTTAGATTTTTTTTTTAAAATACCAACGGGTTTTAAATTGATTTAACAAAAACATACATAAATGCAAACACTCCACCTGAAAATATATATCCCACTCTCCAAAATACAAATTGTAACTGGTCATAGCACACTTAAACGACTCTGCTCCCACCCGGCAAAAATAATATAATTCAAATATAGTCTTTAAGTATTGCTCTTTAGATATATTTTACATTGGCATCATGAATTAGCAGACAGCCCGCTGTCAGCGAGCTTACCGTCGTCAGACTGCTCGGTAGTTGATGCCTCGCTGGCCGCACGATGTAGGCGAGCGGTCGGCGCGGTGTCCGCGCGGTGTCCGCGCGCTCACTGCTAGCAGTGCTAGCTGAACAGCTGGCCGTCTGCAAGCTTTCGCCGCGTGGACTGCTGGGTGCCTGCTAGCTGTCGCCGCGTGGACTGCTGGGTGCCTGCTAGCTGTCGCCGCGTGGACTGCGAGCAGTTAGGGCAGTGTTGGGTGGGAGCGGTGTTGGAGCAGAGTCGTTTAAGTGTGCTATGACCTTTATAATGTTAGACCACTTTTTTATTTTAAAAAAATAACAATTTAAAGTGGGTTTGGAAGCCGCAAAGAGATAACAAAGGCCAATCTGATAGCAGCTTTTAACACATAAGGGTGCTATAAATCTTTCACTATTTCCTAACGTCTATCAGCGCACCTTCACCATCTATATCATAATAACTATCATTATCAAAGAGAAACAAATTGGTTATCTCCGATCCAGTGTGAACAGCCTCGGGCAAAGTTACGAAACAGCTGATGTTATTCAACAAAATTATGCGACAATTCGATGAGATCCAGATAGGCATGACAATCAATGATTGACGCGGCAACCTCATCAGGCTTTTGACAGTTAACTTCTCTCACAGCAACCTGTCTCGTGAAAATTCCTTCCAGCCATCGCACGCACGAAAATTTATTAAATTTTCTATGCAACTATAATAATTATAATAATAATAATCATTTATTTAAAAACACATTTCATGAACACAGTATTCTAATTATGTTATGTCATAATGCAATGTTGCTATTAAAAATTTTACACTCACACAATTTAATTTAGGCTGCACAGAATATTAACATTGTGTGTCCTGACTACTGCTGTAGGATTCCCTGTGTTGCAGTAGCCAGGGTTCTTCCGTTGAAACTAATATTGTTAGGAGAGTAGATATATCTATCTATACAACACAATACAGAATGACTATTATAATAAATACGTATGTTTATGTTCTATCTTATATATATTTATTATTAGTAATTAGTAATTTGAAATATAACTAATAACTTAGAGCAAAAAACCGGCGAAACTCAAAGCCACCTACGTACGGTACGCCTATCAATAAAAACACCTATAACATTTTCGTGAGAATTCTCCGTCTCCGATTTATGATTCGATACCTTACGTAATGTGTATCAGGCCATCTATCCGCCGGTTAATTTCCTCGAATTAATTTCTTTTCGATCAGAATGAGCGGTCGAGTGTTTTTATAGATGGAGATAATTAAATCATCGGATAGAGTTTACATTTCAATAGAAACAGTAGGTAGTAGCTGATCGATCATTTTCTCCACGGTTAGTGTACTTTCACGGCTTTAATGACGAATGAGATTGTTTTTACTCGTAAGTATGTATGCTGTGTAAGTGTGTAACTGTACGACCACTGACCAGTTTTTATCATACACTTATATGGCATCTCTTTAAATGCATCGTTGTGTGATAATGCTATTAATAACAAACTTGAATGAACTCTGATGAGTCGAGAGATGGTTGAGAGATTACAGAAGCGTTGCAAGAAGTTGTAATGTATACTTTTTGTTGACTAATATCTTATGTAATTTTATTCGGAATGCTTTGTTGGAAAACCCTTATTTTGGAGGTGAAACAAAATAAAAGATTTGTGCTGCTGAAATTTTTATGGTATTTGATGATTTCAATATCTTATTAATAAAAAAATGCTTTTTATTTCGGTTTACTAGACACTCACAGTAGTCGTAAAAGAGACAATTACCTACCTAAGTGTTGATCGAAGTTTATTTTTTTACCCAATACACACTACATCAAGAAACTTAGCAGCTAAATTGAGCTCTAGGTCACTAAGAATAGCTTTATTATCATTTCGAAATTCAATTGAGCGGAACTAAAACAATTAATTGTTCGGGACAATAACAAGCCGTGTTTCGTAAAGACATTCCATCGGCTGCTCGGAACAATTCGATTTATATTAGTCGATATTGTCTTTGTTAATTACATTTCAATACCTACTTAAATAGATAGAGGTGTAGATTAAGTCGGTTTATTAGTTTTGTTGATGATGAAACAAAGGTAATAATAACATTCAAGTCATGTTTTGTTGCTCTTTTACGCTAAGAGTCTAACCACATCAAGTTGTGACTTAAGCACTGATTTAGACTTAAGAGACTTTAGGGTATCTTTAGTAGGTCCATTAAAATAAACAACTTTTTTTTCAGATGTTAATATGTCTCAAAAATATCCAGGGCGAAACATGGATGTTTAATAGCAAATTCCTTTTTTTACACGAATAATAAATCACTTCCAGATCCAGACTCTCCAGAGCATTTAAGACGTCATTATAATAAGCTATAAGTCTAACTTAAACTTTTATTGGAAAATGAGCGAAATAATCACGACCGGCAGGATTCGAACCTGCGTATTTCTGATCACCGTCAAGAACACCAGTTTTGGCACTTGTAGTAAACTGTTCGCTACCTACCTATCACTTCCGTACAGGTATTTAATCACCGTAAAATATCATGATACGAAGTTTGTTCTAGAAATGCCAATCACTGTCGCGTAGGTATTACTTATACACCTGTTGCATTATTGTTAGCGCAGATCGAATACCGGCTTCTTGCTGACTTGGAGTCAAATAACGAATGTTTGCAGATTCTTGTGATACTTATTTGTGAATGTTATCGGTATGTTTAAGTGAAGGTAAAGGATTGTAGTTTTTTATAGTTTTCGGAAATTATAATAATTGGTAAGTATATGTTTTATTTCAAGTTTTGGGCAAAGGCCAAACGATATTTATGCATATTTTTATTTAGTGGCATAGAATAGAACCTACGAGTAGTAAACATAAATTTACACACAGGAGAAACCTAGACCAAAAAGCTACTAAAGGCCGGAATAAATCGAATTCTTCTAGGCTAGCTATTGATTAGTTGTAGTAGAGCGTGAGTTCATCAAATACTATAAGAGAAAGATCGATATAAATGAGACATTAACAACTTCCCATCTAATATCACGTATCGTCAATGATATAAATTATCACAGAATATAACCCATCGTTAGGCGTATTAACATCTCTATTAGCTCGATAGATAGTTAGTAATCAAGTGTGAGCTATAAACCGGCAGGAAATGCTTAATTTTAGTCGCAACGAAGCTCAGCTAGCAGAGGGAATCGCATGCGATTATCTAACTAGATGAACCAGATCTGAAATAACAATAGAATCATTCTTAAAGAGAATAAGAAAAATCAGAACAAGCTGGTATTTTTTGGTTGCCAAACTTTTATTGCCAAAATACGAAGAAAAAGGAAACATAAAATTGGTAACCTTGTAATGAATTAGAGGTTTTCCCCTGATTATAATGACAACAATAACTGAAGCACCTGCCATTTTCAGTAAAATACTCATCTCCGGTCTACCGGTTTGACGCAAACACATGCGTAATAAAGTTGCGTATTTTTCAAACTCATCAGGCGTCAATAAAATTTACCATCACGTTATTAAATTTACCATTAGGTGATTATAGCTTTTACCATATGCCTCATTAGAATCATTAGTTAGCAGAGTAACGGCTGCTGGCGTTATTTCAGTGAATCATGATTCAATGAAATCTTTGTAGAAAACTCAAGGTTTCCTGGAACATTGACCTAGAGATGTTAAACTGCAAGAGTTATTATGGTTCTTCCTCGTTCCGCTGCCAGATATTGTGAAATCTGGAGAGATACTAATTCTTACATTATATTTATTTTACCGTTGACTTTTATGATGTACTCGTGGTAAACCGTGGCTTAACGCATGACGTTTCGGGATAAACAAATAAGAAATGTCACTTTCGGGATCCTTTGCCACCAAAAATTCGCAAGCAACAACAACGCAAAGAAGGAGCATCCCTTCTTTGGGTTTTTCTTCTTTTGGTTTTTAGAATTGATAAAGAAACAAATATAGGTACAAACAAACTAACTTTGGTTTTTACATACCTACTGGTAGATATAATTTTACGAGGATGTATCGAAGAGTTTATCCGGCGGATGGCAAAGGGGCACATTCGGTGTCTCGTGCGCATTCTGCAGACGCCGGAAACCGCAGGTTCGCAGAAGCGAATGTGTAAATATTATTGCCGAACCCAGCACGCCTTTACCGCCAACTCCTGTTCATACAAACTAACGTATAGCTGTATCGTTTGATGTGTCTCAGCTCATTGACTTAGGTGATAACAAAATTAAGCATCTGTCGATGGTGTCAATTGAGATGGGTGAACAACGTTGAGTCATTGTTGCTATGTTGACAAACGTGCTTGATTGGCTGTTTCAGCCCCAAGGTAACAATATGCCAAGTACGTTGTACAGCAGAATCTCTCAACCCCAGAGCTCATAATTTTATACTTAATTACTGTTCCGTTTTCTGTGTCATCATGCCGAAATTCAGTAACATTCCTCAGTACCGCTACCCTCGATGAGTTATCGACAGGTTTTTGACCGCACGCGCGATCTCGAGAATTTCCTTTGTCCCTCGATATTTTTACAGCTAATTGCGAATTAATTGGCGTGCTTGCATGCAGCATTAAAATGTTTAAAAATAAATTGGCAGTCGCCTTGGCGCCTCACGATTGGAAGAGCCCGATTTGTTCTGATCAAAGCGTGTCTTCGACAAATAATGATGTGATGTAATACAAATGTACCGGTAAGACGCGACTTTCTCGAAAGTGGGGCAAAGTAAATGAATTTCCGAAAAGCTGGAAGTTGGTTTAACGGTGATTCCTGTTTGTTGAGCAACGCACGTGAGTCGAGCGACATTTTGTTGGTTCCGGCCACTAATGGGCCCCAGACTCGTAGGTTTATCAACATGTATCTGAGGCACAAACTGTTATTACCTTGGAAATTTTATGAATAAACAGTTCTAGTTTGGGCAATGCAGATGGCAATAAAACTTCTCTTCTGCTATTGTTCACCTACTGACAAAGCTTCCACATAATATTCGAAAGTGCGCAGGTAGGTAACTACCTAACCAGAAAATATCTATACAAGTTTATATATTAAAAATAAAATCCTACAATCTATGAAAACGTCTCTAACTTACTACACACAAAAACCAACTAATAAAAAGCAGAAAAAAGGAAGAAGTATAAATGAAATCAACGACCTGACATGGTTCCCCGGAACAAGACAAGACTCAAGTCCGTGAGGGATGTCCGTCCGTGCGTCGAACCGCATCCACAGTCAATGTAAACCAGAGACTTCAAACTATCAACTCCATCTTGAGTTGTATCTCATTGATGAGGGCCGTGGTTCTCCCGCAAAATTACTTCTCTGATGGAGTTCTAGTCTCTTGGACTGTACCATTGTGATAGCAATTTATAACTCCTTACGTTATTTTTGTGGTGTTTAGGTATGCACGAGAATGTGTAATACAGTCTATAAAGCGTTGATCTCTTTATCTTCTAACTATCCTATCCAGGACCCAATTGTCTTCCATAATCTCACGCGTCCATATTAACTGGGCTAAACAACAGACATGTCTCATGTCATTTTTATCCACCCTTTAATTTACTCAAACTTTTCGCCCTAATGAGGCACCTATAGTCTATATTATCGTTGTCTGCCGACAAAGGCCTGCGATACCTATACATGCTGGCTATTTGTCAAACGTTCCCAACACAATCATACAAGCTCTGACTGGAATATTGATGAGACGGGAACACAGGATGCGTGGTCACTCGTGCCTTTTTTCTGGTAACTAATTGAGTCGAACTAACGTGATGGTCAATAGTCTGTGAGGTAGATGGAGCTTTCATAATGAAACTACTAACTAAGATAAGAGGAACGTTTACAGAAGTTCACGTCAGTTAATTGTAATCGTAGTTATTTGTGTATACCTACTTTGTAGACGGCGATCGATCTAGCTTTCATGTGATTTGGCAGAATAGCATACGATATATGACAGATTGCATGAGATCACACAAACTTTCTCGTAACTTCTATCAAATTTAAAGATTTAACTGAATAATTTCTTAAATACATCACAATAAACATTATCATACACTAAATAATTATTTTCTTATCTTTATCACAATATGAACTTAAACAATGGTGATAAACATTTGAGTTCATTATAAGTAAACATCCAACTTTCTGGCTGTACTAAAAGCTCTTGTCCCTAAAGTACTTTAATGCCTTTCCACCTTAATTTAACAGCCTTCACCAATTAACCGTTAATAATGTTGTTATCTTTGATGATTCAACTCGTAAATATATTATTAGTGAAAGTGAAATTTATGAGGGCAGCCGTAAAAACCTATGGAAGTTTAGGCTCGGTAACATTTGAAGAACATTTAAGGGAGAGCGTCCAAAATGCCAGCTATAAACTTGATTAAGGGCTTATAAATTAAATATCATTCGTTGAACTTTCTTTTCAGATGAATTAGACGAGTTTTGAGTTGGTTTAATGAATGGTTGATAATAATTCATTGCTCTAAACATGTCGAAAGTGAACAGAAATTACTTTTCGATTCGTTATCCTCTTGCCGGTTAATCGCTTCATAAAACATGTCAGATGTTTATGGTTGTGTAATTTACTCTATCTCATTTTGATGATGAGACAATTTATTTGAATATACATACATTATATTCTATAAATACTTGATCTACTTAGAAATGTTTTAAGTTCCTTATAATTGGAATCAAAATTAGTCAGAACAAAATACCTACACCAGCGTCAATGATACGTCACCCAACTTATGTTTTTTTACACTGTTTTCTACCAAAGAATCTGCAAGACTTCTTAGAGCCACATCGCTATGGATGTGCGGGCGCAGTGAAACTTCTTCTTCTTATCGAATGAGAGTGGCCAACTCTGGTGTCGAGAGTTTTCAAACCACCCTAGGGCCTCTGACATGGCTTAACGACTGCCGTACTAGCCTATCAGCCAGGACCTACAATTTAACGTGCCCTCCGAGGAAGCGCCCAAAATGGAATGCCACTTTTTCGGTTACCCATCCAAGAACTGACCGCAGTAAAACTAATAACACAAAACCCAGCTCAGAAAGATCAAAGTCCACCTAAAACTTTTCATTCAACTTCTATTTTATACACACTTTTTTTCTACCGAAGAATCCGCGTGACTTCTTTCAGATCGCTATAGATGCGCGAGCGCAGTGAGTCACTTGGAGGTCAAGAGCACGCCACACCAGACTACCTGATGAGCTTGGCGCTTGTCACAATTACTCGTGCTGGCCAATAGATTATGTCAGCTGAGGAAACTATGTGATAATCAGTGGGTACTGGGATTTATAGGGTGTTGGGATAGAGGGAAATAAAATATTTATACAAATGTCAAACGTAGTCAAACGCAAACCTATCCTACGTAAGAAGAAATATAAAAATAATATATTACAAAAAAATATGAAAAGATCTTAGAGACGCTAGATTCTTCAAGATCCCCGGACAATATTCACTTGCCCAGCAAATTGACAACAATATCTACCAAATCCGAAAACATAGTCCATATATATAGATGGCGCTGTGTGATATGTCCTGAAATATTTATTTATTTATTTATATAATATTGATCAGTAATTTCCTCAAAATATTCCTAGAAAAGACTCCTCTAAATCACTTCTTCATTCTGACGAAGTTACGTTCCGTTTGTACCGTGAAATGTTTTGATGTTCTAAATATAAGCAGGAATACTCGGAACAAAAACTCTCCAGCCCAATTATGAGTGGATAATCCAGGTACGCCCACGGTAGAACTAATGATTCCAACCACGGTCACTGCGTTAAATTCAGACTAACCTTGTGGAGTGAACAAGTTTTTACTCGGATTCGATAATGTTTATGCGACTTAGCTCGAATTCGAACAGTTTGGACGATTAGATGCGAGATTAGTGTTTCAGAGGAATCGACGAGAAATAAATTAAGCGTTTGCTTCCAATGAACGGCTAATTAATTAATGGATCGTATCCTGTCAGTAACAAACAAACGTCTTTATTCATAGTACATTACAGAACCAGGTAAAATAAAGTGAGCTTGGAAACTAAAACTTTGGTTTGTCTAATCTCAGATCAAAACATCAATGGCTTATCTTCTAAACATATAATACAGCTAAAGAGGGTCGAAAGTCTGAACATTGAAGATATTTTTAAAAAAATTGGGGAGCTTAGAATTGATAACAGAACTCGTTCTAAAAATTTATAGATTTTTTGTCTGTTTCTCTGCTTATCTGTGTGTCTGTTTATATTAACGCTCATTACACAAAAACAGCTTATAGGATCTCTATGATATTTGGTATGTAGGCAGTATGAAGTCCCGGAACTGTCATATGCTGCTTTTTATCCCGAAATAACGCGAGCGAAGCCGCGGGTGTCCACTAGTCTTATATAACTGAAGTAAAACTGACAAGACAAGCAAGATGTGTATGATAGTAATATTTTCCCAAGCCAGCCGCAATTCCAGTAGACGAATTGCATTCAAACGTCAATAAAGACACATCATAATATACCGTAAGCACCGGATTTGTGAATGCGGTGGCTAGAAGGCCAGGCTAGCCACGTTCCATTCTCACGATGGCCAAGTGGTATCAGAGCTCGTTACCGCCCACGCTTCCACTTTCGTTTCGGGCCCGGACACATGTGACGGGAACGCTGCTCTTTTACTTGTTGTACTTGCTTGGAGGACCATTGACTTAAGGTGGCTGTTCGAGTGATGGACATTAAAAATCCGATTTCCACGTGGATGGAAGAGTGGTGCATGGTAAATAAGCTTCTTCTTCTTATCGAATGAGAGTGGCCAATCAAAAAGTTTATCAAGCCGCTCTCTTTGATTATTTACTTATTCAAAGGCCGCTCTAAGGGTTTCTAATGGTAAGTAAGCTAAGATACTTTGAAATCTGCAAAGATTTCATATACATAGTAGGTAGCTAATTTACAATTAATAAATTCTTTCAACTGTATTGTGAAATTTCACCTGTTAACTTTCAGTATGCACACAATCTAATTCCACTACAGACATAAAAGTGTATCTATCCCTCTGATAGTCAAAAGGAGGATTATATGAAACATTATTACAAATTTGATTGGTAAGTATGCGTACATCGAACGAATACCTTAACATAGTCTTCCAGTGAAGCATCACCGTACATTTGCATTACTGTCATTTACCATCAGTCTTACATGTAGGTTCAATAGCACATTATTACCATGGATGAAATGAACCGAAGACTCTAAGGTCAGTCTACACCATCGCTCGTAATCACCCGATGGAGATTTATCAAGGCAACTAGGAAATCCCACGATAATAAAGTACCTAAATACTCATTAAAAATTTATACATCGTCTAATCTATCATTAAAGTAGTGTTCAGTCGTCATACTTAGCAAGGTCGCTTTTAAAAACGAATCTAAATAATTACATACCAAGCTAAAAACCTGGAAGATTAATGATAATGTTTTTAATATTAATAGTGAGTTTTGGATGAACAGAGTTTCTCAATAGAGAGATCACCATGTTTAGGGCAATAGAAACGAAAATGTCGTCATTCCATCGTTACAAACAGACATAATAAAGTGTTATGACAGTTGAATACGCTTTATCTACAAGAGAACATCGAGTTAGAAGCTACTTGTAACAAAATAAATGTCGTTGCAGATTATTTACGTTCAAAAGAATTGCGACATGGAACGAAACATCGGGGTGCGATTGTTAAAAGCTTTTAGAAACGATTTCGCAAAGCGATAGGAGCATACTTACACAGATACTTGCCTTCTTTTTATATCTGATTCATGATTGATATGTTTAGTTTATCATGTTATGTATATCAAGCAAATTATGTTTTTCCTGTATAACTTACTCGGTACTAAAGACTTGTAAAAAAATACATCATAACTTTATGTTGTTAATCTCTTCTTGTCTGTAACTCTGAAATCCATATCATTTGACAACTCTGATACTCCGATACAATATTACTTACTCGTGTTTTTATAAAAACAATTAGCTTTCTTTGGAATCGATATACTGTCATATTGGTAACTATGTATATATTTATAGCCTCACTTAACTCTACTCGTAATTTTGGTTTCAAAGACACTTAACATCATAAAGTGACTTTGAAATCAAAATTAGACCGTTTTTGCATCTGAAATGAGTAAAATGTTATGTATGTTACTGTGATATGGAAAGTGAGTTTGGAGGATCTACGCCTCGGTTCAAGATAGCTTCATGTCCGACCTGCTTGTTAGAGCACGTCGTTAAATTCTGAATGGGATTTTTACGGGCGCCGGGCTTGTGGCCTGTAAACTGTTACAATAAGAGACTACACATGATGGTATAGGCATTATTTTCACCCTGATTTTTCGTTCAGAAGATTGGAAAACTAAACAATGAATAAAATTTAACAATGGCCATGATTTTCGTTACTGTCTCAAAGAGTCAACTGGAGGGTGTTCTTTTTCTAAAATAATCTTTATACAACACATTCCTGCCCGGATGTTTCCTTCAAACTTCTTTATAAAATATTCCGGCCACCATTATACCTGTTTTCTACACTTGTTATAATAACTATCATCGGCCTTTTATCGTCCACTTCTAGACAGTTTTTATTGTTTATGTATTTCTATTACCCGATTTTTGCACCTCTTGTCTCCACCTTTAACCCAACTTATTTAAAGGGACGGTTACCAGACATTCGGCGAATTTATTGTGTCTTGGTTTGGGCATGTAAAAACCAAACGTTAGCGCTTTTCAGATACAAATTGACAAATGTACAACTTACGAATGACCATATACTATGACTAAATTATAGAAAACAATATTATTTCCATTGTGTTGTATATATTGTTGTTGTTCCCCCTGGTGAACCTGTTTCGCCGGCCACACACCTCGTGAAACAGCTGATGGTAACAATGAGATGGTCGGTTTTGTAGTTTCGACGGATTAATAGAACTGCCGACCGCAAGTTCAGCTAGTTGAGTTAACGTATTTAACTACGATACACAAATGTTACTCTGAAATAGATAGGTGTGGAATTAAAAGTCACTAATAGAGAGATGTTTCTACTTAATATCTTTAAAAATATTTTGAATTCACCGACAAATAGCATTGAATTCAACGATAAAGTAAAATTGTATGGCTGTACCTACATACGTAAAATAGTACCCGAGGCAGACTTTCAAATTCTCCATACAAAAACCTGCTTCACGGTAAGTGAAACCCAGGGAAACAAGGAATTAAACCTTACAATTTACAATAAATCGATAGTCTCCGCACGTAATCGATCAACTCATCGATTATTTAAAAAAAAAACACTTGTAAAGATCGGAGACAAAGTGCCACCCACGGCGGTTACATCGCATATTCTGATGAATTACAAGAAATTATGCAAAGAACGCCGCCGTACATTCACACACTTTCGCTGAGACAGTTTGGAGTCGCTTGGCCGAGACGACCACTTCAAAAAGAGCTCTTTGTTCAAGTACATCTTCTTTTATATTGTATAAGTATGTGTGGATGAGGAACGCTGATGTGTCAGGGTTTATTGGTTGGTAATGCGATGTCCGCCGTGACCACCCAGGTGGTTCGCGCATGTTTTTGTTTTCTATAATGTTATCTTGATCGATATGAGTTGTAAATGTCACAATTCTCGTAAGGTTACTTTTGTTTTTATGTGAACTGCATTTAGGATTTGTTTTCACTTTTGTTTTGTTAAAACGATATTTACACCGACAAGTCTTAAAATTGACTGTTGATGATTAAAAGTAATATAAGAAATATAGAATAAAAAGAACAACAGGCGGTCTGATCGTAAGCAGTTCCTAAAATAAGCATTTTGATAAATTCGATCCAACAGCAATTCTCTTTATTAGTTCGAATGGCATACCTAAATGTGCAAGCAAACATAATGGCAATCAAAATATACCTTTAATATTAATGAAGTCGTTAAAACATCCGTTCATCGTACAGAACATTTCCTGAAACACGTCTTTATTATCGTTCCTTATGAACAAAACTCAACAAAGGTTTAACCTCCAAAATGACATGTGAAATAATAATTTAATCGAAAACTGTCCAAACATTGCTCGAATAACTTGAGAATATACAAGAGTCTTCAGTTGAAAGGAAAATAATAAACACGTTATTTACTTTATTTGCCAAAGAATATCAAGTCAAAATGTTTATCGAACACTTATATCTCTCTGAACATTGTAAAATGTCTGATTATGCAAAATAACCATGACCGTTCATGCGTGTATCCATGATGTTTACTGAATATACAAGTATCTGTTTACGCATTTTTGTTGCTACTGACTACAATATTTATTCAGAAGAAAAGGAAAGGTTAAAGTTTACTAAAATATAAATAAACATTTACCATGTTATATTCAAAATTACCTATATAATGAATAGCCTTGTCTCTTATTTTGGGGAAGGCTTCCGATCTTCCTGTTGTGACAAAACACCAGTTTTTATGGGTAGGGACTTTATTGAAATGTGTGTGTGCGCGATTCCGTTGCTGTCCCTGGTTGTTCGTCATAAGTACAGCAGTAGTTATACTTGGTCAGAAATTCATTGATTGCTTTTAAACTTTTCACACTAGAGTTCTCCACACTCGTACGTACTTCCTTTGTTTTTGCATCTACATAACAAATATTTAGTAGAGGTTATTCTAAAATGCATATGTCTAGACGGAGTTCTATTATGCAACATATTGTGCCTGACTCCATGCTAATGTGTTCTCATTTTTCAAGCCATTGTTGGAGCACGCAGCATACAAGACTTGCAAACTAAGATCCCACGGTGTTCTATATCGAAATATTCACTTTACGTACAGAAACAAAGTAATATGACATGCCAGTATAATTAATTAATTTACAGTAATATTAGGATCTCAAATGGTCAAAAACTCTTTCTCTTTTGCTTGGCTATCTCTATAGATGATTTACACAGCTCTTAAGAACTCAAGAGCTAAAATAAAATCGAGAATCGGTCATAAAATCTTTCGCTTTTGCTTGGCTATCTCTAGTGCTAGCTCAAAAAGAAGAACAGTCAAGAACTTAATTCATTAAAACCATGAAATTATATCGCAAATGAAGACACGTTGTTTTTTAAATAATCTAAAGGTGTCACTGCACTTGGACAGGAAAATCGTGATTAACAAGACAAATACATATATGTAATACATTATAAACATTAGCAATATGCATGAGAACTTCTCAATACAACCCATATTCTCAGGCTCCACAAATATAATTGGGCTCAATAATAGAGCTACTTTAGCAAGATTTATAGCATTTATGCGAAACTAGGCTTTAAATTCCTTTGTTCACATCACGGCTCTAAATAGACCGACCTAGATACATAAGCAGATAGATTGTCACTGGTCGAGTTTAACTCGTGATTTAGTCGAATTGATATGCAAATGTTAATTGTCTGAAATCCGTAAACAAATTGAATCAATCCTATTGATTCTGTAGGTAAATCAATTATATGATAATAGTTATGTTATTTACAAAACTTAAATCACCTTAGGCAAAAAAACAAAATTATAAAACTTTATTGTAAAAAAATGCATATTTGTCGGTTTAGTCCTCATATTTTGTCATAAGGCATCATAGGAAATTTTCAAATACAAAGTTGATAAATACTACTGGACTGAATCTCACTCTAATATAAACAACATTGTTTGTGTATTCGTCGTAGTGATAACAGTAAACATTGCTAATAAACCCTGTCACTACTTTTCAACATGGAATCTTGAGTAAACGGTGATAAATAAATCACTTCTGGTATGACAAGCTACCTGTAAAGGAAAGGAATGCTGTAGCGATTTCGATACGGGTTTTGCTGTCGGCACAGAGTGCGAAGGGTATTGCATCAGAAATAAGACGTTTGTGTATTGGACAGAATACCTCTCACTTTATTAGGGCCACTATCAGAATTTAATAACGATATGCTCATTCATAAGAATTGTTGTAGGCAATTTAATGTAATGTGACCTGCACCAAACTTCTAAATCTATTTAACTACAAAATATCAGAATATTTTCCCTAGTCTTGAAATTATGGCAATCATGATGGTATCAGTCCAGTACCATGTATCAGTCGCTTATGTCAATGAGAATTTTATTTCATTCCGTCAGTATTCGGTATCCCAATATAGTTTAAATACTGTTTTCTGTATAAGCAACGAAATGTAATATTTTCTAACCTCTCCATAACTCTACAAAAAATCCTTTGTTTTCAATGAGTAGAGTAGAAACCTAAATATTGACTTTTCAAAGACAATGTTAATTGCTTCTTTGAAAACTAAGCTTGAGAAAGGTGCAAAATTAGCGATCCTTACACGACTATTGTCTAATTAGTTCTATTTACACATACCATATTTAGTACCAACTCGCCTATTTTGGCCATCCCTAAATAAAGACGTTCTTTGCTTTAACATTTAGAACCTTACGAAGAACAAACTTGACTTGCATTCTAGATGCAGAGTTGATGATGTAGCCTTTATAGACTGAACTACAGGTATTGGCTTTAAATTATACAAAACCCGTAGATTATAATTTATAGCGTAATCTTTAGAGGAGAAGCAAGTTTCTGTGGGCGTCAAATTATGACAAATATTTATAAATAATAGACACAATATGTGTACTCATTATAGTCTTAATGTATGAAGAGACTGGACCAATATTTATTAATACATGATAATCAGCAGCAAAAATATGTTATAAGTAAAGTTTGTGCTGCATGAATGAAATCAGTTCCTTCTCAAAGAGAATTAATGATATAGCAAAATCGCTTGTCAATAAACTACAGTCAACAAAACCAGTTTTCAGCTGGTGTTGTAAATTAAAACAAATACTTATTAGTATTCCTAGTCGGCTGTATCAACTGTTAAACACCTTTCGTAATGCCTTTGTTTGTTTGTTTGCATTTGCAATAAACGAGCGCGTAGGCTATAGGATTACATTTATTATTATCCATATCTGTGGCTCGGTAATAAAATCTTAATAAACTTGAATGCGAGTCACTCCATATTTAGATTCTGGCGTATTCTCACTTGCCTATTTCGCTACTAGGAGATCTTATTCAAATATTTGTTAATTACTTTAACATTCTAAAAATGCAGTCTTAAACGTGCACAAAAGATCGACTCACATGTCTTATTCAAGGCTAAATCTATGCATAGTCCAATATCATGATAAATTTGACAGCTGTCATATCCATAAATTTTTCGTTAATTTAAAGAAAATTTTCGTAAATGACATCTATCGAAATTAACAAGCTACAAAGCATAGCAACCAGTAGCTAGTAAAACTGTGAATAGCTTCAGAACTTGAAAAAAAACGGCTTGATAAACTCTAAAATCGATAAGAAGACTTCAGAACTATCTACTTTAAACAGATTGAACAAATTCGGAAAAATAATATAACATCAATGTCATCAGACCTTTGAGCTGCAAATTTGGACCTTCCTCATTTTACCAGACCCATTAAAACATAATAAGGATGTGGACAAACATGCAGACGCGCCTATTTGTGTAAGGTCGCTCCAAACATTGGTCATACAAAATGCATAAAGCCACAGTTCCGTTATAATTTGTTACGATTTTTGCCTTGGCCGTACCTGCCTGTGTGCTATACTTTAGGAGATATTTTACTTATAATAATCAGAAACAACATATTTTTATATGGTTATATTTATACGATGGCATAGTCTCGAAAAACGTCAACTTTTGTTACTTTTATTACGTAAATGTGTTGCATCTTCCACTACAGCAACTACAGTCAGGCAGTCAACCTATATTGCATAAAATAACCTGGAATTTAGCTGCAGTGGGATGCAATTTAAATGATCTGCTTTGTAGTGTGCACAGCCAGTTGAAAATGACAGTAATTTACTGCCGACCTCAACCTTGTCGCGGTTAAGAATTTAAATCTCTGCAGCTCTTCTGGTGATCAAAAATTTATGTTTGTTCCCTTTTGACAAATAAATAGTTTAATCGATTTGGGTGGTTATGAATAACTTATAAGTACCTAAGTATATATTGTAAAATATTTTTATATGTTTTATTATTAATATTGTAATCTCTTTATTCAATAATAACCAAGTTAAATGAATATGTGGTTCCGGTGAAGTTACCGACTAGTATATAGCTGGTAATGTGGCAGCATTTTCTCACAATCATTAGAATATTCTCTCCATACCTTGAGTTTCACGACAAACACTTCTAAATGCTAAGATGCTTCAAACAGCGCAAATTCTCAGTAAAAACGTTTAAAGAACAACCCACATACGCTCCATGAATCCGCAAATCGGGACGGGTCGATGTAAATTTTGATAGCCTTAACGTTTATAGCCTCAAGATTTAGTTTAAGGCCACCCTCTTTTTTATTATTGCACAAACGTTGAACGATTTGCAAATTAATTAACGATCAATAACTATTACAACTGCGTTTAAGATAATACGTTAATCAAATTGTATGTAAGTAGGTACTTGCTATAATTCCCATAAGCGTGGCTGAAAGCAAGGTCTTTACTCGTTAGCTACAATCGGTTACAACTGTTCGATAATTGTTAAATGTAACTTTGACCTGACATGCGATTTCAATCACGAAGGAAAGTCATTTAAAGTCTCGTACAAGCTGGCTTAGTGGTACAATGATTCTTGAGTGTTGACCTTCTGAGCGGTTCTTATTTTATTCGCTCGACACGATGTTCAGCTTAGCTGTCCGATGAAATATTTGACAGGTACTTATCGGCAGCATGACTATCATCGTTTTGGAGTTGGTTTATACAACGGAGGAGCAATTATCTTTGAGAACGTGATTTTGGTAGCAAAGTGCTTCATCAGCTTTGAGTGTGTAAAGAGTCCTGACTAAGCTGTAAAATTACATGATCATCACCAAGAATTGAATATGATCATATATGTAAACTTAGCTAAATCTTACAATGACTATCAAATTTATAGTATGCATTAATTTGTGTAAAATAACAAGCCAACCATCTTTGTTTTTCTAAGACGTCTCTCTTAGCCTAACAAATAGTCTCATAACAGAACAGAAGTTCTCATGACATTTCGGCCTAAACAAATCGTCGATACCATCTATTTGTTCAACACTATCGACATTGTTCATTCGTCATATCGCCAATGGCGTTATCATTGAACCAACTTTAGCTCTGTTGAATTAATTGGCAGCAATTAAATATTATATGTCAAGGTTAACAATTTTATATTGTTCCCGACTATCACATGGCTGACCTATTTTCTAAATAGCCGCGATGAAATGGATCTGCCATTGTTTTTTAAGGATTTTGTTTATGACTCGCTAAATGTGTTGATGGCCACTTCGCAAACGTTTCTGGATTTGTTTTGGTAGGCACTTTTATTGCTGGAATTTAGTTCACTTATGAATCAAAAACTTTATTTAAGTTGACTAATTAATGCTAGCATAAAATTTAATCGTGCTAAAGGCTTTCTATACAATCGCTAAGCAATAGAGTAACTTAAATATATTTTCTCTACTTCTAATATGCTAGCTACATTACAACATTCCGCAATCTCGCTACCAATTCATATTTGAGTAGGTAGGATATTGATTCCGATCCGACATTAAACATCGATAAATTTTCTCGCAATACGCTAATTTAGAGGCACTTATACAGCTATCGAGCCATTTCATGTTATTGTATCGTACACAGCAATCGCTGTAGAACTGTAAAACACCTACGCATTAATTAAAGGCCTTTCTTTGACTTATTATTGTAACCTGTAATAATTACGCAAGTATGGAAAGTGGACCTGTCGAAACCAACCACTCAACCATTGATGTACCTACTGACAGAATTCCGATTTGGAAAGGATAAAAAGTGGTTCGGAATATTTACAGAAAGTTGTCACCGAAAACGGGAGTTGAAACATTTCGCTTTCGTCGATCGAGCACGAAAGTTGAGGTAATATCGTATTGTAATACCATCCGGTTCCTGACCTTGGTGCTGAAGCGTATCTACTACGGCACTACGGCCAATCCGACGTCGTGACTCTATTTAGAACACCAAAAGAAATAAATTGCAAACTTTTTTGCGATAGCTCGAGCAGTGAAAGTGAAAACACTCACGCATCTACAAGTAACCACTTCCGAACAATGAGCCTCACCCCTTCATCTTAATAAGCTTCTTAACTAAGTTTTATTGAAAAGAGCGCTACTAGAACGGCTGAGACCCACTTGCTGCCATTATTCTCAATTCTCTCCAATAGATTTTACAATAAAGATTAATCAACTCAAATAGTTTCTGCGATACGTGCACATAACGTTTCAAATTAATGGAGTCGCGAAGGCTTTTAACAACCGACTGCTAGTTTAGTGAATGGACGATATCAATTCTACGCTTGTTTCAATTTATTTTCACTCATTTTGGCAACGTTACGATTTCACGTTCTCTACAGCAGAAAACAAATCTAACGAGCAATTAGAAACAGATAGCCTAACAGGCATGATTCACGAGTTGGAGTATCTTTTATTATTCTCTGCCGTGGTTTTTCACACACCATTGAGCGGTTCCAAATCGTTTAGACCATTATCGATACAATATATTGCTTTGACCATAAAATTGGAGAGGTCGTTGACCAACACAAAAATATTACGTAGCAGCGGCCGAATAAAGAAAACCGCCTGAAGCTTTTTAACATCTGAAGGCGTACCTTCACAATTTCTCTATGACTTTACGACTCGGTGTTGCGTAATGCAATTTTTCAATTACTCGGTATCTAACGGTGTATCTTAAGAAATAAGAGACGGGTGCTTGGACAATGTAGACTTTCCTGGAACCTCATCGTCGCATAATAAGCCTATCAATCAGTGAGATTATTCTATTAAATTCATGCTTGCATTCAAATTAGCGAAGCGTGACTGGCGTCACAACAATACTCGTTACAGAGGGGTCCTCGGCTGTGCCTCACTTTCACTGGTCTTATCTTCATGAGGCCTGCAGGCACACTGGCCGGATGGCCTACCCGAGGAAACTGTAAGGCTGGTGTTATATGACAGATAGTAGGAACATACTCGATAGACACAGCTGTACTAAAAAATACTAAAATATTATTTTCTCTGACTTACTTGCTTGATAGGGAAAGCTTGTGTGTTCTAAAAGACAAATACTGAGTAATGTATACTTTCCTCTCATAACGTTGTTGTTACGTTGTATTTTTAAGGTCGTGTTGTGTTGCGAGCATTCTCTTCTCGTCATCGGCGTCCAGATATTTCCACAGATGACACTTGTCCTTGGATTTGATACTTCTGTTTAACCCGATATATACTAGCCTTTACTCACAGCCTACCTTACATAACAGCAGGATGAGGTTAGCCTTTGTTTCTTTACCTATAGCCTTAAGCAGCTTCTTACAGCTTGCAATAACTGGTAACATAACTCCAGTCATTTACCAAGTAAACTGCAGCTGTTAGATGTTTTGAGGTAATAATGCGAAGCTACGAAAGTTAGGCTCTAGTTGTTGCACTATTATGTTTTCTTTAACGTCACGTTCGCCCTGGTTCCTTCAAACTTGTGTAATGCCTAAATGTGTTGAGATGCCTATTTCGATATTTGCTGGCAAAAACAGGCATGTGCTGATAACGATCTAGACAGTGGTGCCTTTGTTAACTTAATGAGACAAAACTGCTTACTTGATTCTGATATCCTTGACCTAAGACCAATTTCAAATGGCACGGTACTTAGGTACAAATAAGTATGATTGAATGCTCGAAATATGTTTCTATTTTGGCATGTTTATGAAATCTTAGTCTGCTCAAGGTGATCGTTGCTTATAGGTCGTCCAAATATGTTACTTATACTAATTGACATGGGTTCTTTTCAACATAATACATGATGTGACCGATGCTTGCGAAATTCGACCTACATTGTGTTTGTTTTACGTTAAACAGGGTTATCTATAAACAAGGCGTGCATCGTCCTTTACTTTACTTCATCGCCAATTAGTTGGTTACAACAAACCCTTTGCCCTAGCCCTTTTATTTCTTGTACTGTTTTTCATCTATTACTAATACATACACGTTTTAAAACGCCAAGCAATTTATGTAACATGTTAGAAGGTACTTAGTTAAGTAAGTACCTATGAGTGTTTCTTTTGAATCACCGAAGCGTTGGGTCACGGTTCGTTCCCACTTTGTTTTAAAAAAGGTTTGGTGTTATGAGATATGTTTCAAAAACAAAGAAACTTGGTTTACCTTTGCCTGCTTACATACCTGTAAGTTATGTAGAATGTATGTTAGCCAAAATTGTTATATTTAAATACATATATCATTGAATAGCGATAATGTTTAAAATATTGCAACTCAGAGAATAGAAAACCTCACCTCACCAAAAAGATTAAAGTCAACAATCCTGGGGAGGTTTTTACTTCTTAGGTAACTAAAGGTTTTGTATTATTTCTCTCCACACATAAACAACAAAATGCACCATAGCTTTAATTATCTTCGCAAACCTGAAGAAACATTCCATCTCTTACATCCCCAAAGCTTTTAATTCCGATTTAGTATGCCTCAAACGTACGCACTAACCTTGCTATCTTTGCGTGTGGCCACATAATGTAAGCAACCGTTACGTAGCTCGTAATCACTCGTACCATCTGAAGCTGGACGTGGAAAAACTTAAGCTAATTTTATGGGGTTTATATCGGACTGTTTCTAGTATTATATTATATCGCTTATATTATATTGGACCACTTAATAACAATAATAAAATATAAAAACAAGGGAAGAAAAACTAAACATACTACCTAGGTACTTCTAACTACTACAAAAAGGGGCACTTAGAAAATCTTTAGAAAAGCCTAAAGATAATCTGAGTGCTCCAGCCCACTACCAGAGGGCAGCGTGCCCAGCATACTGGCCGCATTACCACGCTGGATGGCAATGCTGATACGTTGAGCCAGAAAAAGGCCAGCATTTTGGTCATGCGTCGCGTCAACCAAGCGCTCCGATAGGTTTTGGAAAATAGTATGGGCTCCCGGACCCCACGGCCCCAAAGTCTCGACTCCAAAAGGCTCAAATATGTAACCTCGGCCGAGGTTAGCATATTTGCGTCTCTTGTGATGCTCGGCAATAATAGCCGCCGCTCCAGCCCGACACCGTGTCAAAGACAGATGAGACGGCGCCAATGTGTCGACGTAAGTTGCGTCCCACACAAGGGGCCGACCCAACGTCCAGGGCAAAGTTTCTAGTAATTGATCTATTTGACTACCTAGGGCAAATAAATGGAATCATTTTAATTAACATGAGTTGCCGTTGGAAAGCATCAGAATTGTATCAAGCTAAAAGTGAAATTAATGGTCTGCTGTATCAAGAACTTAACTAAAATTTGGGTTACAGTTCCTGATTTCTGTTAATATAATTGTATTAGGATTATAAAATACACCTACTTACTCTTTTAATTCTGTTCCTAAATTCGTTTGATCATTAACATCGTGTTTTATTCCAACAGAAAAAGTCACATACATTTTTATCACATAACTTAGGATTGCTTTCTTTTATAAGTAAACCGAAAAGTCAAACATAAATTAACAATACTCAGTTAAAGTTATTCAAATTCTCGAAAGTCGACGTTCATTAGTTCTCCTTTCTTTCTAGCTGCATTCTAAATATTTAGCATTCTTGTCCGTGGAGTGAAAACAATGAAGTCTCTAAATCGTTATTGCACTGTATCTCACGGTACATCGTGATTTATTCACATGTATTCAATGGGAGCGTCTTTATTACCCCTCATGACAATTGCTTCTAAGATGATCGTTTATTATTACATTATCTACTGTTATTTAAATGAAAAAGTAAGTTTGTAAATTGAAAATAAAATCAGGGACTGATATTTCTTTCCTCTAATTTCTCTGTATCGTTTTTTTTTTACATGGGATAGGTTTTTTTTACTACAGCCTGCCTGATGTTAAGCATTGCTGCAGCCTAGGGTGTAACACGATTTATGTATTTTGATGATAATTTAAATTCTATAAGAATCTCAATTGTAGAAAGCTCAAATAATAAAAATATTAATTATATATTAAATCAATAAAGTAGTATTATTTAATTCGATTTGTTTAAAGAGTCTACTAATAGATAATTAATTAATGTCATACGTCGACGCTGTCTTTCAAGGGATTTTGTTTTTTTTTGTACTGACAGTATTGGATACAAATCAACGAACGTACACCACGTATCTTTGCCTCCCTTTATTTCAGTTCTATTCACCTCAATAGGATATTATTATTAGAGTATAATTAACTCTGATCCGAATTTACTGAATTTATCGAGGAAGTTCATATAACATCGAATCAGGAGTAAACATCATTGACTGCAAAACGAAAGTACCGTCAGAACCCAATGGCCGACATTCCCTAAGAGGAATACCAATAATGAGATAGAAGGCCGTCCTTATAATCGGGACCGTTAGCTCAGTTGGAATTTTATGGTACCTACGAGTACACTAGTGTACATATATTGAAGTTCGTAAAAGACTGGCCAACTCTGGTGTCAGAGTTTTCGAACGGTCCTAAGAGCCTCTGACATGGCTTAACGGCTCCCGTATTATGACAATCAGCCGGGACTAACAATTTAACGAGTAATCCGACCTACGAAAGCGCTCAAAGTGGAATGCAAATAGGCTAGCGGAAACCTCCAGCGTCGCTCGCGTTGTTTTTTGACAGAAGTTGCCAAAACATTATTTATTTAATGGGACGATAACTAGTTGCCGCCTGCAGCTACACATGTTTAAAATATAATGTGTATGTGTGTTTTACAGATTTTATTTCCACTTTTATTATTCGTTTTGCAGTAAACCGACAACATACAAAGAGAGAAACTTAGGCAAAATTACAAACGAAATTAGTATTAGCAAGAACTTAGTAACAGGTTTCTACATGTAACTTAAAGCACTGATGAGCTTTAAGCTTACATGAGTTTACACATCTTGAGCTTGCTTTTACTGCTTTAATGAACTTAAGTTACACCTGGCTAATTGAGTGGCTAGTAACTAAAACTTGACATATATTATGAAGGTGAAAATTTGTAAGTGTATTTTTTTATTTAACCTATATAACTGTCCCACTGTTGGGCAAATGTCTTTCCCAAATTCTTCCACTTCTAGAGTGTTTATGTTTGTTTATTTTTCGCGCTGAAACCAATAAATCGGTTCAGATGACATTATTTGGTAGAGACACAGATTATATACTTAACCTGAATTAGCGCCTAGGTTTTTTTGGTGTGGCCTAGGCTAAACGCGGTTAATACTGCGGGGCGCCGCTAGTATCTTATAATTATACGTCTCTTCGAGGAAAAAGCTGGTTTTGAAAATACGTAAATAAAAATAAAACCCCTCAAGACTGGAATACCAAGAACGAGCTAGTTATTAGTTACTGACGGGCCAATTACTAACGATAACTAACAAGTGTTACAACACAGCCTATTACGCCTTTAGCGCTAGATTGTCCACTGGGGCCTTTACAGAGGTATTTGGTAGGAAAATAATTAATAAAAGATGATAATAAATAAGTAAAAAGATTTTGAATGAAAAGAAAGAACTTTTGTCCAATCTAGCTTGAAACCTGTCATAAAATTTGTAAAATAACGAAAAGCTTGAAAATAGCATTCTTATTATTACGCGGTAAGTAGTGTAATTACGCCTTAACTGGGGACTTTTTTCATGAAACGAACTATGCACTCGTTCCTTTTCTTTTCTTAGCCACGTTTCTATTTTTTCGTTTTCTCCAGCGGCTAAATCTTTACATTGTTTTACTTCATTGAAAAGTTATACGAATATAAATATACTAAAACGTTAAATAAAAAATACTCCACGTAACCATGTACATGTTTGTATGTATAATAAGTATGTATTTACAAATGAAAAGTATATAAGTATTATATCCGTTATCTAGTACCCACGACACAAGCGTTTGCTCAGTGTGGGGCTAGATGGCGCTGTGTGCAATGTCCCGGAATATTTATTTATTTATTATTTATTAGATCACAGAACTCGTGATTATCAATCGAGACCGATTGCCATTTCTCCAATTGATTAGTCATGCAGACGTGTGGACTTTAGCAATATTGTTTATTTATCACTTAATATCAATCAATATACGAGTATTTTTATACTAGTTTCACCTTGCAGATTTATTCCTTTAACCTGCCTCGAAACAATATCATGTTCTCATTGGTTTTTCCTTAATTAAAATTATTTATGTGTTAAATAAGTAGTTCTTTGCAGAGTAAATCAAATTTCATACTAACCTTTTCAGCAGTTTGAACGTGGAGGAGGGGAAGAAAAAATATTACCATTATCTACAAGTATGTAATTAATTTTACTCAATGATTAGAGAAGCTCAAAATCGGGACTAGTGGCGTACTTTCGTGGGGTCCAAGAGTCAACAAAAACTGCTTGCAAAAGATGACTCACTAACAAACTTTCTCAAGAAAAAAGACAAGAAAACAATCAGCAAAACTTCGACATATTTAATGCTCTGTCCACAATATATTCAATCAACAAACGTTAATTGGACTAGAAGACAGTCTTGCGCTTGCGCACTCTAATTACAACACAAGATTATTCAAATCTGTATCTATCGTAATTAATTGCAACCGGATTTGCGATAACAAACATCACAGTTTGCGAGTTGTCAAATTATGACAGATGTATGGGCATAGTGCGGAGGCGAAAGTGCTTCTCGTGTTTATTGCTCGTTATAAAATAAACAAGGTATAGAAGTACAAAAAACTAGTTTAGTAGGTACCTGTGTACGTGCAGAATTTAAGTCAAAATTAGGGACGTAGCACCTAGAAACCATTTTACTACATATAAACGTGCTAATTTTAGAGGCTAAAAATCAGGCTACGAAATAATAAAATAAAAATAAAAAATAAACTATGGTCAAGTGTAAACCAGTTTAAGGCAAAAAAGGTTCAATAAGCTCTCGATGTCTCTTGCATTCCGGAGGCTACGCTCTCCTGAAAATGCTTCATTAGATATGTTTTTTCTGTATTTTTTTCTAAAATCAATACTTAAGCAACGAAGATGTACGTTAGCATACAAAAATACCTATGTTCGTATGAGAGTAACCAACTCTGGTGTCTAAGTTTTCCATCAACTCTAAAGGCCTTTCGATTGTATACTGCTTAGCGTACCTACTAAACAAAGCAAGTAAATACAAAGTGCACAAGTAAATCTTTATCCTAATCTAACCATCTCCGAGCCACCTTACGCGCTATTACGTTTACGTATTCTCGGTTACGGCACCCACCTGCCTCATTCATCTCGTAAGAAAGCAAAAGAATATTATAATTTAACAGCCATAATTGAGGCATTGAACTTGCGGCTTTAGCTAGTATGATTAATCCAGAATACTTTCACTGTAGGCTAGTGTTGCCTGGTTTGCGCAAGCTTACCGAAATTTGTAAGCAGTTTGGTGGACTAGGACTCTAAATTACAGGCTTCAGCAATAGCAGAATAAATCGTAGTATGAAGTTATTGGTGATTCTTTTTAATTAAATTATAATTAATATTTAAAAAAATACTGCAATGTTTTTTGGAGCAATTAGCTTATGGTAATTTCTAAGGCTTTGATGCTAATTTGAAAAGCTTAACGTGAGGTAAAAGTTTACTTTCTTCCTATACCCAAAGTTGCCTGTCTATCGATCTTCTATCGATTACACTTTGGAGAGAGTGCAGCGGAATTGCACGATCTAATTCCGCCCGCCCCTTTTTACCACCGGACGAGCAGGGATACAGCAGGTCGTCACCGCTTCCTGGTCTAAGTTCCCAAGACTCGCACTAAGCGTTTTGCTTCCACTTTTATATTGCGCACTGCTAAATTGTGGAACTCCCTGCCTGACTCCCTGTTCCCCGCGGAATATAACCTTGCGATCTTCAAAGCGAGAGTGAATCGGATCTTACTGGGTAAGCACGTTCCATCCTAGACCGTAATGATTGCTTACCATCAGGCGAATTACGGTCAAGTGCAAACCCATTCCTTGTAAAAAAAAACCTTTTTTTTACATAAACACATGGCAACACCAAGTTGGTAACAGAGCTGATGAGTTTGCCTATGGAAATTATTATAATTAACATGAATTGTATGAAGAATGAGTCAGCAAATGATGATTTGATAAGAATAAAGAATGTCATCGCAAAACCATTGTGCTCTGTAAACTTTCGATAGTTTAAGCTGAGAAAGTAAGATCGACATTCTTTGGAGGTACATAATTATCTTATATTTCATAATTTATGTAATGTCTGTGCATATAATATATTTATATATTAATACATCTGGGCAAGCAGCGCACAACTTGGATTGTTGGTAAAAAAGGGGAGAAGGCTTATGCCCAGCAGTGGGCTATAAAGGGATAATTAAAATGTATACATTTTTTTTCTTAACATTGGTGTCTAATAAGGAGTTTTTAAAACGCTTTAGGGAGCTTTATACATAGCTTAACGACTAAAGCTATCACAAGCAATCGTAACCTCATGAGCTTTATAAAATAATTTAGATTAGTATACCTCAACTTTTATATAGGTCACCCATCTGAAGAGTGACCACAACTAAATAACTTAAACTTTACTATTGCATCACGAATATCTCATTTACATGATCTCCAATCAACCTATTAATCTAAGCTCCACGCTACAATTAAAGAAGCCCTATTAAATTGCGTAACTAACGATATCCCCTCAAAATACTTCACCAACTTTATGGTCAGGTATGTGTGTTATTTATAAGTAAAAGTTAAAACCACGCCTTTCATTCGGAAACCTTTGGAGCGCGTAATTAAATTAATTAATTATAGCTTATGGTTACTATTATTACGTTAGCAATGAATATTTTAGTATGAGTTATGTTATGTGTGATAGTAAATTGTTTTAGGATAGTTTGTACATTTGATATTAGAAGCTTGTTGCTGACGTTGTTAGGTTCGATTTTTTTTCTACCGTACCATTACTTTTTGTGCTTCTGCGCAGACAACAATAATCAAAACTGGAGCTTAACTTTATTTGAATGAACTGGCTCTCAAATGAGGTGCCAGTAAATACAGAAAGATATTCGGCAAAATATTGAGTAAGGATAATTGGCTCAACTTAATATAATTTGATATTTTCATGGCATTTTACATAAACATAGTTTAAAAAGGAGTGGCATTCATAAAGCCAAACTAGTTAGTTTTAAAACCGAAACAGGAGACACAAATCAACTAAAGCGAACCTATTCACAGAAGCCTCTCTCAAAGATGTACCTATTCCTATAATCCATTTCGACCGCCAGGAACTGTTCCTGGAACAAAAACCGTCAACAAAGGGTGAGGTGGTTGACCTGGCGCTCGCCATGGCTTGATAACACTTATGGCGACTGGCACTGCTCTGTGGTCTTATACAGGCACGGCTAGGGCTATTTTGGGGACCCTTTTTGTGACGTTGTTTAGGCAAAAATGTAGTCTGAAGCATGTCTGATTGGGGTCCCTTTTGTGTCGTTGTTTAGGCAAATGATACAGTCTGAGATATGTCTGGTGCGATGACATGATGGCAAACAAATGTGTCACGAACTTTGGAAGTGTGAGGTAGATTTATGTGTGAAGAGTAGTCACCTGATTGATACACGACACTTGGTGTCTCGCATACGAAAAAAATACTTTTATTTCTAGTAGGTCTTACTGACCTTAAATATGTACATACGGAAACGAAATGAAATGTATGAAAGAATCCTTCTCTTATTTAGCCATACATTATGTCAGTACAGGTGTAGGCTGTAAGTGATGTAGTGGTCTAATGCTGACTGTAAAGTGTAAAAAATCTCCGTAAATGTCTTCTCTCATATAACCTAAACTCCAATAATGAAGGGGTCCAATCATGCCCACATCGTTCCTTCCATCCAGCTCTGTTTAAGTTAAATGGGCCGTAACATACAGCAGCATAACAATGCCCAGTATTGACGAGCCATTCAATTCGCTAATGCCCCCTTAATTGGTCCACTGATTTATCTGAAAGTGCTATTGATTTGGTATTGAATTGATTTTCCGAACGCGGTAGCTGTGGTCATTCTGAGTGTCTGTGAAATGCATTGGTGGTTTGAAAAGAGGTGATGAGTCAGCGTTTATTAATAGGGCTAAAAAATACTGTTTTAATAAAAATGGAAAGTTTAATACCATTAATTAGATCAGTATGAGTAAATAAGTGTAAAATATGTCTTCCCTGCTTTCCGCTACGTCGTAAACCGAATTAAGTACTAATACGGAATAATATACATACTTATAACGAATTTTTGAGATTATATTGATGCCTAATTGAAACTGAATGACGAATCCTTTTTTTTTGTTATCGTAAAAATAAATAAGTACCTAAGTACTTATAATATATCTTTTTGACACAATGAAGTTAACTAAAACAATATAAAAGTGGTACAAAATTATTTAAAACGAGTCTACCTGCAACAGCAAGGGGTTGAGACGAATGCTATTAGTTAACAGCAGTCATTTAACACCCTTATCATTCTGGCTAGAGCTTATCAGCGTTAAACTCGACAGTATTTTTACTATTGTCTATCTTTTGGCAGGTTAAGTATACTTAACAAAGATAAAACAGGCGAGAAGAATAGTGACAAACCCTCGCATTGTGCGATATCAGTACCTATGTGTACATTTTTTACAAAAAAAATTTGGCATGTCGGGATATATTCTACTTAGCTAAACTTAAAAACTAGTTATACTTTAAAGAACTGAACCAAATTTAAAAGACATATTCTATGTTGACGTGTCGTGTACGTAGGTACACGGCACGTCAGTCTTAAATATATTTCATTTCCCAGTACAGTCAATCAATCTTGAAGATTTCTAAGTCATCTCATCCCAAACTAATTTTAAAACTTAAGAGCCATTAGTCCTCTAACCCAAAGGGTTCTTAAAATTAAAAACAGTCAGGGTAAAATAAAAGGCGCCGGTACTCAAGTGGCCGAATTCTGATAACATATTGTGTGGGGAACAGAGGTCGAGACAATATAAAAACTGAATGAAAAAAACTGGCACCATGTCTGTTACTTTTTTCTAAGGATACAGAAAAGACAATAGGAGTAGAAATTGCTTGATATCTTCTGTTTACTTCGATAAATCATTATACGCTGTACTTACAAGATAAGTTTTTTTGTTCAATATATAACAAGGTGAAAACTAAGTTTACTAATTGTAGCTGTAGTGCATAAGAAACATCATAAAATTATAATATAGGATACATTATAATAAAGGACAGACATCAATAAGTCGAGCATATTTGCAAACTTCAATGGTACAAAAGAAAACCAATGTCTTAAAAGTAACAGAACTTAACATCATAAGAACTATACTTTCGAGTATAACCGACTCATGGATCTTACAATAAGGAAAGCTTATAAAGGCATAAGAAATTTAAAAGAAGGAAGCAATATCATACAATTTGACTCACGCATGCGCAAGGAAATTGTTATATTTGGTGCGTAACATTGTGCATTGATAACACTGACCGTGGACGTCACTGTGTGAATGTTTATTCATTGTATGTCTGTGACTGCACCTTAAAGTTGACTCACTTTGTTGCACTGATTATTTTGTGATGTGTTATTCATAATTCTGAGTGACTGTTCTCAGACAAAATACCACAGTTGAATATTCAAAGGACTATACAGATGTTGCTAAATATATGTATAATTCTTCTTGTCGTATAACAGTGTCCAACACTTGTATCGAAAGTTTTCAATTCTTGGGATTTTAACATGGCCGACTGCCGTATTATGATGAACAGTCGAAACCTACAATTTAACCTTCTCACCAATGGAAGTGGCCAAATAGAATTACCCTTTGGGTCACCCATCCAAGGACCACTAAATCAAACTTACCCTTAGAAAAGCGATAAAAATATATATGAGAAAGCGTAGATTATACAACTTCATAAATAACCTGGGGGTGTAGGATGTAGGGAAAAACCGTATATCATGCATCAGTCCAATCTGGACCTAAGACGTGATAAGAACAAAGTACTTGGAACAGCACGACAGGTGACGCAAATTAAAAGCTTATAAAATATAAAACCTAGTACAACTATATGTATGTACCTATCTTATTCACTACCCACGTCTAACTTTACTTCGATCTAATCCTAGTTACATACCAACTAAGTATGACCAAATCTGTCATCAGTAGCTTGGTCTTAAGCAAGATATGACAAGCTATCACTCTGGCACCCACGCAACACATTTTACCTACCACTTGTACCGGAATGTTAATAAGACAGAAACAGTTTTAATTGATAGTCATTACTTGAACTTTGGTGTTCGTTTCTCATTGCTTTTTAATACATTTTATGTTAATAAGTTGTAAAGTGACGGGAAACTACTTTTAGGAGAGTTTTAGAGATGTCATTAAGTCAATGGGACGCCTATTAGTGGACGTAAGACAAATTGTAAATAAGCTCTGTTATGTTAAATAGCGGTAATGATAATTAAATGATAATAAAATATTTGTTAACGCTAATAACCACCTAATTAGGAAAAGCTATTTATAAGATTGAAGGCGTTTTAGAAGGCGTGAATCCAAAACTGGTGAATTTCGAGGGCAAAAAATACTATTTTGTATTAAATGATTAGTTAAGTACAATATTTTAAAAGGCTAAATTAATATGCAAAAAGTTCGTTCCATCTTCAGGCTCAGACGGTTGAACCGCTTCGGATGAAATTTAAAATGAAAAAATATTAGGATTGCAGTTCCACTTCTAATACCAGCAGTTCCACTTCTTATACCACAACTCCTGCCGTGACGAGGGTAGGAGTGGAACTAGTATGCCAGAAACCCAAGACTGTGCTCCGATATTTCAAGGAGCTTGGCTGGCTGGGTTAGGCAGAAATGGGGGAAATGCACAAAACGCCCCAAGCGGGAGTTCCGTGCAGAACTCATCGCCCCCACCTTAGAATTAGAATATTAGGACCTGGATAAATACACAATCTACTATTTTACCCAGATCAGCGAGGTAACAAAGCTAGGCACTTCTTGTTTCAGAAAATGTCGTCAAATAAACATAAACAATCACACATAACAATAAATCATTCCTATTTAACCGTTGTCGCTAGTTTCAAGAATACCTTTACAGTAGTAACAGACCACTGGCTTTAGAGGACAAGTGTTTTGTATAACATGCATAATGCTCATATCAAGTTCATACAGTTCAAACGGATATCCTTTCTATTTTGGTCCAAGGATAACTTTAATAGTATCTGCGTAGTTGTACAATATTTCACCTCTTTGTCAACGTGTCTATTGTCTGATGCCATTCTGGTGACAATTAATTATAGCTATTTGATAGGTCTGTATGAACGACACCTACATTTATGTTCTTAATAAGATCGGTTCGTTAGATGTTTGAACTTTAAAGTTAGACTGCATAAACCTACTTGACACCTTGTTCTAGATATCAGAGTAGATAAAATCCAGTTCAATCGACCATATTTTAATAGTAGGTTATATATACATAGGTTCACTATGAACACACTATCCACGAATAAACGACATGTTTGAAGACTTTAAAAATGAGGATATAATGTACTCCGTGGAAGAACCTGAGCTCCGCCACGATATATGTAAGTAGATATCTATCTATAGTCCAGAGGACTCCCCAAAACTGAACAATTATAATAACTTAGCGGGGAAGTCACAATTACACCCTCCCTCAGTAATGGATACAATCCCCGTTCTGATAACTATAAAAATTACAAAAAATACTATGGTAAATATCTCATAGATGCCTCATAGAACAATGCAATAGTAAATCGCCCTCCTACTTTCGTAGCCAATGAGACATAACAAACAAAACTACTAACCAAAAACAAAATGCACTCAATGGTATAGTGACTTCCGTTGGTATCTTCATAGACATTATTATCTGTATACTCCTAATTGCATATCTACGAGTACCATCTATACAAACTCTCTCGACTTGTACACATTGAAAGCGAACATTTACTGCCAAAATGGGCTATGTTTACGCCATACGCAAGCCAGCTACGCTCTAATAACTGATTTTTCTGACAACACACGTACAACGACACAATGTACCTACAGAAAACGGTCGCCGTAGCCGAAAACAGCTAGGAGGATGTATGTATATTTATTTATAGGAAATTATGATTTTGGCCTTCTTTATTTGGTGATGTGGCTTTATTAAAACACCAACCAATAAAATACCAAGAATTAGACAAGTGATTTATAAGGTAAATAAGCAATCTAAGTAACACAATTATAACTGTACGATTTTACTTAAAAATCTATATTATGATTAAGTATATCTGATATTTTCGTCCTTATGACCTGTCTATTAGGTATATTGAACGTCTCTCAAGGACACACCCAGCCCGCACCCTGCTTCCGCCCGAACATCGAATTAAAAAATGCTGGACGGAATTGGGGTAATGTTACTGTTACTCGCAAAAACTGAGGCAGATGGTAAACCCTGGGAATCTTCGAAGAACCGGTTCGACAGGTGGAGTCTTATTTTACACCTACTTATTAGTCGGTAATTGTGATTTCGGATATCCTGCTTGTTAGGTAAATTAAGATTTTGTTTGTGAATTTGACCTTATAACATAATTAGGTATTTACTATCAAAAAAACGAACAAAAAATTGCTAAATAACAATAAACAACAACCAATCACAATTCTTTAGAATTGTGATTGGTTGTTGCGCTTACATAGATAAAGATAGATAACAACGGGAAATGTTAATAAATGCCCACATCATTGGTACATCGGAAATAGCTAAACATCAGACGAGTTGTAATAAATATGAGCCTATCAGGCATGAAAAACAAGGCACATGACATAAAATAGAAGGTAAGGGCAAGTAAACAAATTCCCTTTCGTTTAATATCTATTTATACGATACCAATCTACCTATGTACCTACCTACCTATGTATAGGTACACCTATTATCAGAGTGCTGAAATAAAAAATTAACACATTTAAAGCTGCCTTTCTTACTACCACGTGCAAAATGGTCTGTTACCTACTTACAAGTCCCGAAACACTATGATCAAACTGTCGTATGTGTCCCATTAACACTTCACTTTCCCTACAACCCAGAATTTAAGGCATTTACTCATCTGCCGGCCCTACCAGTAATTACAGGGTTAGGGTTGCTTACCCGAGGTAATGATAAAGGAGAAAACCGCTGATAGATCGCCAATGAAGGATTACTTTCTCGAAAATTACCTGAAAGTGTGCCGTGCGAAATTGTTTATATTCTTTTTCGAAAATATGTGGTTTGCGATTTCTGGTGAAGGCCAACCACTGCGCGTGCTTTTATCCGCTCAAGCGCATGTTTATATTTCCATTTGTGTATAATTTATGCATCGCTAGCAAGTAACTACTATACTTACCTGCAGCGATTAAATTCACCTGAAGTAGGTATTAATTCAATTGACGTATGTATATTTTTTAATTAAACTTGTTTTATAACTTGTATGATCGAGGCACTCTTAGTTTACTGAAAATTTAACAAATCGTCTTTCGATGATGATGATTGACTAGTTTTGGTAAATAAAATAAACAAACAAAAGGCTTATGTACTATGTATTTCATATGACGTTTAATTTGAAACATTCCGTTACGCAAAGTCCATTAGGTTTTTAAAAATTAACTGAAATTTATCCTACGTTCGTGGATTCAACTTAAATTAATCTTGCATAGTAATTTTAATACAAAAATCTTCAACATCAACTCACAGTGCACCTGCATGGCGCATTATAATAAATCTAGCTCGAGTGCATTTTGAGCGCGACCGCCAATGCAGCTTCAAAATAAAATGAACGTAACGTAATAATGAAATGACTTGCGAGACGAGGCGGGAAGTAGGGGGCGCGGGGTAGGAGCGCTCCCCGCCGCCCTCCGCCCGCCTTCACCCCCGCGACACGAGCGAGCGGCGACAGCGAGCCAGCTGCGCGTCTTGTGTTTTTCGGATTTTGCGGAGCGATCGACGTTCCATTCTCTATTTTCGTGTTATTAAATTGAAGCAATCAAGTTTGTTTACATAGGTTTACGCGTGTGAACTATTAATCATGCTCAATTAATACGAGACTCTGAACATTACCTGTGAACTTTGCGTGCAGTGATGAACTTTCGGATGTGTTCATTGCATGGATTCCTGTGGCTTTTGTTGAAAACAGTGGATTTTACGAGAGGTACTTAGTGGTGCTCGAGCACGCTTCTGTCAGGTTGAATACCTGAGGAGCCAGCAGTGTGACCAGTGATTGTTGTCGAGGCCGGTTTCCACGGAGGAAACTTTCCAAAGGTGCATAAAACAGTAATGCTTTCCTAGCGAATGCGGGCCCGGCCTGCACGCATTCCGCAGGGACGCAAGTGGCGGCAATAAGCATTTTACGGTGAGTAAAGCGCGTTCAAGTTCATCGTACTTTGACCTAAAACTGCGACAACGCTGACGGTGGCTTTACAGACCAGTGTCAAATGTCAACACGTCCTATCACTTCAAGTGAAATGATGAGAATTTATTGCACCAGTAGTAGGCCAGCGCCGATATAACACTCAATAAATTTACTGGAACTCGAGACCCAACATTTCTGGGAAGCTAAGGTGGAGATAGATTGGTGTTCTAGATTCAAACAATAATATATGTGATCAAATCATTTACCTGGAACTTGCTCTGTGTGTGATGTTTATTATTATTGTAAGCTGTGTGCTCAGCTGTGTGATCTGAACCCAAAACATAAAAAAAGATTGTAGCCAGTTCTATTCCATATATTTTGTTATTTCTTTGAATGAAATCATTTTATTTGACTGGAAGAGAGTTAATGTGACTTTTTTTACAAGGTTTGCACTTTAGTTTCTACTTTCATATCTCATCTTCTGCAAAAGTGCTTCCTAAACAAAAACTCCGAGGAAATATTGTGAAAAAATATGTACCTAAATGTTCTAACAACAGCTCAGTTTTCCTGTTAGCTCATCACAGGTTCTGTATGACCATAGATTGCCTGAATGGATAACCTGGTTAGATGCCAATCTAGTGTTGGACACAAAAATAGCTGTAGCACTATAGAACTGAAATTTTAGTTTTATTTTATGAAATTAGGAAACAGACAAATATAACTTTGATACTAACATGTACTTACAAGTTTTAATGGTGAAAAAATTATGTTTACACTTGACAGTGTATTTCGGTAGCCTCATTTCAGAGCAAGTCCCATTTTAGTACAGAAATGCTCCACTGTCAACAACCTTAGTGTTTTAGCTAACCTGATGATTAATAGCAAGTCTTGTATGAAAAGCCTATCCGGGAAACTCGTTTCTTTTTTATTTTCCTTTCTCTGCCTCTTTTTGAGATCTGTCATGAATTTATGCTACTGCTATTTTGTATGTAATTTTTACTAATATGAATAAGTATTACTTACTAAGGTAGGTACAATAGGTACAGCATTGTGCTATTATCATTATTATTGCCCAAGAGAACTTCCAAAATGATTCAATTTTGTGGGGGAGTCACAACCTTCAGTAATAAGGAAATATGAATCAAGGAGGTTTATCATCATCACCTATCTATCTATAGAAAACAAATCACCTTCATTCTGTTAAAAAAGTTATATTGCTATTTTTTATTGCACTAAGTAAATCTGAGGATGTTCAGCTTCTTTGTCCACTAGGTAAGTCTACTGGAGTGATTGACACCTTTACTTAGGTGCATGGCGACATATTTTACATGTTATGGCTTATTGCAACTTCTGTAACATGTAGTTACTAACAAGTTCCCTCTTTAAACAGTTAACTTTGTCCTACAACTAACCTACTTTATTCATATCATAATGATAATTAAAAGTAAACCTGTCATTCACAACATTATCAGTGAGTCAGTATCACTTTCTAGCCAATATCACAGCTAATATTGAAGTACAGTTACACTCCTTTCCTGCCAACGCTATGCATTATGAATCATAACGCCAACATGCAGTATTGTTACGCTAACTGGTGTCCTAGAAAACTACTCCACTGAACTGCTGGTGTTTCCCTCATTTAAACTGCTCTGTTTGTCTAGAAGTCCAATAAAAAAAAAATTGTTGAATGAGTAAATAACCTGTGCAATGATGGCTAAAAGAATAGGATTTTTTAAAAAATAAACTGGGCAAGAACTGGCAATTAGTTTATTATTGACATAAAATGAAAAGTTCTTATGTCCTGCAATATGCTTTGTGACTATATTAAGTAAGCAAATATAAATTCATCAATATTAGTTATAAATATATAAATATTCTGGGACATTTCACACAGCGCCATCTAGCCCCACACTAAGCAAATGCTTGGGTACTAGATAATAGATATAATACTAATATATACTTATTTTCAAGTTTAAAGTAATACCTGCTTAATTAACTAGTTATTAGTAAATGTAGGTGAATTAATTAGGTATGCCTTCTTTGGGCCATTTATTAGAGGAAAATTTACTTAAGTACTTAAATAAATCAAATTAATTTACTTACAGTATTTATACTTAGTTCTATTAGGTACCTAATTTTAGTTAACTTGGCCTTTACAGTATCCCAATTAGTTTTAGTAACTATGGGTTAAGCCTGAAATTAATGTCTTACCTATATATTTTTATTATTTATTAGGTTGTAGGCACTATGAGTAACTGTTACTGTTCATCATCACTGTACTAAACTGGCAAAAGCAGCTGTTGCTTCATATATGTATGTCAAATATTTTATATATATCTAGGTAGGTACTTACTTATGTGATGTGTAGGATAATGCTCCGATAAATTAGATAATATTTTCACACATAACACATAAATATTTCCATAGACCACCCATAACTACCCAAGTCAACCCTTCAAAAAACACCCTACATATCTCAGCAGTTCCATCATTTTGTCATTCCAAAAAACTTAACAAAACTTGTGAAACCTCAAAGTGTAGTTACTCCATGTTCGTTTTATTATCAACCCATATGTTGACACTTGAAGATCCTTTTCTAATGTTTCCATCTATTTTCGTACATAGGGGAGTGTGAAGTTACAAGCTTATTCCTGTCTGTGTTACTTTTTTGTCTAGTTCCTTTTACTGGTGTTATTTTTATCAACTTCAAACTGAGAAATTTTATTGTGATGTTTCCTTAGTACCTACTTATTAAGTATGATTTTTTACCTGACTTCATAAAAAGGAGGTTATCAAGTCTTCAAGTGGTTTTTTTTTGTTGATAAGGACTATGAAAGTGAAATTATATTACTTAAAAGTACTTATACTATAACTTACTACAATACAGGTAAGTACCTATAGTTAGTACTTAGTAAAGATTTAGCTCGAAAATGAAGATTACAGAGGTACTAGTCATGGCCATATAGATAAAACAGATTATCTAAGATGGCCTAAATAAAAGAAAATAAGCTAACATGTTATCAGTTGATAAGATTACAATCATAAACAGATAGGTTACTGACCTATAATTGTGATATATCAGAGGTAGAAGTCAGTTATTGATCAACCTGTATAACTTAATACCACTACAATTTACTACAATTGCCTACATAGGTACCTGCATAATTAAGTTGATAATATTATAAATTCAAAAGTAAACCTTATAAGTATTAACTAGGTATATATTAAGTATAATATTACTTGTTACTACCATGTTAGTTACTCCACTTTTCCATGATGAAATGAATAAGTTGCAACTAATTATTTTATCTATGAGAAACATTGTGCACAGCCAATAAATTTATATTGTTTATTTATACCAAGTAGGTACATATAATGTTAAACTCATAATAAATAGTTCAGGATAACTACCTACTATAAATAAAAGAGCTTATCAAGTAAGTGGTTGTTTTTTGTTTAAAAGCTTAGTAACTTATCAAATCTAGAGTAAGTAAATAAATTTCTTCTAGGCAAGTGTGTTACATCTTAGACTACAGTGGTGCTTAACATCAGACAGGCTGTAGTCAAACATAAGCCTATTTTGTGGTAAAAAAAAAACTTGCTCACTCATTACAACTTAGACCTTTAAAATTCATGATACATCAAACCATTAACAAACTAATTATATTTTTTCCTCTGCAGTATAATTAACATTACCATTGTTTGAGTCAATCAATACCATTTCAGCCTACATCTTTGGATTAGTCACAGTCATCTGAGGCACCTGTTTGCCATTAAGCATTATAAAAGTTGCGTCATCTTGCAGCTCTAATTGCTCTTACTTCATTTGGTTCCCATGTTGTTATTGATTGTGAGCGTACAATGGAAAATTGAACTTTAAAGTTCTTCGATATGGTATTTGTAGGTACTATTGTTATGAAGAGAGTAAACCCTTTGTATTTGTTGTAGTAGAATGATTTACTGGAGAATAAACTTTGTTACACAGTCTATGTTGCCCTACCGAAACATATCTTACTTTGGTATATAAGATAATATTTGCTGACTTCTTTTTCCGATGGTATGTGTCTTCAGTGGATCGACCTAGACTCCCACCATAAAGTATCTACCGAAGAGAACTCACCTTAAAAATTAATTCTGTGGTGGAGTCACAACCCTCAGTCATGAGGAAATACTAACAAACAGATCAGTATTTAATAAGGAATGGTGGTGCCCAATTTGTTCATCCTAAAAAATTACTGAGCTTCAGGCAAATCCGAGCTAAGTGGGTAGCTAGGATTTGTACAATCTCTCTATAAGTATTTGTATGCTTGATAAAACTATTTACCACAAATGAATCATAATTCAAAATAATGTTCTTGATAAGTTTTGCATACAAATCCAAATATTTTTGAGCATTTGACATTGCTTCTGGTAAGGTCATAGGAGTTCATGTGTATCAAGGTCACTGACCTTAAACTCCCACTTAATCTTCATGTTACTGAAATCCTTGAAATTACGAATGAATAATTTTGTTTTGAACATGACTAATAATGCTTTTTGTGAGTAATTTTATTTGTTTTGCCGGAAAAAATCTTTTATTTTAACTAGAACAGGGTTTGCACTTGGCTAGTTTGCCAAGTCTTTCTCCACAGTCCTTTGAATTTAAGATGATTACTGAATAAATCTAAAATCAAAGGGATAAAAAACGCAGGGTCGTCTATACAATTAAAATCACTGCCTCAGGCTGACATTCCTAAAAGTTCAAACCAAAAGTTGATATTTATTACCTACTCACTTACCTATCCTTTCATATCTCTGTACCACCTATGTAAGGAACTTTAACAGCTAATTGACCAATAATTTGACCTTGACCTCTCAGGTCATTGTCTTACTCATTATCTGTAAGTCACGTCTCATTTCTGTTTGTTACTTATGTCTGACATTGTAAATAAGAGGGTTATGGTCTTAATTATGTACAGAATAGTACTATGTTCGGAGCATGCACTAAGCGCTGACCTCTGATGACCTATAAGGATCTTTTGATCTTCTAATATGTTATTAGGTTGTTTATTTGGTGTCTTAGATGCATTGAACTATATTACTAACGTATAGAACAGACACCCCGAACCAAAGCTTTGCTTCATTTTGGAAAGAGTTTGAACTAAAATTCGCTGCAGCGCGAAAACATAGTTATGTCGTCTAACCAATGAGGTTTTACTAATAGAGACGTTATACCCATTGAAAATCGCCCTAGCGCGTGGCGAAATTATGCTATAGCTATTAGCTACTTAGGTAGAATATACGCAGCTTTGTTTACGTTATTCAGGAAAGTAAAAGAGATCAGAGACATATATATAATTCGTCTTTCGGAAACCTAAAACATATGAAAACCAATAAATTTTCAATAGTTATTATAGGGCTTTAAATTATCTGAATATATAATAACTAGCAGCGCTCCGCGGTTGCACACACGTTAATCCAGGATAAAAAGTAGCATACATGCTACTTTTTGTAAGCTACAGCTTAACCCGGAAACCTTTCTTCATACCAAATTTAATATTATTCATTCCAGTAACTTCGGAGCCTGTTCATTTCATACAAACATACAATTCTTCTTTATAACATTAGTGTAGAAAAGGAAAATCATTAAAACAAATCCTGACTGCAATAATTTGTTGTACAAAAACAAATATTATAAGATAGCCCAATATGACCAATTAACCCTAACATCCCCTTGCGTCGTACGAACTTACAGCGCTCCGGGTATCATCGCTTTTTCTGTCACTCTTATACGCTTTTGCGCTATTTGTCTCGTTAGTGAAGGTGGCGAAATGACAGCGCCTTAGGAGTTGATTTACAGTAAAATTAAATATTTGTATTTTCATTTTAATAGAATAAACAGTACTTACAAATGAAACGACACATCCTTCTTGCTTTTGGCTTCCGGCCCAGTGTAATTATTGCACTTTCTAAACACACACGATGGCATTTGAATATTTTTCACTGATAAAAAGTCGCGCCGTCAACGTGCGTCGCCGCGCGTAGCTTCGAGGCGACTGAGTCGTAGCCGGCTAATTAACTTGGTTTGAGTTCGCCACCCAGAACGGGGTATAACGCATCTACCTCAGTTTATATAGAATATCATTGCGTCTAACCAAACTATTAAAATATGCAGCGCTTAAAAGCGTACAGAGTACAGTTTTCTCGCGACCAAAACGACTTAAGCGCCGTGTATTTGCAAAATGGCGTCGCCCGGCAGCTCGATTCTCGTAAGCATTGTTACATCGCGAAAAAAATTAAATCAAAGAGTTTTCAACGTTTAAATGTCTACTTACCGATGAAATATTAAACCATCACTTTTTTTTTGATGTTTTGGAGTGTATACGGCAGTCTTTAAGAACACAACCAGGCATTTGATGTTGTTATTTATGCGAGCCAAACACAATTACTCTCCACGGGCGTTGGATACTCACTGGATAGTTGCTGTAAAGCTTACCGCAAAGCGTGGCGCAAAATCATGCAACGCGTTGACTTCTCTATACGTAGTAGTAATATCTCAATACTTAGATGAGATGATCTTGTAGTTTATTATGGCATCTCGATTAGTAAATGAATGAGTCTAATTAAAAGCTGCTTTGATTTGATTGATGAATAGAAAGTTTTTTTGTGTTATGTTTTAGCTAACTATTTACTTATTCAAGTATTTTGTTGATTGTGTTGTAGTTATCTGAATTAGGTAATATTGGTTAGTTATTGAATACCTACTTACATCTTAGTGAAGTGATTTATCTTTTCGATAGATTGACCTAGTCTGGACCTACTACAATGACATACCTACAATGATTTGCTTGTTTGTTTATTAGATGACATTTAATAAATAAGAGAAAACGCTTAATTAAGTACTAGTGTTGAAAATGGCTTACGTAATTATGAATGTGGTACCAGTGGAAATCTATTATGTTGAATTTTGACACATTCTATAACAAACAACAACCAGATACAATTTAATATGATGTGAAGTTGTAACTTACTAAGTAACTGATCCATCCAAAAGTGCTCAAGTGTAATTGCCACTTTTTGGTTACCATTTTCCAAGGATTGGCTGCATCAACTTTTTTTACTTTTATTGTCTCTTTACCAAAACTTAACTCAGAAGAGTAGGCATTATAAGTTTGTTGCCAGAAGTAAATGTCACAATGTTCGACTACTTACCTAAAAATTGACTGTATCAACTGCTGTTTACTTTTATAGTCTCTTCATCAAAACTTTCAGGAACGTGACCCCATATTATTACCAATCAAAACCACACCTTATTCCTCTTTATTAACGTATATTTTCCACCTGCAGGGAGGTGAGCAGCGCGGGTGGCGGGCCGGGCGGTGGGGTTCTGGCCATGAACGCCACCCAGGTGCAGTGCGAGCCCCACGACTCGGTGGTACTCATTAAATGTAAGTACTCACTTGTTGCTGCATGTTGTGCTGCACCCACTGGACTCTATAGTGTATGTAGGTCATTAATAAAATGAAGGTTGTAGAAATTGTGAAAATTCTGCTGTATATTGCAAGCCTCACAACTCGGTGGTAACTAAGTACTCACTAGCTGGTGTACATATGTTCTTCTTCACCCACTGGGCTGTATAGTATAGTGTATGTAGGTCATTATGAAAGGTTGATGAAATTGTGAAAACTATGCTTATTGTTACTGTTCACAAAAAACAGCTTGAGAAGCTTTTAGATCATAACATCTTGGTCTATTGCTATGATATAAATGAGACTGTTATGTTTAATTAACTACGTGTATGTTTATATGTTACATATCATCAAATTTTAAATTCTAACCACAATAGTAAAATGGTGGAGGAGCCTAAATACTCCCCGGCGTAAGGATCTTGACCGGTTCCAGAATACTTGTCGACCGGGAGGAAAGTAGGGGATAAGGAATCCTTTGGCCAGGCGCGTGTCAAAATTAGTACATCATTTAAAACAACCTGCACAGACCAACTCGTGATGCTTGCCCGCCCATACCCATTTCAGCTGGAGTGACACTAGTTGGTAAATGTAAAATGTAAAAATCAATCAAATCAACCATTGCCTCGACGATGCCCAGTAATTTCACCAGAAAATAAAATACTTGGGTAATTTGTTTTAAATTAACTAAGTTTGAATAGTTTTTTATGCTAAAAAGTATATCCAATGAATGAAAAATACGTTTTTGCTATAGTTAACAACCTCGTCATTTAACCGGCTTCCGAGTTTTCAGCTGAGTCCGGCTTCAGACAATGAAACCTACTTGCAAATATCTAGGTCGTCCTATTTTGGGCTCGCTCAATAGACAGTTGAATTCTGCAATTTGCTTTATGAACTGAGCGCAGTTTGTTGAAGGTAGGACTTAGTTAGTTTTCTTGTATAAACACTGGCGATTTGCATAAAACCTTGTTATTATAGGACTGCTGTTGAAGTGAGCAAACACTGTTCGTTGGAAGTACGAAGATAAGAGCTAAATGCCTAAGAATAGTAGCGTGTGCATTTATTGTACCTAACGTAACTAAGTTGGGGCTGCGTTCAGTAAAGATTGAATTGTATGAGTTATTGTCTCGGTTAGTTTGTGGAATGAATTCAATGTGGAAAAGAAACAACAAAATTTCTATTACCGAGTACTAGGTAAGTAAGTACATAAGTAATTACATAATGTAGGTGCCAAAGAATCTGAGATCCAAAACCAGTAACTTAATATATCTTCTGGCGTATCATTATAGAAAAAGGTCAATATCACGTAGTTTTACTTACTGTGTTTTGCGAAATTTTAATGTGAAAAACTATCATAACACCCGGTTGACATAGGTAGTAGATATAGTAGCTATGTCATTTCGAACTCAGCATAGAGCTCTTTAGTACTTACACGCTTAACTAATCTCATAATCGTATGCCAAACACCTACACATATGTGTCTAGGAGCAAGCTTTAATTAGCCTAATGCCAAATGTTGTAATACTATTTACACAACTGTTATGTTAATTTTCATAGGCGAACTATTGCGGACTTCACACCACCAACGTACTTTGTGAGTACATAATTGTACTGCAATAGCCGTAGATACTAGAATAGTTGTAGAATTCATTTGGTTTGTTTTGTATTGTATCATTAGTTTAGTCGTGTTATTCAAGAGGCAGCTGTACCTATAGGCAAGGGGTCCAGCCGTCAGAGGGCGCTAAGCACTAATAAACTTTTTATTTTTGACATCCAGGGTGAAGCTTACATGTCCTTGAATGGAACGGCTCTCAAAGGAAGTTGCCAGAACACGGTATTTGGGGGATGCGAAGTCCTATATTACAATTTCTTGCACAAAAGGATATGTTCAAGGTCTTTACCAAGTCTAAATCTGCCTCTAATATTATCTTTTCTGTTTGCTATCAAAACATACATCACTACTTACTCGTACATGGCATTGAATATAGTTACGACCTATCTATATGTATTACCTATGTACTTATGCATTGCATCATTGCCTTGTACATGTCACGATATATTGTCATCACAACTTCATAACAATCCAGATGAATATAACAGCATCTGGCGGGTGATTAATCAGCTGGATAAAACCTAGTTTTTATTATAATATACTGTATGTTGATTTGTAGTCAAAATTGTAGCTTTCATTTGAGTTAGTGAAGATATAAAAACAGATTTGTAAATTTTTATCTCAACTTAATCGCACCCTTCATCACTTTGCACACAGTACAGTCAAATTCTGCTCTCATGGGGCTAAGTATATTCGTATTTTTGTAAAGTAAGCTATTTTATCGTCTGTATGATATGATAAAGCTACCAAATAACTACTCCTTGGGATAAGAATAATAAACGTATGCGTATGAAGTAAACCTAAGCTTGTAATCAGTAAACATTACCATTTACCAGTATAGCCGCACTACAGATTATAAAGTGTCTTATTCTCTTAAGCCGTAAGATAAGAACAGGAAGATGTTGATAAGCAGCACTCAGGCGCAGTAACTGCCATTACCTACAGCAGCGACAATTGTCATCTAACACGCGAGAATGACATCAGCTGCAGTCGTTCCCATGCAAAAACATTATTGAACAAACGAACTGAACATACACGGCAAAAAATAACACAGGGCGTAGTTTATAATAGGTGGCATTTCAATGTAGGTAAAATAACTAACAGACACCTAACTTATGTATGTCCGATAGGGTATATGCATAATAAATAAATAACATGAAATAGCATGAAACTGAAATTTTATTTTTGTAAATAAACTTTAATAATACCAAAATACTAAACGAGCTGTGCAAAGCCCATTAATATCCACTGAAAAATAAAGAAGTTATGACCAATTGAAGATTTCATTCCATCTTTTTCTTTCAAAACAGAATTATCTATGTATTTTGTATGGCGTTAGTTTAGTGCCATATAACGTCACATGGCATGTCGGTTCTCTCTGTCTAATCGTAAACTAAAAACGTGTATAACTGCGTTATTGTTAAAGCTAATTGAAAAATAATTTTACTATGCTGATTGTCTATTAAAAAGCTTTCATTGAAGTACCTAATAAAAAAAAGTTGTGCATATTCGCTACTGCGGAGCAGAAATAACTTATTATTATCTCGCACGATCGCGTCCGAGCGAACGGAACAACAGTAGTAAGAAGTCTGCGACAGTAATTTTTTGAGATACACCTTCTAACGCAAATAAATTCATTCATAACACCGATTACAAACTAGACTATAACTTAATAACATTTTTTTGTATTACTCTCTATCTTTATAAAATAAAAACCGATCCATCAATCAAAATATTCAATACGGGCCAAATAGCATCCAGTCTTATGCCAGTGTCCAGCATGATTATTGTAAAATGGCGTAGATTTACACGACTAATGTCGGTCTAATTAAATAAAACAAACAAATAATGTGCTAACAAAAATTTACTGAGTAAGTTCGTCTAAACCTTTTGCTTTTCACTCATAGACATAATCATTGAGTACATTGCTTCCTACGTACGTATTATATGCGTAGTTGGCGCCGCTTCTTCTAAGAATATCAGACAGACTGCTTACGAATGTTACGTGTTTACAAGATTCGTACAAAATTCAGTTTCTCAGAAGCTTCTAAAACCGAGCTTCTAAACAGGTTTATCTGTTCCAAACACTTGTTCCCCATCAATTCCACGTTCAAGTGCCTTCGTCGTAAAACAACTCACCTATCTATTTCCATCTAAATCTGAGTCAAGCACTAAGTTCATCGCGAACTGTTTAGCTTCCAGTCGAGTTCTCGCCATTTCTAGAAATAGCTCCAATTGTGTTTATATCCGTCGGAAAGTTCTCCCGTCGTGCGTCGCTCGCTCCCAATGTGCCCAATTGATGCGGGAGCCACGCATATTTACAATTAGCTTTGTTTGTGAGCTTCATAATAATTGTTCTCGTCTGGACGCGAGCCAATGCTGTAGTAGGCTCGACGTTACTCGACAATTGATATGTGCAGTAGAAAATTATGTTAATCCGGCCTTAGTTTTAAACCGTCGTCGCGGTTAGTCTGACGTGTCAAACGATGTATTTGTTAATTTGTGCCGACCATGTGAGAATATCGAATTGTGTTTGCGCGTGTGCCGGTACCTCGAGACAATGCAGTTTACATTGGTGATTGTCGTAAACAAAGTGGAGTTATGTCCGCTCACGGAGGAATCTTTCAAACAAATCGGTAACTGATATATTTATAAATCATTGCTTGTTAGAATTTTGGAGCTTACATAAACTTCACAACTTAATTTATCAAAATAACAATTTATATCTAATATCGCCTGCTTATGACCCAGACTGTATTTATTTAGTCACTAAAACATTGAATGTAAACTCACTTATCGTAATTTGACCTTAACTTTTGAACTAAGATATTTTTTATGGCCGACAAATAAGATTCGAGCTATAAAAATCCAATTTAAATTAAATACCTACCTCGATAAGTTTGCAAAAAAATACAGATTTTTTATAACTTACAGCTACAGGCATATTACAACAAAACATACTTGAAAGAAAACAACTTTGTATGTTACATACTGTACAAGATTGAAGACGATTACAATTCATGTTGGAACAATTGCCACATTCATTGACTCGTTTTAAACCATAGAGTCAACACAAATCTACGATTTTATGAATGGTACACCAGCTGCGGAATAGAAAGTACATTTACCAATTGTGTGGCAAGACCGCTACGATATTGTAAGTGACATTCGTAACCATCTGAATAAATGTAATTGGACAATTTCTATCGACCCATTGCCCCCATGTACCGCTGGGTGTTGGGCCGATGCCGCAATTGCTCGGCTAATCAGTGTTTCGAGAAGTTTAATTCAATAGAGATAAGTAGAACGCTCCACGTTCGCCCGGTCACGTTCTTGTATCCTTATTTATTGAGCATCATCCAAATAGGATCGTCTTGTGATAATAATCTCGGCAATAAGTTCCTCAAAGTTCATTTGGAATCGAGAAACTATTTCCTTTCATTCTCTCGCTACAATGATTCATCTAATGTTCTGAACCAATTTTCTGTGTCGCGGACGAAACTTTTACTTTCGTAGGTCGACGCACCGCACGCAGACTTCCTTTTGCGGGAACTTCTTTTCCTCAACAAACAGATTAGTCACTGCGGTTTAGATATTCTAATTTCCCGTAAATTCGAGTTCTTCACTGCGATTTATTGTGACTTGTTCGTAGACGTCATTGGCTGCGCGAGCGTCAATATTATTCCACATTTGTGATACAATGAAACCATATAGCGTTCCCGCACACAGCGTCTGGAATTGTGTCAAGCGCATAACGCCCAGACCGGGCCCGATTGTTCGCCTGCAACGGCCTATTTGCTGCATTCTTATCGGAGTCTTGTAATATTATGAATCACAGGCTCTAGGCACGAAACAATGAGAGTCCGTGAGTGACGGGGTGCGGCGCGGCGTCTCAGATCTCCGCCTCGACCTACTCCGATACACTCGATACAGACTCGCACAGATCTGCAGATAGGTACTGACCGTACATAAATCGATTCTTGTTACGGACTCGATATTTCGATATTTACATTTACCTGCAACAGGTTGTTCCCATCTAACGGGGCTATCTGCGAGCGAATAACTCACAGCATCGATGAATATCGATGTAATTTGTTTTATTAGTATGTGAGATTTCACAAGCTATAGGTACACAAACACATGGCCCGCAGAGGTTTGATTCAGTAATGTGTGATGTGAAATGAGCGTGCAATTAACACGATTACGGGGATTCAGTATCAGCAATAACTGTGCTAGATTCTGAATTAATCACTCAATGCCAAATATAAGTGAAAAACAACTAACGAACTCTGCTTCACACTAATCACTGTGCTTACACATTTTAATAGTCCCTAGATCTTAGCAGTATGTTACCGAGAATCTACCTGGCAAAAAAATGTCTGTGTTTGAAATTTAAAGTTGGCGCTGTCAAATTAAGTAATCAAACATTACAAAACTGGACTAGATAAATTATAATAGGGAATTGGTACAAATTGCATGTTGCATTGCAGTGGTATCGAATGCATTTGCATGTACACGCATCTCTAGGAACTGGCGAGCTATCTCTGTGGGTCGATATGATTTATGTTTATTAGCGCTGCTATCACGAAAGGGAGGTCAACCGACACCGCTCAGGATGTTATACGTCTTAATTTTCAACCGATGCAGTTGTGTTTATCCCAGGGCTGACAACACTGATAACCATGACATTACGAAACGATGATATGTACTGCCTTATCAGCACGGGCAATTACTTAAGCATCTTTACCCAGTTTCAATAATAAATTTAATCTCTGTCTTTCAAAAACAATTTGGCCTAAATACCTCTTAAAGTCTCAATATAGATGTTGGTACTTGTTTCTCAACGATTTCAAGCACAATTAAGCTTAACGAATCAGTCCAGATTCCGATTTAATTCGTAACAGACAATCGATTAACATCTGTGCAAATTGAGCTGTTAAATTTTGTATTCGAAATTAAAGTGGGTCATCAACCCTGATACCCAGTTCATCTGGTTTCTAGTAATAGTAACGCACAAGCTGTTAATGATAATGATGTAACAGTAAATTAGCAGCGAGAAATTAAAGCATTGTTAGTGCGATATCATTAGCAGTTAACTCATTGAGTAGATTTCGGTGTCGGTTTTAGTATGTGATCAAACATTGCGCAGTCGACACGTGGTGGCCAAGACAATGCCGCGATAACGGAAATAACTCGTAAAATTCCAGTGCTAAGTTACGTTCAAGTGAATAAGTGCCTCGAACATTTTAAAAGTAATTTTAAATTCTACGACAGTAAACCTTGATCTTCAAGTTGAAGGATATGCTACGTAACCTAATAGTGAAGTGAAGAACGTGATGGAGAAACGGTGTGACATGAAGCGAACTAGGAAGGGAGACAAAATATTCAAAATTAAACACAAGCTGGCTCCCAAACACAAACTAAGTAGGTAATTATTGATTTTACTATGCGGGTACTGCTAAACTAAACACAAGTGAAGCTGTTGAGGTTCAATTCGCAGCATGATATGACGACAAGTTTAAAATTCCACCTTGACAAGATCCGAGACGGATTTGTTTGTTTTTCTTCCGTTGTAAATGATATCGAACATCAAATATTTGCTATAGTACTTGTAATATTGATTTAAACAACGTGGTTTTAAATGTTATACCAGTCAGTAAGACTACCTACGCTTGGGCCGCTTGTGCCTTCAAGGTCATTCGCTCAGTTAATTGACATTTAGTTTTTGCCATCATGTTATCACAACCTTCTGTTCTATAGCCTATTATGACACATGTATAGAAATAGAACTTATCTACTACTACTTTGAAAATGAACATATACCATTTAAAATCATTGCGTAAACTTGTAAGGCTTAAAGTCCATCATAATCTATACTGACATTTACTTTAGAATTATGCTGTAAAGTTAATTAGTCGTCACCGATACCTATTTTAGCAGCAATTTGCATGCCATTGTCTGTGTTATTACAAAAGCAATAGCTTAGGAGTTAATGTTTTGCAAATACTAATTTGCTGTACAGTTCTTGATCTTTACGTATTTGTGATTATCGACATTATGTTTAACTACTAGTAATTATATAATCTTATGGTAATTATAAGCCTTTTAACCAACAACACCTAAACATTATCTCCGTATTAGATTATAGCGCATCTTTCTGTTTCTTGCATAAAATATTCCTTTCTCAGTGGAACCATTTATTTTTTCATGTCTCAATATCCCTTGGTCACCAAATCAAATAACTAACCTACCCCCCAATTATAATTCTTTATTTACACCATTCACAGACAACGATAATATGATGCTATTCCAAGCCAATCTCCCGTACATAAGTTTAATTGCTAAAGATATTTAGATCCATGTTATTTATTTATATTATGCACTAATTGTGTGCAATGTCACGGAATATTTATTTATTTATTTAACTTCGCAAATTACAATGAAATATTTTTTAAACTATGTATCATATCTGGTTGTTTAGTATAGTCCTAGATGGCGCTGTGTCAATTATCCCAACATATTAATTGTTAGCACTTCGCTTAGTATGAGGTAGATGACCCTGTGCGATATGTCCTGAAGTATTTATTACTAGTGGACGCCCGCGGCTTCGTTCGCATTATTGTGAGATAAAAAGATTTAAAATGAACATAACTTTTTTATTTACGAACCTGTTATTTGATATGAAATAAAAACTAAATGTTTAGTTAAAAATGCACCAACATGTTAGTGAAAACTGTAGACAAATCGGTTCAGCCGTTTTAGAGTCTAAGTATAACGAACAAACATACAACCTACAGACAAACAGTTTTTTTTTAAACATGATTTTAGTGACCAATGTAGACCCCTCAACTATTTTTTTTTTCATTTATCGTCAATGTAGACACCGACCGGTTACAGCTTTATTATATGTATAGATTTATACCTACCAATTTCTGTGTACTCCAGATGAGCACCGGTCGGCGGGAGGGAGCTGGGAGGAGCCGGTGAGTGCGGTGCGGAACGCACCCCTCCGCCGCTCCCAGAGGCTCAACTCCACACTGGACTCAAGGTTTGTTACCCAAATTTATTTAATTAGTATAAGTTCGCGTTTGACTACAGCACAACTCGCCCTACCAAAAAGGCTGAGGGCCTGAAAGTACTGCTCAAAAGTTATTACTACTTAGTTGTGGAAGAAGCATGTTCGTCGCAGTTTCCTCAGTATAATATTCCGATTATCCACAAAAAGAGTGATTAAATGTCTTCCGGTCAAGCGAGGTGTAGTCAACGCAGGCCTATGTAATCTAAAAAGAAGTTGAAGGTATTTGTTTGTATTTGCGATAGTAGTTTCTGAAGTACCTCATGAATTTGGTTCAGATATTATAGACCGTGTTTAATTGCCGCCGGAAACATATATTTGAGCTAGTTTAGAAATGTCACACGGGAATAACACAGTATCTCCGTCTCTACTAACTTATCTGTACTATTCTCACGCAGGCATAATCAACTCGAGTTTTTTTATAATTTGTGTGCAGTTATATTCATAACATGGTTACTAAATAGTATTTGTTTTACTTACTTATATGCATTGAGCCTGAATTTTATTTTACTCAGAGTCTTTACTTAAATCAGCTGTTACTCAAATTTATCCCATGCTATCTCATCTACTTAACACTTATGTGGGGTCGAATGAAATTAAACTTATCAGCTAGTACTACAAAGCAGAATAGAAATGTCCCGAGGCAAAAAAGAATAGCAAATTACGTCGTTGTGGTCAATTGGTTTGGTTAGTCAATCTAAACATCGGAAATTTCCAATTCCCAGAACATTGACAGTGAATTTGTTTCCACAAACACTGAAATAACCAGCCAGCGCTGCAGCAGCGGGCGTTCCGTCACAGCTAATAATGATTGATTACAGCCACGGAATTAGAACCAATTCCCGCCTTTTAGAGGGGACGACGCTAAAAAGAGACGACGCGAGCGTCAAGTTTCAGAATAAAGCTCCGGACACAACCCCACAATTCACAAAAGACGGCTAAAATAATGATCTCAATAGATTCCAGTTTGATGAGAATACGCCCGAGCATAATTCACTTTGGTACGACCTATCAGCCCTGTCAGGTAAAACATTTGTAATTGGATAGAGACAAGGAACGTTAACGTTACGCGTGTATCTACAGCTTTATTACTGCAAGTTGTCGCGACATTCTTCACTAATTAACAGAAAATAAATATTTATATGAACCTCTAACGAAAGGAGGAAATCCTCATCTTCAATTAACGCGCGCTGAAATGCAAGAGAGAATTCTCTGGCCCTCACAGTTTTTCATCGCCACGAAAATGTTTAAGAATTTAATTTTACGCAAAGGAAACGCTCGTCATTAGCAACTGAAAATTAACGAGACAGTCTGTAGCTTCCGTGGTATTCATATGTCCATCAGTTATGTGTTTAATTGAATAATATTGTAATTTGAATGTTATTTAGTCTATGTTATCTAGGTCACAGAGCTAAGATCTTTGCTCTGCTTTATCAGACCTCGTCAGAGGGGCAAAGTTTGTTTCCTATATATCTTAGTATTTCCTTCTGATGATGATGAATGATCAGCAATTTTGCAATAGTGTCAAACAATTATTGTTAGATCAGACACTATACAGTTTTAAAGAATACTTTGAAAATGACTACAGTCAACTAGCAACTGATTCTAATCTTGCTTAGAAATTAAGTAATTAACTACTAGGTAAGGAGTGTGATGCCAAATTGTCATTTTAGCCCCTATACAGCTAAAGTGACAGTACCAAGATTTATTTAAGTTGACATATTGTATGATTACATACCTATTATTTTGTTTGACATGATTTTAATAACAAAAAATTTCATTATTTAATAATAAAACTAGACATTGTAACTTCTAAAATTTTATAAAACTAAATGTTATAAATTCAATTTGACGAGATATTGTAATTTGTGTAGCATATTCTGTGATATTAGTACTTATACCTATACCTATATATGTTACAACTTTACATTATCAATAAAGATTATTTATCTTTATCTTTATCTTCTAAAGTTACGTAATGTGTCTACTGTCTAGCTAGGAACTTCCAGTAGCTAGATGCATCTCGATGTGTGTGACATAAATTTTCACATTATCTGCATGCAATATAGACGTCAGAACTCTAATTGCGCTGGAAGCGACTTGTCCTATTATATTCCAATCAGATCGCATAAAAGCCAGCCCTGTGCTTGTATAACGGAGACCACCTTGGAAGATTACATCAGGGAGGATGTAGATAACATCCCACATAATTTATTAGCGGTCAGGCGTAATTGCGGCTATTAGGTAACAACATGGTAATAACATAATACGAGGCACCAGTTCCGTTCTAGAGTGAGCAGATGACAGTTGGCGAATGCTACATCCCGTTGTCATCCCCATTCAAGTAACGGACCAGTCAGTAACTTAGCTTCGATCTTGGTCACATACTCGAGAAATCGGTCAGACTTTACTGTCATGAATACGTCTATTTTATTGAACGCACATTCGAATTCTCTCACGCACGTTACGGTATCTGTGCAACCATGAATGAAAACAAAGATCGTGCATTCATTTACTGTCTGCTGTCTATAAATTGCCCTCAAAGATTTCTCGAAAGTGGAACTAGCTGCAAAAACAAATGGCGAATTGGATTGAAACGGTTATTTAATAGCCACAAAATGGCAATAATTAGAGCCAGTTTCGTAATTGAGATTCTTTGACCGTGTAATTGGTAACATTGAGGTTGAACGAATTTGGTTTTGAAGAGAAGCATGCCATCTTGATAGACTATAATCTAAATTTGATATCAAATTTGACTGTGTAAAAACAGTGTTGAATCTGACAGATTTATATTTATCCCTCAGATATGAATTATTATTTGGTTCATTCCTTAATGTTTTAAAGTCCAGATAAATCACATCTTCTTAATCAATACGATAGACAAATAAATGGTGATTCCAAAAACCTTGCGACATGTTCTGCCGTCTCATCTTTCAGTTCTGCTCGTGTGGTCTCCACCGAACAATTAACAGCGTCGCGCTTGCAATTAGCGCGAATTTCCTGTGTTCTGGAGGCCAGGCCAGGGCACTGCCTCGTCGAATGATGCACTCACATGTTTATTGTCATTCTTTGAAAAGTTTAGAATTACCAGCTGTACTTTATTGCGCTTTTTATAGTGTATTCTTATACTTGTTGTTAAGTCATGTTACGATCTTTGTAGCGTGCTCGTATGAAAGAAAGCGGCGTTTTAATGATCATCCAATTTCCTGATGAAATTACAGTACGGTCTTTTCTCTTTATATCACTTTCAAGAGCAGTTTGTCGAACAAGGCCAGGCGCCCAGTCATGAAAATTATAATGATAACAGTCACAAACATAATTACTTTCTCAGACAGTATACAAATGTTATGTGGGTCTTGCATTCTCTAAATGCCCCCGATGTGGCACACTGAACTGGAGCCAAAGAGAGATTAATGTCTTTTGTGGATTTGTCTTGCGGTGTTACTGTGATGTCACGGTTTGCTAACCCGAATAGCTGTGAATAAGACGCACCATGTGAAAGACACACCATGTTTTTGTTTGATGGCTAACCGACGCCGACGCGCCTCACGCAGTCCGATTTGCCATAGAAACGAAACAGGCATTCATCTTCATAAACATTGAGCTTTACGTCTCAGTTCGTATGAGAAAATTGTAGACTGTAGAGCGAAGTGGCAATGCGTTATCAAGGTCAACGCTCCCCAGCATAGTGACCACTAGACCAGTATTAGGAGTGGTATGAATGAAGCTCTTAGTCAAGAAATGCAACTTTACAGCCGCGTGCAAAGTTATCTCCGAACCCGGCTTGTGACATTCTACACCAAACAAGTATATAGCATTAAAAATAATGTCAAGGTCCGACGAAACAGTTGGCGATTTGCATTTGCGTTGGCGTTATATTCAAATATATTTTATCTGTTTGTTGAAGGGTAATTATTCACACCCCTATTGTCAACGTCGCCACGCCAGCATTGCGGCTCAATTAATATCGGTTTCATGTTACCAATCCTTTACCAGATCACGTAGGTGTATAAAAATCGGTGTTTTGATCAAAATCAATAGAGCTTGGCTTGGAAAAGTCAAAACTTACAAACAGGTACGCCTTTCGTATACGTCACAGTTAAAATTCGTGCGTATGTTAATTATAAAACAAATAGGTAATAACCAAACAATAGGTACACGACAATAATATTTAAATAAGCTGTAACAGTAACCAAACACCGGGCTTAGTCCAAGTGTAGATTTCAATATTCCAAGTATTGGTCATATCGCAATGCTAGACAAAATAAAACTAAAAACAACAGTCATTCGAGTAACCAATCTGAGTTTCAATTCATTAGCACTAATTGTTTCGCCATTGACTACAGTTTTTATTTTCTCTAATTGAGGTCAAATGCCTGTTAGCTTTACAACCCATGATGGATAGAGGAAATTACTTTTTACAACGCGTGAATTATTGCATAGATAACTATAACACGAAAATAATCCAGAAAACAGCACATGTATGAATTGTAACTGTATTTCACGCAGACCGTGTCCGCTTAGCTTTTAGGCTCGCCTCAAGTTTCTACTAATAAAATATTTGATGAAGATTGTTTTACTGCACTGTTAATTTGAATAAACACTCGACTTATTGCATTATTTATCATGACGCACTCTGGCCAGGTCAATGTAAGAGATAAACTCGTTGGTCGCAGACAGGGTGCCGTCTCGTCTCCCATTTTATTCTCGTTGTTGCTTTAACCGGTGATTTATGCTCTGTACTTGCAACAATGCCAAATATTTCTTCTCATTTACTTCATATATCTCGGCTGACCTTTCGTTTCATGACAGTCCAATAGATATCGACCATAGATTTCTAATTAGCGATACCATAAGTGGATAGCTATTGTTGTGTAAACATTGCTAAACTGTATTGCTAGATCGGCAAGCAAAGGTCGCTCCGTGTCAGTAATATTGCAATGCAAATATTGTGTTTACTCTCCTCTAATATGAAGGAATTAAGATAATTTCATACAATGAAAAGTGATGTATAAATGGCCTCATCACAAGCAGTGATCGTTAACCCGAGACTCGGTTGGAAAAGTCAAACGAGCGCCATTTGACCCGAGGATCACTACACAACTGCTTGTTACATGCCCCAACATCGCGGCATCAAGGAAAATTGTTCTAACGATATTCTCGACGAATATCTAATTTCCGCGACCTCCTGGTGAACACGGCTATTACAAAAACATCAATTACTACGTTTGCTTTTTCTCAGGTGCAAAGGCTAACAGGCTTACATGTTTTGCAATCAAATCAATTGCGCGCAAAATAAACTCTACTGTTTTTACACGTCTGCGGTGCAAATCAACACGGATTCTTCTATAAATTCCGTGCGAGTCTAAAGTTCTAAACTTACTTGATAGTCTGAAACATTTCCTCAGATATGTAGAGACTGGCGGCGATGTCGCAACACAAATATTTACGGTATCTCTTTGAGCATGAAGGTTTGATTGCAATCTGAATTAAGATTACGAGTGTTGTAAAAACAAACCTTGGAGCTACTTTGTTTGCTTCACTTCACATGTGTAAGGCAAACTTTATTATAGTAACAACTTTAATACTCTGGACCACCGTAACAGATACCTCACAATAAAATTGCATTATTGAGATTGCCTGGCACCGCTCAGTGAAGAAACAGCAATGACATTATTGTATATTATTTTTCATCACTTAACAATTTGTGATCTAATGCATGCATGTAATTGTGTTCCTATTATAAGACTATTTACTATGCGTATGCTTATCTTTATATTGCTTGCAGTTCCCTCTATATACATTGTACATATGTGTATGTATATAGGCATGTCGTGACAAACATTCTTTGTTCAGTAATTTCTGTCCAACAATCCGTAGCTCATCATCTTAATTGCTTTATTGTTATTGATCGATTGTTTGATTTGGTTTTGTCAGCTCGATTGTATAATTTATGATGCTCGATATGTCAATGGCAAAGTAATAAATTGGATCTTGCTAGTACTGCTAGTACATTTGCCTATGTATGTCTTGATAATTGTTCTTGATTTATTTTCCCATGATATTGCGTCATTGAAATATTTCATACGTTTGATTGGTTATGTGCCAATTATGGATTTTGTGGTTATTGCGATAGTTAAATCGTGTTTTTTTTGTGTCTTGTCCTTATTTCCCATGCTCTGAGGTCGTAATTGTTATTAGTTACGAAATAGTTACAAAATATCAATTTGTATGGTTAATCGAACCTCTTCCGCGTCTTCTTAATCGACCATATCCTGCCAATCGTGTTGGCAATCAAGTAATTCAGAATCAATAAATTGGCAACAAGCTCATTTATTAGCTCTACCAGTCATAAGAAGCCGTTAAAAAGTTATTACAAGAACTAAACTAGTTATAACTGTCAGGCTATGTACGTGATTGTAACAATGCAGTTAAGATTTCAAGTCTTACGATTTTTCTTGTAATAAAGTTTTACTGTTTCTCTAGAAACTTCATCGTCAAGGTGATGTCTGATGCATGACGATGATAAAGCTCACCTTTGACTATCTTATGGTACTTTTGCTAGTTAAAGTGTAATTAGCAACCTTGTCTTCGCTTACATTGTTAATTGTTGCTATCTTACGATTTACAATAGCTTCCGTCAGCAATCTCGTACCACCGATAATATAATAATGTTACGTACTTAGTACAGCTGGAAACTAAAATTATCCGTTATCTAATTCAAAATATTATTCAATACATTTATTCTGACGTCGTAATTCGATATACGTGGAAATTTAATTGTGTTTATGCTGTATTGAACAGTAAATTTCAGCAACATAAACATTTAATGATATTGAAAAATGTATACAATATTGGATGAATCTAGTTAAATCCAATAGTAAATGGAATGTCGTTTCTTTGGCAAGCCCATTCCGATGAGTTACTATTTTGCCCCAAGGTGCTGAAATGTATTTGTCACTTGGATAAATTGCTGTTGCACTTATGCGATTTGTTCTGCTGGAAATATTATGCTGAATGGCGGACCTTTGACATTTTGATAGGTAATTTATTACGAGCACCGTGTTGTGTTTATTCTGGGAGATATTTATTGGCATCCTAGATGTATGTATTCAAGTGAGCCAAAGAGACACGACGCGAATTTAGGAATTTTGATTGGTTCACATTTGACCAAAACATCTTATTTTAAAGCATGTTTTTCATGTTTTTGTTTTTTTCATGGCGCGTTTTCGTAGTATTTTTTTACTACCACTTTTACTGTAGTCAATCACCAATCAGCCTTATAGTTATTGCGTAAGGAAAAAAGGAACTTATTCATTCATCACCCGTTCTATTTCCATCATGTCCGAAACACTCAACAAGTTGATATGAAACATGAATGAGCGGTCATTCATCACCTATATATTCACCACGAATAAAATATACCTTAGAAATGTAACCGACCAATAAAATCATTCCATTGGTTGAGTTGAACTTACCAGCGGGTTATTTGGTGTGTAGGGTCTGAAGCTTGAATGTAAAGTCTGACGACGAATATCATACCCGGCAGCCATCATCGGAGACATTTGACTAAATCGGGGGCCAATAACATGCAAGATTTGTGTGCAAGTGTGTGTAAGAGAGATTTGGAAAAATTGTAGCATATACAACACAATCCGTGGAAAGACCTGGGCGCCCACCACGATATATCTGCCCAAGAAAACTCCCCTAACGTATTAATTCTGCGGGGGAGTCACGACCCTCAGTCATGAGGAAATACGACTCAAGAGCGATACGACACAATATTTGTCTGGAGTTACCGTTCTATCTAATAATTATTCGTAACATTCATACACCTTCCGGTGCAGCACCCGGCAGTCTGTTTAACTCATTGAATTTCCTTCCAGGACCAGTGGGCAGTTGCGCAACACGCTCAGCCGCGCTCGGGAACTGTGCGAGCGATGGCGGAGCGGCGCCGCCACTCCCACGCCGCCAGCGCCGCCGCCCGATGACGAGGGTGGAGGGCGACTGGCCAGGTGGTTCAGCGTCAGGAGGGGCTCAGCCAACCAGTATGACATGCACAGCAATGATAATGACAAGATGCCCAAGTTGCCTGAGGTTAGTATTCGTGGTGATTAAAGATTCCTTTATTTAAGAGGAAGAGTTTGGTAAGCTAAAGCTGAAAGTCGTTGTCCTTTTATAGTAAAAATAACGTAGTCTCAATTTCTTTTTTTTTTAAATGGAATAGGCTTACGTTTGACTATAGCCTGCCTGATGTTAAGCACCACTATAGTATAGTCTAAGATGTAGCACGCTTGCCTAGAAGTAACCTTATTACTCTAGATTTGAAGACCCCTCGGTTATAATTTCTTATTCATTTTGTAATTCTTCGTATTGTTTAATAGTTCTGTTAAAAGATATTATGTACATAATCGAAAGTGCGTAGTGAAAAGTACCTATACAAGCGAGAGTAAACAATAGAAACGTAAAAAATCGGATATATACGCCCGATACGATGTAACACTCTGACATTTACTACTTCCTTACACCTCGAATGCCCGGTGGCACTGATCCATAGTTCGCTAAACTATCGCCGAATCAAACAATAATGTATCTGTCTCGTTAAATTTAGAAAGTTGAAGACGAACACCTGTTACAAAAGGTGAGCCATCCACGGTTTATCTAACGCCAGTCCATTCAACTGGCTTCACACCCGTTATCTTAGTAAAATTAATGGCTTCTCTCATCGTCCTCCATTCAGTGGAACTGTTCTCAATCAATAGCCACACTTGTCATTATATTATACTACGAGTTCATACTAAGCATTTCATTGAACTTTCGTGAGTTGTGTAGCGGACGTTTTCAATTTGGTCATTGAGTCACGCGTCCCGCTGCCGGCGACAGTCCTGGAATAATAATGCTCGCCCGGCCAACTGCCTCTTATCCTCCATTTATTTAACGCCCCGTACATTAATGACGTACACAATTATACATACACCCAAGCCAAGTTACCCACATGATTCACAATCATATTTTAGATGAATCATTGTCCGGTCAATGAGTAGACATCGCATAACAAACCGCAGTAACGTGTCGATCGCACCGCCGCGGCTCGTCTCCACGGAGGTCTCTCAAGTCGCTAACTAAACGAGCAAATCTATTTTAACATGTGATATAATGATGTCAGAGTGGTACCCCGTCAGCTACCATAGCGGAATCATGTACACGATTGTAATTTTCTTCATTCAGTTTATTTTTAGTGAGACCGCGCGTACAACGTGCGATACGTAAATGTCAAAAGTTGATTAGTTTTTCTTAGTTTCGCGCCCGCGGCAGCCATGTTCTGTCCGTCTTGCATGCGCCTTCTGCACGACAAAGGCGAATATTGTTTGTCGAGCTATGCAGTAAGTCACGTGAAGGCTCGGAAGGTGCTTTTGACGTTCGCGTGTTTAGAGACCAGTGTTTCGATGACGCGATGTGTGACGCGCGGCAAGGTCGCTCTGTTTGCGAGCGGTTTCGCTTCTCCATGTGAAGCGGCGCGCTATTTCTGAATCGGCTCATCGAAACGCAAATTTGGAGCACGTGTGTCGTGGAGTGTGTGTTAAACATGTGTGCGTGTTGCAGCTGGAAGAGGATCTGTTCTCGTGCGGCGGGGAGGTGCGCGGGGGGAGGGTGCCGCCGCCCTCGCTGGGCGCGCCGCCCGACGCGCTGTCGGCCGTGCAGCTGCGCCGGCGGCACGTCGTCGCAGCCGTCATACACAGCGAGAACTCCTACGTGGCCACGCTACAGAGACTTGTCAATGTAAGTATCGACACAATCACAACACTCGCACGTTCCCAGTGCAAACCGATAGTGGCGCTAGCGTTGCCTACTCTCGTGTTCCCAAGGCGGTATTGTTCTAGGTTCAACAAATAGCTAGGTCAGGTCGAGCTGAACCGTTCCCATTAGAAAGCGCGGCGAACCATCGAATCGCTACAAGAAGTCTGCTAATGTTACCGACGTTTATCTTTAGCAAATAGCTTGTAATTACCCGTGTAACTGAGATCAAAGTTTGCGACCTGTCTTTATGCGAGGCATTACTCTCCTTTTCGCTTCGAAGGAAGTTTTCACAGACTATAATATCATTGTGATAAGGTTTTAGAGTATACGAACACGCTATAGCACTCAGGAGACGGGCCAGTTCAAATGTTTATTTTGCGCGATTACAGCCAAAGTAAAGTATACTGTGAACAGAGTACACACAAGTAACATAAGACGGTGCCCGACCGGTTTCCGACATACACTGTACGTTGACATTTCTCATGACTAGAGAAATTCGTGATCGGAAAGGAAGTGAGCCTAGATTGATAGTCAAACAACCGGCAATTATAATTCAATCATAAACAGTTCCTATTGCATAATGCCTTGATAGTAGTAAACAGCCGGTGTTGCCAGTCTTGTTCCTCGTAGAGGAGGTGTGACGATCTTGACGGGACACTATTATAATTGCAACACTGAGTGCTCGGTTCAGTTCAGTCTAGACTTGCCTGGGTGTTAATTTTAATGAGATCAGAAAGTGGTTAGATCCAGTCGGTGCTAGATATATATCTACTATATCTTACATAAGAGCCCGCGTGTCTTTGAGAACCTGTATCGTGTTATGAGTTTTTATCGCTCATGAATAAAATCAGCCAAACCAGTTGCAATATAACAGTTCTGCTATATGTATGTCATACCTTCCACGCCTCTTTATAATCACTCGCGAATAAGTCAGTAAGTCACTTGTTTCTTGTGTTGTACTTTAATTGTCATTATAAATTGGTAACAATCGGAAGAACCCTGAGCTCCGCGACACAGGGAATCCTACAGCGGCAGTCAGAAAGCATGTCATTAAAAAAAATTTTAGTATAAGACAATGAAATTGTGAAATTGTAATAATTGCCATTATTATTTGAATCAATAAATTATTATTATTATATTATATTCTTCGAACATATGTTCAAATAACATGATTCGCATAATATTCGTGAATATTCATTTCGGTATTTAGACAGTTTCCTTTAGAAAGTTTTCTTCATTATGAAGCCACCTGATGTCCTTTGGAGACCGCATCTAATGTGCCTTTATTTTCTCTTTTCTCGTTCTTTTGTAATGATTTTACAAACTTATCTTTGTACACGTCAAAGTGTATCAACAGCTAGTTGCAATACAATAGCTTATATTTCACAAAGACAGTAGCGACCTCCCAAAATGCATAGCTAACTTTGTAAATGAAGCGACGGGTTTCACAGCAAATGTCAAAAAATCTCAACGAAACATTGGTTTATGTAAATATTAACCCGTGTGCCCCATATGGGGTATTGTCTCAGCGTTTCACATGACAATGATTTGCATTTAGGAGAGTAGGGCGTTTTCAATATGCCATTGGCGATGCACGGATGTTAATGAAACTAGTTCTAGAATGGCATATGTCACTTTTAGTTTTGAGGAAAATTGCGTATACCTAAAAACCAAAACGTTAGTTGAATGGGAGGAAAACACTTCACGCAGTTAACGCAAAACAATTGGATTTGTTTTGTTGTATAAACATACACACAACTTTATATGCTTTGTTCTGATCTTTTATATACTTCTCTCTTTGAGTCGTATTTCCTCATGACTGAGGGTCGTGACTCCCCCGCAGAACTAATTCGTTAGGGGAGTTCTCTTGGGCAGATACATCGTGGTGGGCGCCCAGGTCCTTCCACAGCTTTATATACTTAGTACATGCTTTATTTCACGAATCAATTGTACATTACAAAGTGTACTTAATAAAAGCAGTTGTAATATTCCAATCAATTTAGCACTAAACGGGTTAACACCAAATTCGGTATACATTAGGTAAAGCCAATCACATATTTGTAATTTTGACATAATATTCTGTAATTTTACCACAAATAAGGTTAACATTAATTGACTGAAAATCGTATATTATCCTTAATCCTTTAAATTATGATTAATTTATGGTTATTAAATATGTTGACACTTGTGACCTGTGTAGCTATAACATAGTCGCTAATATGAAGTTACTAAGTTAATATTGCATGTCTTGAAGTCAGCTTAGAATTTGGTTCATGGACTTTGTATTATGATAGAATTGTTTGATGATTAGTTATTGTCCTTTATTGTTCAGAAGATAAACTATGAGAATTTACTGATATGACGGTTGTAACGCTTTTCATACAATAACTTTACAAGTTTTATAGGTTGTAAGATCCTTTATGCTATAAAGGTTTACAAATTATGACTTCATTGGTTTTTAATTTACCTTGCAAGAATAAATAAACGAGTGGATATAATTATTTGTTGTTCTAATATAAATTTGTTTGAATACGTAAAGTGTATACCAAAATTTTCCTTGAAGAAAAATTTGTCCTTGAAACACAAATTATGTAATCTTTGTCGAAAAATCGACACAGAATGTACCTATATAACCTCGTACAATTTAACCTTTCTCGACCATAAAATATGAATAATCTCTCCATGATTTCTGCTTCAGCGATTTGAATGTATTAACAACATTCTGACTACAGTCTGCACAACATAACTCTGCGCGTGGATACATTTGTAACTAAAACTTTGTAGATGGTAACTCTGGAAAAATGTCTAATGCTGTTCCTCTGTGACTTCCGACATCACGCAATACGGTGAAGAATAGTCATAGCAAAACAACACTAGACATCTTTCCACAGTTATCATCTGCAATTGAGTATTAAATCCTCAAAGAAACTCTCGATTTCCTAATTCAATATCTTTTAACGTTTTTACTGGTACACAACAATATGTAAATGCAAGCATAAAAATATAATAAAATATATGTCTGTATATATGACTGGCCTGTTAGCTTAGTTGGTAGTGGCTCTGCCTTCTAATCTAGGGGTTGCGGGTTCGATTCCCGCCTGACACAAGTATTTATGCATTTTAAAAATGTATAATTTCTTGTGTTGAGTCTGGTTGTTTGTATGTATAATAAGTATGTATTTACAAAAGAAAAGTATATAAGTATTATATCCGTTATCTAGTACCCACGACACAAGCGTTTGCTTAGTGTGGGGCTAGATGGCGCTGTGTGCAATGTCCCGAAATATTTATTTATTTATTTATTTATTTATTGAGACAACAAATACAAATAACAAAATAGAACAAATGAAATTACAAATGTCTTGTTACAACTCAGCATGTGCTGGATATCTTTTGCAAGTGCTGCCTTCATCCACGTGCAAAATTATCTTGTACAGACAGTACCATTAGCATCATCATGAATATTTCGTTTACCTCATTTCATGCTTCTGTGGCTATCATATCACGCTTCATTGTACGCAGACAGCGATCTAAGTAAGTATTAAATAAGTATATGTTAAGTAAGTGTTTTCACGCTATTTACGGTAATAGTAGATTTATTATCTTTGCGTGCATGCATTGCATAGCTGGGAGAAAAGTGAAGACGCTTTCTTGTGGTGGTTTCTTATGCTTGTGGAATTGATAAGATTTACATATGCTTGGCAACTTTTACTTGGCGGTTTTTTGTTATAAAATATGACTAAGGTACTTGCGGTAAATAAGGGCCACCTTAATAAAAAGTTAAATAATTCGGTATATATAAGGGTTAAATAAAAAAATATGTAATCAAAAGAATGTTTATTCTTGACAAAATCGAAAGAAAACCTTTTTTCTAAATTTGTTGTGTTAATTGTATTCAATTTTTAAAATTTTAAAAACCTTTCCTTCGGCCCTTGTTAAACATAGGTAGTCTATTAAGGACCGCCGGTCAACTAAGCACATAAATTAATTCTCAGCTTAAAACTAGTACTTTCGAGTCCCCTGTAGCCAATGTAATTATTTGACATACAAAAATCTATTTTTTGTCACAAAATTGAGAAGAAAATCAATAATGGACCTTATTAAACTTAAGTAACAAAAAAAGGAATTAAACAAACACTTAGCGTCCGTTTATGAATAAACTTTTTTCATAGTTTAACAAAATATCCGATACTCTATCTATATAAAACGTTGACTCAAAAAAATAAAGAAATTAAAAAACAACAAAGTGGACCTTATTAAACATACGATTATTAAAGTAGTATATTAAGGTCCACTCCAAATAAATTCAAAATGTTAATGCTAACCTAATCAATAAAATGTAACAACATAATATGAACAATCAGACAAAAAATTTAAAAAAATACAAAAAACACTTTGCTTAAGAGAAAAACAGCCTTTGATTTAGAAACATTTTGTTTGAAAATCTTGAGATTTAATTAAATATTATTATAATGTATTATTAATTAAATCAAAATGAGTATATTAACCACACATTGGGCCTTCAAAATCAATATCTTCCTCTGTAAGACCCAAACATTCTTCGTGGAACCATCTTTGACATATTGGGCATTGTCGCATATCGTCAAACCTTTCTTCATTACATGCATGACAGTACCATTTGTCCTCGGCAGCTCCTTTTTTATTTCCTTTGGATAATTTTCCTGTCGTTTCCTTTGTTTTGCCTCATTTCGACTCCTTTCTTTGAATGCTTTCTTGCTTGTTACCTTCTCGCTCGTTTGCTTTACACTTTTGTGCTTTATTTAAAACTTCTCTTTTTTTTCCTAAACATGTTTTCTTTTGCTGTTGAGAGCGTTCTTCTTTCTTCTTTTTTAACATTTCTCGTTCTGTAAATAAGTCTTTTGTTACTACTCGAGCTTTAGGTATAGTTGATAGCTTTACACCTTGGTTTGGCTTAACGACACCAAAGTTAGGTGTTGGAATAAGCTGCTGAAATGGAGATTTGAAAATCTTTTTGGATTTCAATCTTGCTAATGGTATATTATCTTCCGAATCATCGTCACTTGTTGTACATGAGACAGTGCGGCGCCTAATTGTATCAAAATTTGCAAATGAAGAGGTCTCCACGTGCTTTTCGGGAGTGCGTTCTTGTTGTTTTAACAATGGATCATCATTTACATCATCGGTAGAACTGTACACATTTAAGATAAAACCACGTCTGGGTATTTGACTCAAAATTATAGCTGCGTCAGCAGAGATATCCGAATCATCAGTACTTACTGCATAATATTGAATAAAATCGGTTCAGTAGTTTCGGAGTGAAGCGGTAACATACAGACAGACAGACAAAAAATTCAAATGAAAATTGTTTTGGTCTTGTCTTGATGTCGCAAATAATTACTGTTCATAAAAATATTCAATGTACAAACACGACTAGTGTTAATATATGTACCTATAGATTGAAAGCAATAATATATATCAGCATTACACACTTAATATGTTTAATAAGGGCCGGCCTTTTTTATCCGACTTCTGTATGGCCCTCATTAGACAATGGTACCTATTTTAGTAATCAATAAGTAAAATTAATAAAAATCAACAAAACGACAAAAACTTACATGGATTTGGCAACAGCAATGTGTACAATAATAACTTAAACAACCAGATAAACAAAAAATAATGTGTATTTATGAGAAATCTTAATGTTTTTGGGAGAAAATTTTGCTATCCAGGCGTGTAGACCGACTCTTTGGACAGTTTCGTGGCTAATTACAAGATGCCGGATCGCGCGATGATGCGCTTGCGTTTTTAAGCCTTCCTATTGGTCCTTTACGTGTGTGTGTATTTGGAATCTAATAAGACAAATGGAAGTGCGCTTTTGTGAAAGTGGCTCTTGTTACACACCGGCCCTTACTACCCGCAGGTACCTTATAAAGTAACTTAAGTGTTTAAAAAGATCTTTGCAGGGTTGTCAGCTTATTTCCTTTAGTATTTACCTATGCATTGTTTTAGTATTTGTTTTGTACTCTTTTGCTTGATTAGTACAGTTAATTCTTACAGTTAATTTTTATGGTTTAATATATCAAAATACTTGCTAATAGGTAATATGATAATATATTACCATCCTAACTATGTTATTTCGTTAGTCATTTAATTTAACATAAGCAGACAGTAGGTATGACGTCACCAATACCAAATGTCCAACCAAAAACCAAACAAATATAGGAAAGTCAAGGATCTTCTAACACTACCTATATACATCTCTAGTATTATTCTGACTAATCCACATCCTAACCTGCCTATTTCGAAACTATAACAATGTGATGTCAAATGTAGTCCAAGGCGAAACTCGGGAATTGGATGAACCAATGGCCATAGTTAAAATCAGTTTGATCAAGGTCTTTGGAAATTTAACCGCCGATTCCGATCCAGATTTTCCAATATTGTTTGTTGTTTATAAATAAATTTATGAAATGAATGTAATGCAAATTCATTACAAATTGACGTATTTGTTATTCTAATACATATACGACTAAATTGACTATAATATTATGCACAAAGCATTAAGTATTATCAATTTGTAAAACCGCAAATAAATGGTCATTGGTCTGTGGTTATTAGGTACTAAACATACAAAGATGGTACTGCAGTGAAAATAAATTGCTTGCTTTTTCATAGGCAGCCAAAGGTTGCCTGGAAGAGATCGCTTTCAGCGATAAGGCCGCCGCTTGTGGCACTAGTTAAGATAATAATTTGTTTTATGTACTGTCCATTTTTAATGTGTCGACAATAAAGAGTTTATCTATCTATCTATCTATCATTGTTCGTGTTTGTAATGTACATATGTACATGCATTATGCTATTGGTTTGTACATACAATCACAATTTAACTACATATAAACTTGTACCTACTGTTGTCGGTGATACTATAACAATGGTTGACAAATTCCATGTATGTCACTCATATAAATAAAGATACCAATCAGGCAGCATTTGAAAACATCCACCCACATGGATGTTTTCAATTATTGCGCCTTGGATTCGTATCGAATTTATTGCAAAAGTTTACCGATACAATATCGAACAAAGAGTATTATTGACACAGGATATTTGATATCGCTTTATGTGTTCGACTTGTAAAACAAAGGCGAATTACTATTACGCGAGACTTGAATGGTATTCCAATAAATTTCCTTCTGGATTTGTCACACAGACCGCTTTGTTTGTAAAATCTGATGCAATGATAAATATAATTAATTACCAAAATGCTGGCCTTTTTCTGGCTCAACGTATCAGCATTTGCCATCCAGCGTGGTAGTGCGGCCAGTATGCTGGGCACGCTGCCGTCTGGTAGTGGGTTGGAGCACTTAGATTATCTTTAGGCTTTTCTAAAGATTTTCTAAGTGCCCCTTTTTGTAGTAGTTAGAAGTAGTATGTTTAGTTTTTCTTCCCTTGTTTTTATATTTTATTATTGCAAATAAATGATAAATAATCAATGGAAACCACCTAATTGAATATAATGCTTTGCCATGCCATATAAGTATATCTGTAATTACAAATTGTCCATACATTTTCCCAGTATTAATATTGAATACATGCATTCCGTCAATGCCTGCCATATACAGAGGCTGTATATTCCTAACTAGCATTGACAAAGCCTTTGTTTGTCTGCCTAGAAATTGTAGTACTTACCTCACAGTAATATTGATGTTTAAATTGTGTCTAGATAGATACAGGGGATTTTTATGAGATTAAATTAATTGACTGACAGACAGAGACAGATGTAATTGATAAAGTAAAGCATATACTTAGTGACTTCATCTTGATGATTTGCAAGTTGAAAATTGAGTCGCACGAAAATAAATAAATCGTCACCAAAATAAGCCAAATTGGCATAAGTCGTTTTATTTTTTCGGAGATTTTATACATTACAGACTTAGAAACATTTTCTTTTTTTTACATTTAACCTTTTTTTTCTTTTTTAAGAGGTCTAAATCGCTGGATAGAGCTAATAATGTTTATGATGATAAATCTCTACTCTATAGTCGATTGACAACACAGTTTGGTCGCTTTGTTTAAATGTTTAGTGAAATATGACGCAACCGCGGAAGGGAACTTGCACTTTGCGTCAACGTACTAAATGAGAGCTAATTGCAAAGTCACTGGTCGTGAAATCGTGGGCCGTAACCGCCAGAAAAACTACTGAAAACTGCTAATTAACTACTATAACGGTATCTGCTATTTTAGTTTGGAATGGTTTTGACTTTTAGACGATATGTTTTTTTGACAATTAAATACAGAGCTTGTCATTTTTACAGTTTAGAATGTCAGATGCTTGCATTGCTGGGTACAATTTTTTTGTGAAAACAAGCCTTGTTCTGGCGGTAAGGATTAAAAATGTTGCAGATTGGCTCAACCAGTGACAAGAAACCTAACTTAAAAAAAAAACAGTTTGAAACATCTGATCAAATTTCCATATTACATTATTAGCGATATTACACACAAAGTTACCAACAATATACCTACCTATTTCGCAACACCACAAAATCAGTTTTGTTTGCAATCGAATACGTCGTCAATCTATGTAACTTGATCTTGACACTTCAACGAGATTCGCCGTATATTGTGGATAGAGTGGAGCCGTGTTTGCTTTGCATTCAATACACGGCGAGTTATTTTAAGGCATGACGGTGGCGAATACTGCTTCCTATTCGCGGGTGTGACTGTGCTGCGAAATTTATGCTCAGGTACTTGATAGGGTCCGTTTGAGATTGTACAAAATTCAACCGAATAATGAATCTGTAAAATTTATCCAAGTTATGATGGTTTTGGTCGTTGGGGTAAGCCTTAAAGGTTTCTGAAATTATGGAAAATGGACAACACGCAGAGAATGAAAATAGACGTAGTTTTGCTAATCGTTTTGCCTAGAAAAGTAGTCTTGCAATGGTATTCTGAACCTAAGTATTTTTAATTGCAAATTAAAAAAAAACTATTTGCCAATTATGTTTGCGGCTTGTGATTGAAAATAATATAAAAGAACGTTAATTTTCAGTTTGGATTCTTTATAGCAAATTAGTGTTTGTAAAAAACAAATATTTATAGGTGATTTGTACTTGTTTCCGAACGTATCTCATTATCCGCTATAACAGAATATTATGAAGTATACATAATACACATACACTTACACATATATATTTGTTGTTATAACAACACACAGAACTCAGCAATCAAATTAATATTACAGGCAGCTACAAGGAGCATAAGACTTTTTGCAACATTAAACAGACTTAAGTAATAGAATTTAAAGCTAAATTTATGCAATGCCGTAAAAAACTAATTACAAGACAGGCCAAATCGTTTTTAATAATTTAAAAACTCTGTTTATCCTCTATAAACGTAATTAGACGTTAAAGTGCTCGGTGCTTAGTGTTAAATAATAAAGTTAGAATTTATTTCATAAAGTTTATAATAATCTGGCTTTTATATTTATTATGCCACTTTTGCAGAAATTTATTATGTCTATCACACTCTGGGGATATGGCTGATTCCATTGAATAGGTATAATCATGATTCGTACTTTTAGTTTTTTACAGTAGGTATATTATGTAGATAAATTGCAAAATTGTACACATAGTGGATAGCGGTGACTCAGGAAAAAAACTTAGTTGTAAAATTTTTACAATGTTCTATTAGTGAATTCTGTGAATATTCTTGAAAGTTTGTTTTAATTAACAAACACCTACGTAGCTACCCACTAGAAATGCTTATAGATTAAGATACCCTATACCTAAAAACATTCCAAAAACATGCTCTAGACATTAACACCCATTTTATGTTTCTATTTCATGTACATATAGAACAAGCGTTTGCTTAGTATGTATGTAACCTTTACATGTTCGGTGATATGAGGCTAGATAACGCTCTGTAGATGGCCCGAAATACCTATGTGTTTATTTATATAATATTTGTAAAATTGAAACCAAAAAACAAACAAAAAACTAAAACATCCAATCGTTATTTTCCAGGACTACAAGAAGCCCCTCGAAGAGAGCAGCCCACCCATCTTGAACGGCAGCAAGATCCAGACGTTGTTTCACCGTCTGCCCGACATACTGCAGTGCCACCTTCACTTCAGGACGGCGCTGGCCGACTGTGCGCGCACATGGGACCGCGATGAAAAAATAGGTAAATACAGGCTTTTTAAGGAAAAAATCTTAATAAAATGTGTTAAAAGAGACTTGAATGTAAGTATTTTATATCAAACAGTGCAAAAATAGCCCAAATCGGTCCATAAAGAGGGAAAAGCAAGGCATCTAAAACAAAAGTTGTTAAGACCTTGTTAAAATAAGATCAAATCAAAGCAAGTACCTATTGTTAAACAGAAAAAGATAATTTCGAAATGATATGTAATGATGCAGTTTGACAAAACCCTTGGAAGAGACAAATCAATATAATGTCCACAGTATTCGTAATGTTACAAACTCACAAATATTTACCATTTAAATATTTGGATTCTAAACTGAAACAGATTTGTTAACACTCCATCTTGTGATATAAACAAGCTAGTGAACTCACATAGTTTTTACCAAATTTCACCATTTGAATGTTGTCCTGTGATTCAATACCTTACCTGATTTGTAAATAAGTAATAATTTATTCCAAATCGTAAGAATAATGACATTATCGTAGCAAACACATGACTGTTATAACTAACAAAGGTAGTCAAGATCTCGACCGAATCTAATTCACACTCTTAAACGACACACTTCACAAACAAATAAACGACGCTTACTATTTATATACATTCATAGGAAAATTCTGGAACGTTCTAAATCTCTTTTCTTTCCATCATCTTTTGTTATCTACCGACAGACGTGAATCTTCTTTAAATTTGATGACTAATAAATAACACTTTCAATAGTCTGCCAGTCTAGTCTGCGAGCATTCAAACTAATATGTTCTAAGATGCAGACTGTCAGACTTTATGTATGCAAATACTGCTATAACCATAAATGTAAAACGTAGTAAGTTATGTAAAACCAACTTTCTTGGAATTTGGTAACGGTTATAGATGTATAACTCACACTTTTAATTTAATGTTACTAGTAGGATTGTTGTTTTGCTCAAACGGCTAAACAGATAATGTAGATGTATGTAAGACAATATTTAATCTAGCCTGAAAGATATTGCAAAGCACCACTGGTTGAGTATTCAGTATTGATTAATATTTAATATGATTTAATTTATTTTTGCAAGAAATGGATGCGTGTTGCATGTCTGACTCCTGGTTTTTATCGGAGATGTAGTTGGTCAGCGAAGCTATAGAAAAGCTGAAATGAAAGTTATTCACGAAATATATTTTTTACGCAAATTTTATGCTCGTATCGAGAGAAATTTCACAAATTACATGACATTTATATGTACTAATCTTATTCTAGATGACAAAAATAAAAAATTAATTAATGCTTATTTTATGAAAGGTATCTATACATAATACCGTAAATATTGTGTTGAAATCGGCTGCCAAACCTTATCTCATACTAGCTGGTGCGCGCGACTTCGTCCGCGTGGAATAGTTACTTATTACCATAAAAACGGTTCTAGTGAGTTAACCTTAAAAGATAGACATATACTGTTGCGGACATTTTGTTAGATCATTTCAAGAGGAATAATTCTTTCATACACATTTTTTTGATATCTTGAACCGTTTTCGCAGCGCACGCAACGGAAGCCCTCAGAGATGAATATTTTTCCCCGTTTTTTCTACATTTTCTATTGTTTCTTCGCTCCTATTAGTTGCAACGTGATGTTATATAGCCTAAAGCCTTCCTCGATAAATGTTTTCTTCAACACAAAAATATTTTTTAAATCGGTACAGTAGTTCCTGAGATTAGCGCGTTCAAACAAACAAACAAACTCTTCAGCTTTATAATATTAGTATAGATTAGTGCTATTCGAGATCTTAAAATCCGTCTCAGATAAACTCTTACACAATATTTATTTCATGACATTTCCTTACACAATAGAAATCCTAAACGAACACAGTGAAAGCGTTACTCATATTCTCATTACAAGAAATATGAAACGTTAAATCGAGCTAAAACACAATCTCCACTAAAAATAGAGAGCGAATATAATCCGTGGCAGTTAAAACTTTAAATACGCGATCAAACCGTATCAAGTAGGTTTACTACAAATACGGGCAGGAACACCTAAATTCTATCCAACGCCTCCAGCGCCAATATCTATCAATGTAATGGCTTTCGCGGCACTTTACAAAGTTTAAAAAGTTTAATGCCCGTATCACCCATTACTCTGTCTGGGCAATAATGAAGGCATGAACGGGCAACCCAGATACGGTGCTGATGAAAATATGGAAGCGGATAGATAAGTTTGATGGTCTGCGAGTGTGATGCTTGATAAACGTTAGACAAATCTGCAGTCGTAAATTCGTTTTGCAGTTGTACCAAAATTAATAGAAGTGTAAAGACTAATAGCTATGCCTATCTTGTTTAATGGGCTGTAACAGTCTTTAAATTATATCAAAGAAAATAAAAAGTAAGCTGAGATTATTTAGACTTTACTCGAGAATAAATTCTCCTTGAATTTGCGACGATAGACTGGCAATAAAACGTCTCAGACTTGTAAAAACTGACCAAGGGCAACGGAAATCGAGTGTGCTATTGTTTTGTCTAAAAACATAGTTTTATATTTATTTTTAGTAGTAATGTTTCATGCATGAATCTAGAATAACATGTTTGCGATTGAAATTCTTAAATTGGAATCTTGACATAGAGTGTGAAGATATTTCATTTAAATTGCCTCAAATAAATGCTCTAAATACGTCGTCAGTCGGTGAGCGTCATAGACAACTTTACCCAGGGACTTCATTTAATTTAGATGTTCATACAATCAAATCAAATATGTTTATTTAACATTACTTAGCCTGATTACAGAAAACTATTAAGCTTATTATTACAGAAGTTCAGATCAATAAAGTTAACTGCTTTCACACAACATTTCACTGTTTGGTCATAAGTTTACAAGTACAAGTAACATTGTTTTCAATTTTCTGTATACAAAGGTTTATTTTAGATTAATCTGTTCAGTTAACGATAAAAGAGTGTCCTCATCATGTAAAGTACCACAAATTGCCAATAATTGAGCCACCAAGCTGCGTAATGTCCTAGCAACCCCGAAGGATTCCGGTTTCGAAGGACAATGTTCCTGTTTTTTTTAACTAGAACGATTTTGCACTAAACCATAGTTTGCCTGATGGTAAGCAAAGGCTATGGCCTAATATGGAGCGTGCTTACCCGATAAGAACCGATTCACTATCGCTTTGAAGATCGCTGGATGATAGTACGTGGGGAACAGGGAGTCAGGCAGGAAGTAATTTTTGTAATATTTTCAAATAAAATTAACATTTCTCACTCGTCCATTGCGAGACAAAGTAATCATGCAGAAGTGTCTCGTTTTAGTTATGTACAAATTTGGCAAATATGTATCGAAATTTTAACGGCGTCTATTGGTCATGACGTTTAATGCGTGTTTACACGAGCCAATACTACTCGGAACGAATGTGTTTTTTAACATTTTCACCAACAAATGTTTGTAAAAACACGACGCTTTCCACATTTATAATGTGGGTCGACGACACATAAAGACGATCTGTGTCAAAATGCGAAGTTGGAAAACTCGACTTGCATGACTCATCTTTTTGACATATCCGTTACATCGTAATCGTAAATTTTATTTACAGCGGAATAAATAAGAGCTTTTTTTACTTCCCGTACACTATAAAATATCTAGATGGTAGGTTTATGATAGTGGCGCTTCGAAGAGTAGAGTAGTAGGCCAACAAATTCAGCCTTAATCATCTGTAACTAATTAGTTATACTTCCGTATTAAGACGGGAAAAATTAGGGGTTATGAAACTGGTCGCGAATTTTTCCTGTTTTATTTGAATTTCATCTTATATAAAAACCTATCCCACCACGTTCCATTTGGTACCTAAGATAAACGAAAAATCTTGAAAACAATGAGAACAACGCCGCATATTTGCAAGTCCTTATTTGTATTTGTATTCTTTCTTTTAACATTTTGTGCTTAACCATTTTATTTATCTTTTCCAGGCGAGGTCTTCCTAAGCGCGTTCTCAAAGGCCGTAGTTCTGGACGTGTACTCGGATTTCATCAACAACTTCTCCGTGGCCATGGAACTGGCCAAGATGGAGTCCAAACGCAAGTCTGCGTTGGCTGACTTCTTCAAGGTGAAGCAGATCAGCGCCCACGATAGACTGTCGTTCTTCGGACTGATGGTCAAACCGGTGCAGAGGTTTCCGCAGTTCATTATGTTTTTACAGGTAACATTTTAAAGTTTTGTTTGTTAAAGCTTGTAATTTTTGGATTATGTCGTTTGATGTTAGAATAGGTAGCGCTTTGCAATGTTACTCGTAGTTTTTTCGGTAACTTATGGTGTATGTAAAGTTTTATCTAAATCGATTCAGCCGTTAGTGCTTAAAGTACGAGATAACAGACGAATATGCACTTACATTAAACTATAGAATTTGGTTTGCTCTGTGATGCATCAGAAACGAGCAATGCTATGTCAATATCAAATAATCGCCTCGACTCGATGATAAAAAGACCATTTCACTGTCATCAAATCCAAATATGTACTACCTTCATGACAAAATACTAGGCAGGCGGGAAGACAAAGAAACAAACCAACCAATTCACTTTATTTCTATATTATGTCATGTTTGTTCCAGGATCTACTAAAGCACACGCCGCCGGGTCACGCGGACCGCGTCGCTTTACAACGCGCTCT